>JAQFVV010000219.1:857833-1457833 GCA_028023455.1 Epiperipatus broadwayi | reverse complement strand
AAATATTATTTTGTGTATTTTTTCATAGTTTGTTCCAATCCTTTCTAATCATATTGATTTTAGTTATTAAGTAAATTATATAACTATGCATTGTCATTTTGTGTTGATTTATTCAATTATTAATTATGCCTTAAGCCATCAAAGTGTGTGTTTAGTTAATTACCTAGCTATAGAGTCATTTCCCCTGAATCTCATATTTCACCCTTTGCTACTGCTGGCACATAAATTAAGAAACTCCAAGTGTGGCCTCATATATGTCATTCATAGGGTAGTAAGTCATGGAGTATTGGTGGAGGAGATGAGGGGTGATCTGATTCGAGATCTCAACCCCTCATCTAGATCAGCTTCGGGAGAATTTGCCCAAGACTCTGGATTTTGTTGCATGAGTGTACAAATATGATTGTTACAATGTGAAACTGCTATCAAGTTTGAAATGCTTTAATTTCATTATTTTTTTAATCGAGCAGGGGTTCCTATATCTCTATTTACAAAAATCAAATTAGTTTAAATTTAGTACAAGTAGTTTTAATTTTATACTCCCACCTTCTCTTTTAGCAGTATCTTGTATTGTTTGGAGTCTAGATTTGCTATAAAGTTCTTTGATCTTTTTTAAATGCTAGCTTTTTTTGCTACTTTTTAAAAGAAATACAATAAAAACTCATAACTAATGGCAACAATAATAAGTAGCAAATTTATTTTTATTAAAATCACTGACAATAAGAAAGCAATCTACTGATTATAAAAAGGCTATCAAGTGAATTTAGTTAAACAAAAGTAATTTTATTTCATTTTTTGGCTATATTTTTTTAATTTTATACAAATAATTTAACATTTATTGCAAATAATGCTTATAAAAAAATCAAATTTAAAATATATTCAAATGAAATATTTGCCTTGCCATATTTGTTTCACCTATGTTACATCCTAAAAACTACTCTTTAAGTCAAGTTCAAACCCTAAAGTGCCCAAGAGATGTCTCTATGAATATATAGTTACAGTCACACATATTTATGAGTGCAATAACATCAGGAACTTAACCATCATGTATTGATTATTATGGCACAAGCTTTATTAAAATTAATGTACAGTTTAATTCAGGGTTTATAACTCAATTTATAATGCAATTTATTAAAATCACATGTATTTATGTGAGTTGTACATATTACTGCAATTCATATATAGTAGATGTATTTTATCTTTCCTATTTGTTATATTTTTTAAAAAAGGGTTTCTAAAATAATTTCTAAAAATATTACATGATTTAAATCTGGTTTGGGATGGCATGTTAATTGATGTTAAAAGTTATTAGAACAATAGATATTAAAAACAGGTAAAATTCTCTCTATATATTGCCACTCAGTCCAAGCCAGAGTAATCAATGCATGCCAGAAGGCTTGTGCATAAAATCCCCATCTCGTGCCTACTCATCCAATATCCCCAGACTAGTTTCTGGCTTGTGGCCTTCATCAATGAGGAGCCTTGGATCTGAGAGCACTGCACCTAGATCTTAGGATCTAATGCAGCCCTCCAGCAGCCACCTTTTATATCTACTTAACTACAAAACTATGAGACTTAAATTGAAAACACTATAATATTTTCAATCCAAGCTCATCAGCTTATATAGTCATATAGGTCTGAACTCAGTTCGGTACTCATACATTTTGGTGTCTTTGGTTCTTTAATAACCATAGACACCATTATCCTATTAGGCAGAATTGGTTTTAAGCCAATAAACATCACATGATCACCATTTCTTATGCTTTCTCTTAACTGTTATTAAAACCAAGCAAAACTCTCTATACGTATTGCCACTCAGTGCAAGCCAGAGTAATCAATGGATGCCTATATAAGCTGATGAGCTTGGATTAAAAATATTATAGTGTTTTTAATTTAAGTATCATAGTTTTGTAGTTAAGTAGAGATAAAAGGTAGCTGCTGGAGGATTGCATTAGATTCAAAGATCTAGGTGCATTCCTCTCAGATCCAAGGCTCTTCACTGACGAAGGCCACAAGCCAGAAACTAGGCCAGGGATATTGGATGAGTAGGGACTAGATGGCAATTTTATGCACAAGCCTTCTGGCATCCATTGATTACTCTGGCTTGCACTGAGTGGCAATACGTATAGAGTTTTGCCTGTTTTTAATAATAGTTAAGAGCAAGCATAAGAAATGATGATCATGTGATGTCTATTAACAATAGATATTCATCAAAACATGTTTTCTCATTAAAATAAGCTCTTAATCAACTATTACTAAAATCCTATATGAAAATAAAAAAGTAAATTCTGGTAAACATACTGCCAAAGTTAAACAACAAACAGGAGTTATTTTGATTCTTAAAATTATAAAATTTAATGTACTAATGGCTTTTTTTTCTACAGGTAAATTTGTTATTAAAATGGGTAAGTTAATGGAAGGTATTTTATAAGCTACCTTCTTCTCTGTAAGTGATCACTGCTAAGTTTTGTAAGGGTTTGCTAACAAAATCCATGCCAGTTTAATCTTTAATATGTCTGAATAGGAGAAACAGGAGTTGCTGTTCTCCAAGTGCAGAAATGGTAATCTCCATTCCACATGTTGAAAACATCCAGCTGCTGTATTGAAGGAAGATCCTGTAATGGACTTGCTGTGCTAATATTTCCAGCTAGAAGAGATACCGTCTATCCTATGAATAATATCACTGATCTACCCACCACCCAGAAAGGCTCACATCAACAGACATGATTTCACCAATGAGCCAAAGGTAAAATTCCCTAATATCATTTCAAAGAGCTCTTAAATGAACTTTATCTTAGAAATCTAAAGCTATAGGTATAATATCAATCCCATTGAATGTTCACTGTAAAGTTGCCAATTGATGCTTGTCATACTCTTTATAAATTAACTTTTAATATCTGTAAAACATTTAATTTTATTTAAACTAAAATTTAAAGTTAATGATCATACTATTAATTGTAATCTATCTTTGCTTCTGTGATTGCAGTGATGTCTGTTAAATATTAGAAGTCTTAGTGTTATTAAGATTTTATTTTCTTATGTATGTGTTAATATGCCAAATGCCACTCAAAATAGTGAGCATCTTAAATATAGCATGTTTGTGCTGAAGATATTATTACTCTATCTTTGACATGGTAATTACAAATAATATTTGATTTTTTAAATCTTCTCACTATTTAAAAATTGGGCTGCTTAATCATCATGTTTGATCATCTTGTGATCATTATAAGGATCAGCTTTGATTTGAAATTCAGTCCTTAATAAGTATTCTGGTTTGTCAATACTATAACTATAAAGTATAATATAAAGGTTATTTTATTCTATAAGCAATGCTAACCATAGAGATATATTATTAATGTGTATTTTATAATTGGTAATTAATTGTAATCCCCTAAAATATACATCCCCATTATTAATATATGATTAGTGATGCTGGTCAACCATTTGTTAGACAGGAACTATTATTTATTACCTAGTCCATTTTATTGTTGCATTAATATTAAATGCTTGTTTGATGAATTGGCTTGTGTTGGCATCACAGGAATTCACTCATGATTTCACATGCAAATGCAATTCTTTCTATTATAATTGTTATATTCATGCATTACTGATGAGAACTTGTGATATATGTACAAATATATTTTTACTTGCTAATTCTTATGGGCTAATGGCAAAGACTTACCCCAAGTATATCAGTTTCCCATGTAACAATAAACACAAGACAGCCAGGGGCTGAATTGTTCGGGTATGAGCACCAAATATATAACTAGGGTTTGGACCTGGGATTTTGGAAGAGACTATCAAAGTTCCAAACTTTCCTACATTCCAGATTAATATTTTCCTTAGCAAGCTTACTGGTTCAAATAAAATACACATCTTATACATAGAAGTAACTTTTCATCCACACCACCAAATGCCTGTTAAGTTTAATAATTGCTGACAACAAACCACAAGTGGTGCTAATTTAGTCAGTTCACTTCCATATATTATATTTATTTGTGCATTTGTCCAAAACCATAGGAAGCACCAGTGTGATATATCATGATTTGGTATGTTAACTCATAGACATCAATTAACCATAAAGCACAAAGATTATTAGATTCACTCAAAATAAATCATTGACACTGTATTATGTGTAATTGACTTGTCTAGCTGTTAATGCCTAGTAGTGCCCAATTAACTATATTTTAATCATTAACTGATTTTAATCTCTATTATATATTGCTACTCATTAATTATAATAAACTTGTTTATATATATTTAGTCTTCATTATTATACCATATTCCAATCCAATTAAATTATTAATTAATTGTATTTAAGATTTGCAATAATTATAGCATTGATATTACTCCCTTCATAGTTGAATCTACTTTACCATAAATTATTAGCCCATATTTGTTGCTTTGTGTAATAAAATTTAGAGTCTCACTTCTATCCCTGTTTGAAAAAGGTTCATGAGTTAAATAGAACTTGTAGGTAAACTCAGGAATGTTATTCATAGAGTGTTAAATCATGGAGCACTGATTAATAGATTGAAGCTTGGTTGGATTTGGGATTCCTATATCCCATTTCGATCAGGTTAAATCTATTTTGCTAGGATTCTTGTTTTAGTTACATGAATATACAATTCTGACCATATATCTATGTGTGTGTGCATGCATGTGTGTGTAACAAATATAAATCTTGGAAACAATATGAGACGCTATTGCTGTTGGAATATAATAAAGCTATATTATAGCCACTGTGGGTTAATGTGGTTGAATGGAATGCATATAAATCAAATAAAATACCTGTTAAAAACTAATAACTGTAATACTAATAAATAAATAATTGAATGATTTTATTGCTCAGGAATTCATAATAAATTATAGTACTGGAAGTAAGAGAACTGGGCATGATCTGTAGAACTTACACTTTATAATCTGTTCTCAAACTATGCAGGATATTAAGTGTTAATGGAAAATATTTAAATTAAGTTTTAATGATAAATATTCATAAAATAATTATAAAAATTCAGAAGTTCATTCAGTTATTTACATAACAATTCTCAACTAATAAAAATTTTAAATCTGGCAAAAGAAAACATCACACAATATTTCAATGTTCATGAATTTTAGTATTTGTATTTTGACTTTTAATAAAAGATTTCATTAATGGCAATAATAACTCTATCAGTAAATGGGACACCTGATTTGACATCTCCAAATGTTGGACTATCTAGTTTATTTGCATATGTTTTTGCATATCGCTTTGTTTCCTTTCCTTATTTCCTCATTCTGCATCTCACATTACCACTATAAATATAAGACATATGGCCTCGAAAGCATTTAGCGTATTAGAAATAATTTGTGGAATCTTTATAGCTTCTCGTTCAAGCACTTCACACACTTTTTAATTTGTATATTTTTAATTATCAAAACTGCTTTTTTGATGTTTCTTTTATTACAGTTTTTTTTTCATGAAGAATATGAGTGTCATCCAGGTTTAAATTGAATTTAAAATTACATGTTTTTATGATCAAAGAAAACAAATCTGATATTAAATCATTGTTTATTTTATGTTTATAAAAGCTAATGTTTTTTAATCAATTTCAATACCATATCTTGATTCACTAATATATGAAGCATAACATTAGCACATAATTTGATACACAATGCCATTTCTTTCATTTTAAAAGCATATTTTTAGTTATTACAAATATTTGAAAAGAAAAAAAGGATTGAGTCATGATTAGAAACAGAAGTAACTACTTAATACTTTTATTCATTATATATATATATAATCTTAAAAATTATGATCAATTTCATTCTTATAACAAAACATGATTTATATACCTACATAAAGAGTACTATAGGATACTTGAAATGAATTTAATTTAAAATTCATATCTAAGTTTAAGTAAAATCTAGTAATTTCTAATCTAGTAAAATGTGATTAATAAACATTTAAATATTTATTGAACTGTAATAGTTGTATGTATGTGTTGATAAAAAATATATATGATTGCAAAGTAATTTAATATAAGGTTCATCTTAAAACATCATTTTTATTGTTTGATATTTAATATTTATAATTTGACAATAAAATATTCACTTTCCTACTTTCATTAAATAAATATAATTAATTTTGAAATTTTATTAATAAAAGTAACATATTATTTACAGAATTGATGAATTTATGATTGTTATATAGAACTATATGTAGAGTAACTGTAAATTATTTATCTAAATAATAAATTTTAATAATTTATTAATAACAGCTTTTGTAAAATAATTAATTCTAATTATTTTGTGCATTACAATAAATGTTTCTTGTATGGGATAAAAATTTCAAAGTACTTATTGCTTAAATCATTAAATGCATTTTGAATGTGGATAACCTTGTCAAAAGTCAAATGGTAAAAAAAAAAATATTTTAGTCTATTTAATGTTCTAAATTTACTTGAACATGCTCCAAAACACACCCATATGAACACTGTTGAAAGTGTTTAGTCTATCACTGGGACTGAATTAATAATAAACCATGCCTCCTCTATTTTTTTTTTGAGGTCAAAAATATGACCAAACATTCTTTCATGATCCCAAAATTTAGACATGCTACTTTATTGTCATATTAATATTTGCTCTTTTTAAAAAATATTTTCATTACTATAATAAATTAAAAACAAATAAGATATGTTTTTAATTATGGTGGCCTAATGGTTAGCGTAGCTGCCTTCCAAGCAGTTGGCCCCGGTTCGCTTCCCGGTCAACGCATTGACATATGAAAAAAAAAATATTAAGGCTTATTAAAGTTCTGTAGATCAAACTCTTATCTATCATTTCTTGTGCTCAAATATTATATGATTTATAAATGATTATTTGATTACTACTTAAAATATCAATCTTTAGGAATTATTATACATTATCTAATTCTGAAAATTAACTTTTTCCATTTCATCTTTTGATATACTATTTAAAAATAATAATTTGCTTTTGTAATAACACATACCTAGCAAATATAAAGTCTATAAAGAGAGTCAAAGCTCTGACATACATTAAATAGCTAGTATTAAATTGTTTGCTGAAAGTTTAAAAATGTAGAAATGTTTTTTAATATGATTATGCCAAGCTTTTTTTAGCTATAAAACAAACAGTGTAATATGATAATAAATCAATATTAAGACTAACGTTTTTTAAAATGTTTGTTTCTAGTAAAAATATCAACAAAATATTATTTACTCATAATTTTACGATGGCAAAAATAGGCAAAAAAGATATCAGTTCTTACTGAAGTTGTACCTTTTTCCTGAATGGCTTTTTTATCTGCTGTTGTTTTTAAATATTCCATTACAACAATAAAAATCATACAAAACACTTAATATATATGTATATGTATATTAATCATACATGAAAACCCTTTTTCAGCACATGGTTTAGCGTTCTTTTCAAATGTTAATTTATTATTAGTTAACGAATTAGTACCTACACACCATCCAATGTTCCACAATAGAAGTAAAACAATAAGAGAGCCAATATAACTTAAAGAAATTGACTCTATAATCTAACTATATGCAAAACAATTAATATGTGTATTTTGTTTTACATAATTGTCCATTCATTTCGAATTGACCAGTTATTAACTAAATTTATGGAAGTTTTGTAAATATTCATACAATTATTTAAGTTAAACCACTGAACATCACATGATCACCATTTCTTATGCTTGCTCATAACTGGTATTAGACAGGCAAAACTCTTCATACCGTAGTGCCACTCAGTGCAAACTAGAGTAATCAATGGATGCCAGAAGGCTTGTGCATAAAATCCCTATCTAGTGCCTACTCATCCAAAATCCACAGACTAGTTTCTGGCTTGTGACCTTCATCAGTGAGGAGTCTTGGATCTGAAAGCACTGCACCTAGATCTTAGGATCTAATGCAACCTTCCAGCAGCCACCTTTTATTTCTACTTAACTACAAAACTATGAGAATCAAATTGAAAAATATGATTACATAAGCTAATGAGCTTAGATTACAAATATTATTGTGTTTTCAATTTGATTCTCATAGTTTTGTAGTTAAGTAGAAATAAAAGGTGGCTGCTGTAGGGTTGCATTATATTTTAAGATCTAGGTGCAGAGCTCTCAGATCCAAGGCTCCTCACTGATGAAGGCCACAAGCCAGAAACTAGTCTGGGGATATTGGGTGAGTTGGCAGTAGATAGGGATTTTATGCACAAGTATTCTGGCATCCATTGCTTACTCTGGCTTGCACTGAATGGCACTACTGTATGGAGAGTTTTGCCTGTTTAATTATTTGAGTTATGTTTAATGTAATATGTTTTATATATTTGTCTTCTCTGAATTTTTAATATAATTTAAAAGTTTTAATATTTTTTCTAGCATCTATTTTATGTCCATATGTTAAGTAATGAATGTACAAAGCAGATCAACCATCTCATCTATTAATTGCATTGTTGTGTTATTTAGCTTTTATCTATGTTTCCCTGTGTGATTATAGTAAATAATATTGTAAAATTGACAGTTAATTTTGCAATATGATTTACTATGGTCATTCAGGGAAACAGAGATAAGAGCTAAAAAACATAACAATGCAATTAATAGGTGAGATAATATATCTGGACCTTATACATTCAACATATGGTCATAAAATAGATGCTATAAAAATATTAAATTTTAAAATTATATTAAAAATCCACAGAGAAGATAAATACATAAAACATATTACATTAACATAATTTAATAACTGAAACACAGGCTTATTATATACCTGTGTCTATATATGTAATATAGGGTATATGAGCACAGACTTTCAGATGACCCATCACTCTCCACTCTATCTAATAACACTAAATAACTGTATGAATATTTACAAAACTTCCACAAATTTAATTAACAACTACTCAATTAGAAATGAATGAAAAATTATGTAAGACAACATTTATAAAATTGTATAATATATTTATTGTTTTGTATATTGTTATTTTGAATAGTCAATTATTTTTGAAGGTATATTAACTCTCTATATAAAATAATATTTTTTATTATTGTTTTAATTCCATTAGGAAACACTAATGGTATCATATATGTAATAATTCTTTAACGTAATAATAGATTATTAACATCAGAAAAAGTCACTAAACCATGTGCTGATAAAAGCTTTATATATATGACTAATATATTGTACCAGGGTTGATGGTTTACCAGAAAATAATTAAAAAGAGAAATAAATCCCTGCTGGAGTAAACACAATATGTACTTTACCTCTTTAAATAAATTTATCTTATGAAAGCAAAATTATATGACAAAAATAGAATACAATATTATTCCTTGCAATTTATGTATTGCTCCACCATGGCCCCTTTGGCAGAGAAGAGAGTACTCAAAAAGCACCTGAATCCAAGCCAGCAGATATAGCTGTGAAATATACCTAACTGATCACATTTGCAGGAAACAGATTTCTTCTTGACTGTTGAATTCAACACCACATTCAAAGAGCTTTTTTTGTTTTGTAGAAACATGTATGCCAGTTACTTACTCAGAGGATAAATAATGTGCTTTAAATAATGGCCACTAATTCAATGCCTAAGATATACCCATGACTAGCTCAGCTACTTGTAATCAATAACAAATTATTGTTTCAATTAGTGGAAAAAGAATTGACTGACAGATTAAGCTTTAAGTTTAAAAGACAATTTATTTTAACTAACATTCATTATACTAATTTTAAATACTTTTATAAAACTTATTTAACTAATATAACACCAGTATAATGATCATGCACATTCTTAATTCACACACTATAATATCATATAACAAAGCATTAAATAATATTTGAAATTTAAAAACACACACATCAATAGTTCGTCTATGTATGCTATAGAGTTCATATTACTTGACTCTTGGAGGCTTCAACAAATGTGATGGCTACTTTATAAATGAGAATAAGAAAATGTTAGTACCTAGGATTTTTGAACATGGATTTAGAACTTTGTTTTCTTCCTGGTTGCTGCTTCAAATATGAATGTTTCCAGCCAGCCAGATATTAAGTTTCTTGAGGAGGTTTAATGCTTATTCATTGGTACTATTCTTGAAGACAGTTAAATATTGATGGCAATTCTTCAAGTTATTATGCAGGCATTTTTCTATTCTGGGCAGATTCCTGTTTCACTGGACTAAGGCTGGAGAAAGTCATATGTTTCCAAGGGTTTTAACCCTGCATTATTGACTGATTTAATCTCAACTGCACAATCTCAATTGTAATCTCAGCTGCAATACAACTGATTGTCCAATGAAAACTGGACTATTTATACTTAAGGCCTATTGTCATTTTGATGTCTGCCGGCAATATGTTATTGAAATTTCTTCCTTGTTTTAATTGCATTCCTTGAGATAAGCTTTTAATCCTGTTGTTGGAGATATTAATTAGCAGCCATCACACACATAGTGTTGTTGTGTTTTGTTTAACTTAATAGCCATTACTGAGTGTTTTTAATTTTTTAACTTTATTTATTTCATTTTAACATGCACGTATTCATGCAATGTTTATAATCGCACATATATATTTTATTAACAAGCTTACATTAATTCGTCATTTACGGACATGTATATTTTAATCTAAACTCAACATTAGTTTTAAGATTACTTTTTTTTTTTAACTTGAATAACAAAAGATTTATATTTTTAAACTTTCCAAGATTCAACTTTTTCTTTCTTTTCTTTTTTTTTTTAATTAATCATTTATAACTTTTATGAACAATATTTTCTTTAAACTAACAACAATAACAAAAAGAATTATTTACTTATTTGAAAATCAACTTCTTTTAATTTGACGTTTCTAAAGCAACCCCCCTCCTACTAATTAATTAATTGTAACTTTTATTTCAAAAAACTCTTTGACTTTTAATTTTACATTTTTCGAAAACAAACTGCAATAAAAAAAAAACTCTTAAACTTTTACATACTATTTTGTTTTAACAAAAGATTTTTATTTCAATAATTTTTAGACAAAATTATTCTATGTACCAACACAATATTGGTACAATATATTTATACTAGCTGTTTTATATGATTTTTTTGTTATTGTAATTCATATGAAGTAATAGCATATTGGAATTCATTATTTCTCTTTTTGATTAAATATTTCCAGTATTTTTATTAGTAAAATATTAAAGAAAAAATGAAATTGTATTAGCTTGATATACAAAGGAACAAACACCAAAAATGTTTCAGTTCTGATGATTTCAATCTTCATTATATGAATTTACTTTGATAAAGATAGAAATTATTTATAAACATATAGTCTTTTCAAAAAAATATCTTTAACAATTAGAATTCAACACTTTAATTTATATAAATTTTCAAATAAATTGTTATTGAGGAGATTATGTGATGTTTGAATGCTGAATTGAGCATTAGCCTAACATTCTTCCACTACACTAAACTAGATTCAAATCTAAAGGCCTATAAATTAAAGCATAATTCTATTATTTTTAGTATTCAAGTATAACATGATTTGCCTAATGACCAACAACTGATAATTTTATTCTTACAGATTTTGACATTAGAAAACATGGGCAGGATGAGAAGGTTGGCACCAATGTGAGCTTTGAGTGTTCCATCTTCAGATTTGCAATGAAATGGATGGCTGAAGAGTTGTGGAGTAGAGTGGATTAAAGCCTGTCCATTAAAATATGAAGATTGGCTATCTTAATATAAGCTGAGCATTGATTGTACATATGTGTGGAGATGAAAATCTGGACCAACTGATGAGTTTTGTTTTAGCACGAAATATGCATGTTGGTGATTATTTATCTTTTTGACATGTGTGTGATCAAGTGTGACAGCAGTATGAGAGCTGGTTGTGTGAAACTCTGAGTTTAAATCCCCTATATATTACATATTGGACTACTGATATTAAAAAGCCTGTACTATAGAAAAAATTCATATATTAAAACTGAATAGCAAAATACAATTAAATCAATTATTATAGATTTAAAAGCTAAATGAATAAGCAAAATTTATATAATACAAATTATAAAATGTTTTAAAAAATAAATTTAAATTAGATAAGATCTTGCTTTAGAAACATGATTTTAGAGATCATTGACTTTTATAAAAATATTCAATATCTGTTCAATAAAACAAAAAAAAAAACAAATGTTTGATAAATTGACAGAAATAAAATTTTATCTTTTGAAATTTGATAGCTCAAGTTGCAAATTGACGCAACAGATGATATAGTATAAATATCAATTTCTTCAATAAGTTTCAAGAGAAAACGTAGCCACAAACATCTCCCTAATGCAACATAATAATGAAAGCAGGTGAAATACCGTATTTCAAAGTCAACTGAGGAAAAACTAATGGTTAACTAATAAACTTTTAAAATAAAAATGCAGAAACACCGTTGCATAGCTACAAGTAAAAAACCAGTATGTGTATTAATTTGATGAGATAGTTGTGTATGTGTGTGTTTATAAATATATGAAATATTGTCCAATATTAAAATCAATAAATATGAACTGATTTATGTTTCTCAGTAGTTAAATTAACCCAACATTATATTTTTATTCCAAATGCAATGTAGTACTGCCATTTGCTTTTCTTAAATCTTTATTGCTGTTTATTCAGCAAACGTTTTATATTCCCTGTTTTGACAATGTTAATCAAACAACGTTGTAAAATTAACACAAATTTTTAATGCCAATAAATTATCTGCCCCAAAATTAAGACTTAATGAAATTCATTTAATTCAGACTAATTAGTGTCGCATCATTCAGTCAGTTTTTTGTCCTGATTAGACAGTAGTGACAAAATGATGGATTCAAAAGCTAAAAATCTTTGGATCACAGCTCATTTCCATCACTTCCGGTTCCAAAAAGAACATGCAACAATTATGTTTTACAATTTGCGAGATTTAGTAGGTAGAAGACTGCTTATGTTTAAGTTTAAAGAAGGAAATGATATTTAGCTAACTTTTCCACCTTTTGCAATGTGATTCAGATATTTATTTTTCATATTTCTAAAATCCATCTTTAGTTTTAAAATGAAATTTTCACTTTTTCAAAATTTTAAAAAAGATTTACAGTCTAATTTTCAACTGCATTTTTTTAAATGTCCAAATCTACCGATGATTTTATTATCATTATAAATATTAAAATTAATATTAATATACTTGAGAAAAGGACAATCCATATTAATCTCGGTAGTAATCAAGCAAACATTTGAAAAATAACTTTCACTTTAAACGATAATTCTATTTAGATAGCTTCTCTGGAAACTTGGCAGCTAGAAAATATACTTTTAGCAATTCAAGATGGCATTACTAGATAAAATCTATTTCTTAAGACAATAAAGCCAATTACTCGAGATTTTAATAGGATTATACATGTAGATGTTAACAATCAAACCTTAAGCTATCAACAATATTTAGTGTCTATATAAACATATCAGTCCATATATAAAAGTGATCCACCTTTATTGTTAAAATAGGTTGCCTTGACTACAAGTTGAGATTATAGATAGCTTAAGAGTTGATTGTTATAATCTGTTTTTATATTGTGTATAATTTGTTAAATGATATAGATATTGTGTATACCTTTAATATTAATTTTAGTTTAAATTTATTTATTCTAATAATGTTCTTTATATTTTTGTTTATTTATTTGTTTTTATCATTATAACTTTTATATATAATTATATTAAAAATATTATAAAATATTGACAGAAATTTATATTTTACAGTTGGGAATTAATTCCTAGAGTGGTTAATCTCATTGCAGACATGTAAACAAGCTAATATAATTAAAAAAAGCAGTATACAAAGTACATAAAATCACAAATGGGGTAATAGTTTTTAAAGTCACAACACTAAAAACTTGCCAGAATGCAAATTTTGACTATAATTATTCTGGGAAAAAATTTAAACAAATATATAAAAGCATATAAATAAATAGTTTAACATTCAATGATCTTTCCTATGCTTCTAAGGGCAATTATCTTCACCCTCTTCTATAGCCAGCATATTGATGTTATTAACATTTCTAGCCAAAAGATAGAAAAGATCATGATTGTTATAGAACTACAGTTTCAAAAATATATGTAAATTTACCTGGTGTTGGATCTATATTAGTATGTAAATAACCTTAGGGATTTTAAAAAGTTTTATGTTATTGTCTTGAATATTATAAAAGAATAAAAGGTAACTGATAGATGCATAAGAGCATAAATTTCAACTTTGAATTTTAGTCTTTCCTGATGAAGGCAAAAGTTAGAAACCAGCATGGAAATAAAAATTTTATTGCAGTATAACCTTTGGCTTTCATTGATAACGCAACCTTACTACAGATGGTCAAGAAGCAAAGTAAAGATAAATTGCTTTTTTAAATAAATAATTTAACAATATCACAAATTTATATTTAAATAAATTTAATCTTAATATACTATTTAGAGAATTTTCTAAACTTAAAAAAAGTATTAACTCCAGCCTGATACATATTTCAGGTCAACTCTCATCAAGTTTCCTAGAAACAACCGATAACTCCATCAATATAGTTTATTGTGTTGTTGGAGTTTCACTCATTTTAAGCCATCTGATGAGGATTAAACCAAAACCTATATTGTGATGAGATTGACTGATTTTTAGTCAATATAGTAATGTTTAATAGTTTAAAAATATTTCTAGAAGACATAAGAATTTATATCACTTCACATTTAATTATATATATAAATGTGTGTATGTTTGTTATACCAATTTTTATTAATTCTTAACACATTTTAATCATCAATTAAAAGCTGCAATTTTAACATAATTATGCAGCAGCATTTTAAAATTGATTTACTGTTTACAAAAGGCTGATAGTTTGATTTGCATATGCCACATGTTGGACTAAATTTAAACTTAAATCTGGAGATCAAATATTCTTTGGTAAAAAATATATTTTGAAGATGATTTTAAATATGACATATTCTATTTCATTTTATTATATATATATATTGTTTAGCTAGCTAGTTAGCTAAATAGATAGATAGATAGATAGGTAGATAGATAGATAGATAGATAGATAGATAGATAGATAGATAGATAGATAGATAGATAGATAGATAGATAGATAGATAGATAGATAGATAGATAGATAGATAGATAGATAGATAGATAGATCAGTTGCTCAGTTGGTCAGTAGACAGACATACAGATAGATAGATAGATAGATAGATAGATAGATAGATAGATAGATAGATAGATAGATAGATAGATAGATAGATAGATAGATGGATGGATGGATGGATGGATGGATGGATAGGTAGGTAGGTAGGTAGGTAGGTAGGTAGATAGATAGATAGATAGATAGATAGATAGATAGATAGATAGATAGATAGATAGATAGATAGATAGATAGATAGATAGATAGATAGATAGATAGATAGATAGATAGATAGATAGATAGATAGATAGATAGATTAAACTATAATAATATAAAATAATATTGGTCATAATTACCTAACATCTAAACATTAATTTAAATTATTGAGAAGAAAACAAACATGAATTATTGATGAATTGCCATTAAAAAAACTTACAAGTAGCTCAATTTATGAATAGCTAGAAAAGAATATAATGAAATTATTAGTACAAAAACATGGGTCATAGACCAAAAGCATTTATTCTATTAATGATATCCATGCCCTTAATTGTTAGTGTAATAGTTACTGGTGCCATTGTGCAAAATAAAAAAGCCTGAAGATGCAAAGAGAGATCACTTTTGGGATTTAAAAGATATAGTCATGATTATCATTTTCATTTTGAACTATTACTTATACATCACAAGATGCAAATCTCTCCAAATTCTATTTAGTTCTTTTGATCTATAGCTTCTATTTTTGTCATTGCATAAATAAACTTCCTTACTTATGTTTCTCATATATGGTCTTTTTATAGGCCTTTTGCAATCTCTTGGGATCTGGTTTAAAATATCAACTATCCATCCATTATAATTTCTTCTAAAAATATATCCAGTCCAATTCTACTTTAACTTCTTAATTCTGTCAGAAATGTCATTGTTATCTATTTGTTCTCTCTAACCCACATTTCTTGCTTTCTATTTTTTTTTCTCACTTCCATCATAAAATTCTCCATATTTAATAGTGTGTTTCTCTTAAGCATCTCAGTCTGAGATCGATGTGTAAAAACTGAAAATCATAAAGCACATCTATTAAAATCTTTTTTTTTTCATACATGCAGACACATTACTTTTTAATGTTAGTTTATTTCTATCAAAACCATACCATACAAGTTTAATTCTAGCTTAATTTCATCAATTATGTCTACATATGTATTAATAATCTGTTCAAAGTATTTGTAGCTATTACATTTTAATTCATAATTATCAGTCTATTTTCTTCTACTGTGAAAACTATTAAACAATGCAATTTATATTTAGTCTAATTTCTTGCTTTCATTTAATAAATCATTTTCTCATCATTGAAAAATGCTTTGCAAAAACAGCTACATGTCTTGCACTGGTGGTCGAGAGGTCAGCGTCACTGCCTTGCACTTGCAGGCAGTTGTCCGGGTTGCGGGTTCGCGTCCCGGCCGATGCTATGACATTAAAAAAAAAAAACAGCTACATTATCTGAAAAATATAGATAACTTAAATAATCTTCAATTATTTTATTCTTTTAACTTATTTTAAACCACAAAATATTTTTTGTAAAACTTAAAATTTCTTTGGAGATATGCAATAACCCTAACCTTGCCCTCTTACTTATGTTAATTTTCTTAGTGTCACATTGTAGTCTAATCATTGCTTTTGCATTTTGGTAAATATTTTTTTAGACTATAATAATTGGGGTTTATATCTAGATGAACCAAATCTTCAAAAATATTTTAAAACAATGCTTTAATTATATAATATTTTAACTTTCTTTGAATAAAATAATTTATTTTTATAACTATTTAATGCTTTAAATATTATTAAATGAAAATTACTTAACAAATCATTTCTCATATTTTTTAATAATTAAGTATTAAACACAAGTCAATTTTTTTTTTAAGTGTCATAGCATCGGCCGGGACGTGAACCCGCAACCCGGGCAACTGCCTGCAAGTGCGAGGCAGTTGCGCTGACCTCTCGACCACCAATGCAAGACAATTTTTTTTAATACCTTTTAATAAAAATAATTATTATCATTAGCAAATTAAATATTGTAAAATAATACACATACAAGCACACAGACCTACACATCTATAATTAGAAATGCTTTAATTGAACACTCTTCCTTATATAATATTCCTTAATGATTAATTTAAAATATTTTAAGTTAACTAATCTGGCATATTTAATTTATCATTATTAAAATTAAACTTATTTAAAGTATAATTTACATTATTTTAATAAATAGTATATTACCATTAAAATTTATACTTTTAATAGATTACTAATATGCATTTTAAGATCTTAAATTGTCACAAAGAATATTCCTCATCTAATATTTTTACTATTTTGTGCATCTAACTATTTTAATTAAGGCACAAGGCACACTTAAAATGGGTCCAATATATATAATGTTTTGAATAAGTACAAGTACAATTTATATATCTGGAATTTATGTGTAATTATCATCAGATTTTCAATAGTATGGATTGGTGAAGAGTTGGAGAGTATAGTAGATTGAAGACAATCCATTAAAGTTTGAAAATTTGCTGTCTTAATATAACCTGAGCACTGATTATATATGTGTGTGTTTGGGGGAGGGGGGTGATTTGGACTGAACTGACAAGTTCTGTTTCAGCATGAAATACACATATTGGGGATCATTTATCTTTTTCATGTATGTGTGGTCATATGTATCGGTTGTATAAGATAGATGGGATGGCTGAAGAAAGTGTGAAAGTCTGTATTCAAATCCTTTATATATATATATATATATATTCATAAACTCATTTTGCCTTTAAGAATACTTAACCAAGGTTTTATTTAGGAGATATCAGACAACTTAAAGAACATGATATTTCTTAGATATATAACGATAGTAAACTAATTATGCTATTTGGTTTACCATATGAATAATCACATAAAATAAGCAGTTTTAATGATAAAAATGTATGGTCTGATCATTAGGATTTTGTCTTCTTCAATTAAAGTCTTAAAAAGGAACCAAGGTTCTAGAGTTTGCTTTCCTCAATTAAGGTATTAAAAAGAAATCAATGAGTCTTTTCAATTAATATTAGTTTTATTATTCAGCCATAAACCTCCAGAAATATAAACCAAAAAATATTTTACATGAAAATGAAAATAAATTGTTTATTCTTTGCAATCTTAGGAGTATCAAAGTAAAGTAGCCTGGTTTGGAAGGTTTTAGATCGGTAAAATATAGTATTCTTTCTGACAATAACTGTTTTATCATGTTATGAATAAATAATTGATATTATTTTGTGGATGTCAATTCATCATCACCATAATAACGTTCTACATCCTAATATCTCAAACAAGTAAAGCAGCATTTATAATCATATTCAGACAGAAATTGATAAACGTTGCAGGTCAGAATTAAATTAAAAGGTGAAAAAAGCCCTAGGAGCGAACATAAAAACAGGACTTTGTCTAGAGACTTGTAAATCTGAATTGTAATTAAGTGACATTTCTTAAAAGCTCCCATTTGACAATATGTCTTTAGACAAATGCGTAAATAATTCAAAACAAAGCAACACTCTCCATATAGTAGTGCCATCTTGTGCTAACAAGAGCAATCAATGGATGCCAGAAGGCTTGTGCATAAAATCCCTATCTAGTGCCTACTAATCCAATATCCCCAGACTAGTTTCTGGCTTGTGGCCTTCATCAGTGAGGAGCCTTGGATCTGAGAGCACTGCATGGATGAGTAGGCACTAGATAGGGATTTTATGCACAAGCCTTCTGGCATCCATTGATTGCTCTTGTTAGCACAAGATGGCACTACTATATGGAGAGTGTTGCTTTGTTTTGAATTGTTTAATAACAATTATTGTGCTAGTATGAGATAGTGATCATGTGATGTTTAGTGGTTTAAATGCGTAAATAATTATAAATAATCTTTTATTAAGCTAGACATTATTATTTAAATTTTAGCCCAAATGTAAACTTATATTTAATTAAAGATTAATATACCAATTATTAAATACAACATGTTTATTATTCATTTAACTTTTTCATATTTTCTTCTTATGCATAATAACTTAAATATACTATAAATATGTTTATTTTCACACATACCTAGAACATAATAATGGCAAATAATTCCATAAGTCAATCTAATATGATAATTCATATTTGGAAAACATTCATTATCTTTACTCTTAAAAAAAAAAAAAAAGATAAATCAAAAGGACCCTTTAGAGGTAAATATATCATTTTTTTATTTGTGTTGCCTTTGACAAAATAGACTAATTGGTTAATGTCATCTTATATTCAGTATTCATCAATTTAAGAGTCCAAAGTTTGATTTCCATGCTAGTATTATCACTCATTAAACTAATCTGTGTGTTCTTACAATCATTTAAATATATTTGAAAAATTTAAATAAAATGTGAATTATTCTAAAGACATTTAACAATAGATTAACATTTAAATTATAAATAAAAAGTTATTAACACAACTTTCAGACAAGCAATGAATAATATAGGACTCATGAAACAAGAATATAATTCCTTTAAAAAACGCATTTCAATTGAAATAATCATCATCAGTTGAATCAGATAGTCCTTTACACTTCCCTTGTCTTTATCATTAGAGTACAGTAGTTATCCATAATAACTTATTCAGTTTAGTTTTAGACATGTGACATTTTTTAAATGCACTTATTTGATGATTTAAATGTTTAATTAAATACATTATTTAACAATTACTTCTAATCATTAATAAAAATTGTTTAATTTTAGCCTGGATATCAATTTTAAACTAAATTAATGTATCAATTTTTAAATACAAACATTAATATTATTAATTCCACTCTTATTTCATAATCATATTTGAACTAAAATTTAAATAGCATTCTCTATGACAATATTAAATAAGTACACTCAAAAAATGAAGCAAACATAAATTATATTAATTGGCTAGGGATAAACACTAGACTGTCATGATGAAAACATATAGAAGATAAAGATCTGGACCCACTGGTTATAGTTGGATTAGCTACAAATGCATCTTACACATCATTTGCCTTTTTAAAATGTTCTTTATATATCTTAAGAACATACAGAAATTGAAAATTTTATTGCATATGTAAGATATGAGTAAAGAAAGAGGGAGGACTGTATTTAGTAATTGATATGTTATTCTTTAATTAAGGTTAAAGTTTATTTGTGGGTTAAAATTAAGTAGTAATCTCTATCTTATAAATGATTACTGATAATCTTCCATGTTTCTAAAAGAAAACACCATCAAATTAACACTCAAAAAATGTTATATTTGTAAAATTGAATTGTAGTAATCTGCTACAGATAAATATTGTTCAATAAAGAAAGATATATATAGAGAATAAAAAGCTGACCAATTGTTGATAGATGGTTCATATTTTGGGGTACATTTGCTTTTTTGTGGATATTTATTTATATACTTTAAGAGCACATGAAAATTGAAAGTATATAATTTATCTTTTGTAATAAAGGGAAGAATTCAAAAATCAAAGAAGAAAATTGATGAAGTTATCATACAATGATCTTATCACAAGTTGGCATTCAAATGTAAATAAATCAAAAATAAAGATAGCATTATTCAATGTAGTGTAACAGTCAGAAAACGTGTGATTAATTAACATAGTGCAGAATTCGACCACCACACAGAACGGCAGCACCATCGAGGTAGCGAAGTCATCTGTAGTACTGAGTTCGAACATAGTTTATCGGTCTACAATACAATCTATGAAACAATGCATCTGATGCGACATTAGTAAATATTTCTTTAGGCACGGTGGTCAGGGTATGCAAGAGATTCATGATTTTATTTCGAGTTAGCCAATCAGAACATTAATCTTACACTAATATTAATTAAACACTTATATTTACAAATCGAGGAAACATATTGAATGGGTATCGAATAAATAAAATGTAACTGCAGACGTATAGTTTGAAATTATTTATTGAAACATTTTAATAAATTATTTGCCAATAACATTTGATAATATTTAAATTGAGCAACGGAATTTTCCGATACTTTTATTCAAGAAATACATTTATTTATTTAGTAACATTTATGTGAAATCATTTTATCAATAATACTTTTATTTACGATCTCAGTAGCGGTACTTCCGATACTGTTCATGTTTACAAAGAGAAATACATTTATTTGATGACGTAATCTAGCTACCTAAAATCTTGAGCAAGTATTTCTAAGGCATGCCTTTAGGGATTTATTACTTTTGCAATGCAAGAGTCTAAATAAGATTTATAATAGTAGTGGCAGACATATATTTATTTAATTAAAGATATTTACTAATAACTAAGGGCTAACATTTATTTGAGAGTGAATTATGAAGATAATGAGGGACGGAGTGATACATAGAATAATAAAGTTAGTTAAAGAAACACGTGGTACATTTTAGAAAGGCGATATGGAATGGCAGTATATTGAAACTGCAAAGCCATGAATGAGTTTATAAGAACAATGGGCTGGCGTTTGCCATCGGCCCAAAGAAGTAAGGTGTCACATAAGCATAACCAGGGACAAGCGGTTCATACCGCGGTTGTCTGCTGGCTGCGTGACTTTCGTCAAGCCCTACGGGAGCATTTATTATGTCCACTTGTGTAGGACGACTAAAGTTAATTTCAACCCTATTGAATCTGGAATCTTCAAGGCTTGGAATGGGTCATCGCATCTCTAAAACGTAACACATGTATAATGTATAGACGATTATGGTAAGATTTAAATATATTTTCTAACTCGGCCCTACATTATCAATATTTAATAAAGAATGTTGGCAACTCTCAAAGAAATGCAATTTTATGGAATTATTAATTAAGATTTAATAAATATAAAACATATATAAACTGGGTGATTATTACAACTAATACGTCAGCCATTTGCTAAGTAGTAGACCCCTGCATTACAATAAATGAAGCATTGAATGCGTGTCGATTTATATGAAAATTAAGTTAGTTATGAAAGTAAATATTAATGAAAATTTGACATGCATCCACTGTTTCAAGCGATCATAGATTTAAACTTAGAAAATTATGAGCATGCGATAATTATATAATAAAAATGTAGATTTTAGAAATACACACCCAAGAAAGTTAGAGTTAGGCAGGCTAGATTATTAAAGAACTTTACATTAAAAAAATTTAATAATTAATTTTAGTTTTACAAACGAGAATTTATAGTTTATAAGTTAGATAAAGAATGAATAAGCTATAGCGGGATATTAGTAGAGTACTCTAGAGAATTTGGACACAGGTACCTGTTTATGAGAAGTTTTCCGATTCCATGATCAGTAGCAAATTGTTCATGATTCTAGCATTAGAAGTTCTTTACAGCATTTGGATGATTCGTGCAATTTAACAGCAACAGCTTTCAAATTATTGTAGGCAGCAGTCTTCGTGGTTGAATTTATGAAGGGCAATGGAAGGTTTGGCATCCGATAGGCCATCTCCCGGGCGGAGAATAGTCTGGGCGCTTTTACTCAATCATACCATGGCAGGAAAAATTTATTTAATATCTTGGAGACTCTCCTGATCAAGAGCAGAGGTAAAGTTAAAGTGAAAGTTTTAGCAAGTCTAAAATGGCCTCTTTTCTTAGATCTTATCTTTCACATTTTTGTCATAGTTTATTTTTGGATTCCACTTAATCTGCCCTGAGGATAACCAATGCTTTTTTTGTTAATTCTAATTATAGAGAAATCTGCCTTACTATTGTTTACATTTAAATTTTATAATTACATTTTAGGGAATTTTTTTTTTTAATTAATCTATTATCTCTCACCTACCGATGCTTTTAAAATTTCAAAGACAAAAAGGGAACATACGATTATTTTTACTTTTAATTAAATATTACAATCTATTTCTAAATTATTATTAAATGAAATTTAAACAAAGCAATAAATAACGGATTTTACAATTTAAAATAAATGATTAAAATTATATATTTTTATATAACTAAAAGAAGAAATATAAATTATATTTATTGCCTTAAATTTGAGATCGAAATGTGTGCATGTTTATGTTGAATTCTACATATATCTATACATTTTTAATATTGCTACACACCGAGAACAAAAAGTTTAAATTTGGGTAGGATAGACCGGTGAGTGAGAGACGATAGAAAAAGGTGAAACTTAAGATTCGAATACGAATCTTACTGTTTCAGTAAGTAAGAAGGCATGTACACATAATTATAGTAAGCTAAATGACTAACATGCATTGAAAGGGTTTAATGCTAAGTTGAATTGTCCACAAACCTGTCAGTCTGTAGTTCTTCATTTGTGTTTATCACTTTCTAGTTAAATCGATTACAGTATTCATAAATCTAAAGTTCAAAGTTCAATTTTCAAACTAATACTGTTACTATTGGAACCAGCAACACCTGAAGAATTAAAAAAGAATAATACTATTCGAAATGTTAAAATATATACTAATCTAGTGTCTGAACATACCCTGGCACCTCTCTGAGGAGTGCCAAAGCACGAAACCATGGTCCTGGGGTTTGGGGGGGGGGCTCCTGACAGAGATATTTTAAATGCTTTCTCTGGCTAAGCATTTATCACAAAGCTTGTTGAGGAATTGGAAATCCTCATTGTTTATAACTTACAAGCTTAAGAGAATAAGGTCATGTGATATATGACTCTTATTTTGACTATATACTAATCTGTATGCTATTAGTAACAACTGAGTGTTTGGGAAAAGTTTAAATAAAGTTTTAGATGAAGAAAATAGTAACATATAATTATTAATATTACTTAAAAACTTGATGTCTACTTTTTAGAAGTAATTGCTAATTATGCTTAGTTTCAGAAATAGTATAATTCTAAAGTTACCCAAATTAAATTTTGAAATAGGTTTGCTACTAAGTCACAGGATTCTCTTAAGGAATATGTTATAAATAGTTATTCTTTTGCATTTTCTAAAAAAAATCTTAGTGTGATTTTATTAATATTTAAATACAAGGATAGTGTATATACATCCACTCTATTTTATATAACTGATACCCATGACCACATATGTTGGTGGCTTAGTGATTAGCATAGCTGCCTTCCAAGCAGCCAGCCGGTGTTCGCTTCCCGGTCAACGCATTTGACATATGGAAAAAAAAACAAAAAAAAAACAACTATATTAGTCAAGCATTGGTGGTCAAGAAGTCAGCAACAGCTCCTTTACAAGCAGTTGTTCCGGGTTAGTGGGTTCACTTCCCAGCTGATGCTATGATACATGAAAAAAGATGAATGACCTCCAATATATGTATTTTGTGCTGAACCAGCACTCATCAGTTGGTTTGAATCATCATCTCCCCCACACAAATATATGAATGCTGCTTAAGTATATATACTACATTTGTATGTATTTAAATTGTACATATTCAGCCTGTCTTCTCTCCACCCCTCTTCTGTGTAAATAAATGGATATATTAAGATCCTACATATGGAGGGGGGGTCAAAGTAATTTAAGGTCAACATCGGTATGCTAATAATATTGGTATCAACAAGAGATTTGAGCATTCTATCATCAGATTTTCAATGTTATGAATGATTGAAGAGTTGGGGAGTGGAGAGTATTAAAGCCTGTCCATTAAAGATTGTAGAACTGAACACTGTTTATATATGAGAGTGGGAGATGATGATTGGACCAATTAATGATTACTGGTTCAGCAAGAAATACATGTATTGGAGATCATTTATTTTTTTCACATATATGTGGTCATGGGTTATATAAGATAAAGTGAATATTTTTATTACTGAATTGATTTAAAGAAAATAGGTAGTATTCTTCACTTGGCAGAATTACAAATGAGTGTGTAGTTTCATAAGTAATATAGTATTTAAAAACGGAAGGTTAATAACTAGAAAGTAATCTTGACCACGATTTAAAACTTTATCACTTCTGCTGATCAAACGTCTTACGAATTTCCAGGTAATAAAACCTTTGATTTTTTTAATGACTAGTAAGAAGACTTTAAAATGATTGATAGATTAAAACTTCAAAAGTAATAATCATGTTTTGATTGTGGTTACTTTAGAGGACTTGAGAAATGTTATCATATATCTATTAAATGAGTGGATGGCATTATTTAAAAAAATAGAAAAGATATTAATGATCCATCCGCCCTATTATAAAGATATTCTGCTTGATGAGATTAAAGTGGCTATTTATAATCTTAGAAACAGAAAGCCTGAAGGTTCTATCAAAATATTAGAAGTTTTAAAGGACTATTTCTGCTGCAGTTATAATGGTATATTATCTCACTTTCATTATTAAAAAGTAATTATAGAAACCAGTTTCGTACAAGTGTAAATGAGTAATTTTAGAGGAAAAAGAGAGATTTGATTAAGGCAAAAAGATTTAACATTATTAATTAAGAAAGATTGTAATATTATTCAGTTGCTGCAGAAGAATATAAAATAAAAAATTGCAATAGAAATATTCAAGTAATCATTGATTACTCGAGTTAATGAAAGATGGCTCTGATGTATAGTGAGGAGAACTGCGCATGAACGCATAATGTTCATTTCAACAAAAATTTTATTAACAATAAATATTGATTACATACTAATAAAGGATAAAAATAAATTGTACAATAATATGATTGTATAATGTTCTATTTGTTATCTGGCTAGATTTTGTTATGAGAGTACAGTTGTTATACTCTATTAACTTGATTAATGGAATAAGCATTTTTTATATAAACATGAATATTTTCTTTTAGAATTTCCTATTCTATAATGCTGGGTAGGTGGGAGTTGATAATCAGGAAAAGGAAAGTGCAGTTAAAGACCAGGTGTCATCAAAGACTTTACTGGAGGCCAGGAGCTGGTCACGTTTCTTGATTTTTTTGAGTGTTTGATAAAATAATGGTACGATTTGTGGCGGGGGTAATTCCATGAGAGTTTTGCATCTCACTATCCATATGGAATATAGGACAAAGATAGATGGCCTTATTATTGAAAAAAACCCATTATGAATGGCATTTTCAAGTGAGAAAATCATATCAGGTCTTATGTTGGAATTGATTATAATTATATCTTTCAGTGTTTTAAGTCTTGGGCACTGGTGTATAATATGGTCTATGGTTTCATCTTCACGAGCACACAGACCACATATAGGGTCAATGCTGGCAAAACCTCTTCGGTGATAAAGGAACCAATTCGTGGGAAGCGCATTGAGATTTATTTTAATGATGAAGTCAAGGAATTTGGGTTCCAGACTCCATCTTTTAAAGTGTGAAATGAGTCTTTGGTTGGTTACTTTTAGGCTGGTTTTTATGGGTTGTTGATTATAGTTGATTATATTGTATGCTTCCCATAAGGTGATTTTTTTGTTAAGGTTAAAGGGCATTATTGGGTTATAAAGTTGTAGGTGGTCTATTAGTGATGCTATCCATGAACTGGCAGAGGGCGGAGGACAATCTGTCGGTGTAATTTTTTTAATAATGTTGGAGTATCCACAGGAGAGGATCAGATTATGTAGAGTGTTGTGGGTTTTCTGTAAAATTATTGCTTGTATTGAGTGGAATGACAGTCCATTGAACCTGCGTGGTCGTTGGATGCCTCGCAAGCTAATAGCAACTGTCCTTCCTCTCCAAAGAAGTTTGGTACATAATCGGTTGATTTTATTTTGAAATTGTTTAGACATTTTTACGAATGGAAGGTAATATGAGATTTTTGGCATTATGATCATGTTGAGGAGGCCAACCTTTCCATATAATGAAAGGTATACTCTAGAGAGTGACGTGGTGATGGCTTCAGTTGAATGGAGGATTGCATCTTGAATCTCTCTTGCCATTGCAGTTGGTGTTTTGAAGATTGGGAAACCTAGGTATCTTTGGGGTTTTGCAGAAAAGGGAGAGTTAATTTGTTTACCAGACATAATCTTCCAGATGGAAGATTTGTTAAAGTTTATTTGTAGGCCAAGTTTCGCTGTATTTCTGTTTAAGATGTTCATGAGATGGGGAAGGTATTTAATGGTGGGAAGAACAACCATGATGTCATCTATATATGCAAATACATTGAAGTTTTTATTGAGAGAGGGAAGGAAAATTCCAGGGAGGTTTTTTTCTATATCCATCAGAAGAGGGTTGATGTATGCTGTGAAGAAAAGGGCACTGAGTGGAGATCCTTGAGGGATCGACTTGTATGGCTTGAAGCCTGGTGTGATCTTGCCATCAAGAGAGAGAAAAATCTCTCTGTTGTTGAGCAGATTGCTGATCATCTGAACAATCCCGGCTGGAATGTCGCATTCCGACAGAATATCCAGGAGGATATTTATCTGGACTGAATCAAATGCTGCCGCAACATCCAGCTGGACAGCAATAGGTTTTGATTTACGATGTCCTCTGATGTAATTGAATAGTGCAGTTACATTGGACATAGCATGCGAGGTTGATGATCCCTTTTTTCCGTATTGGTTTGACGAGATATGGCTAAAGATTTGAGTTTGGATTTGATCTTTAATGACTGACTCAATTATCTTGATAAGCAATGGGGTCATGGAAATTGGCCGGATATTGTTAATGTCATTTAGTGGTTTTGCTTTTTTAATAAAAGGCACGAGTGCCACTGGGTAAAGATCTGTTATGTTTCTGTTGCTGGAGGCTAGGTGATCAATCATTTTTTTAATAATTGGCACAGTGAATTGACTGAGGTGTTTGAGAAGGAAATTTGGGATGCCATGAAGGCCAGGATGAACGCCGTCAGGGAGAGATGTTATCTTCTTTTTGATTTGGATTTCTGTGATGCCATGTTCGCCAGGGTCACCAGCATCCAACCAGCTGTTTATAGGAGGAGCTCCATCTTTTTGCATTAATTGGCAGAATTGTTTGCTGATGTGCTGCATCATTGGAAAGCCAACGAGATTGGTTCCATTAGAATTAATGGATAAGGGAGTGATTTGTTTTCTATTGTACCCCAGTGCCCATCTAAGGTAGTCTCTCGTCCAGCAGTGTTGTTGTGCTAAGAAACATTTGGCTCTTCTGATGGATATATATTCTGCAAGGGACTTTTGCTTGATTTTGTAGAGATTTTTAAGGAAGATGATTTTTTCTGTATTTGTGAAATTTTGCTGTAAAGCTTGAAGTTGTATATTAATGTCTGTTAGATCATTTAGAAGGCCATTAGGTCCTTTGATTTTCCTGGCATGGTGATTTAATATGGATTGTAGTATTCCGATGAAGGAAAACCAGCCCTCCTCAGCAGGAAGGGAAAGGATGTTTATTTTCTGGAAAAGGATGTATGCCTCAGATACTATCGCTTCGGTCATATTTGATTGGGTGATCATGCGCATGGTTTTACCAGGTCCATCAATAGGTGCAGGGATTGAAATAGGTGTAAGTTGTAAGATTAGAGCCATATGATCAGAGAAAGCAACAGGGGCCAAGGCTGCATCAAGGTTGAAATGGAGGTCTGGGGTGTAGTAAACCAAATCAATCAGTGACTTTTTAGTTTTAGTATAGAAAGAGTAGGCTTCGGGAGGGAAGAAGCCCTCTCCACACATTAATCTGCGATTTATTAGATGCAAAAATCTCTTGTTGAAGTCATTGTATGTGGTGTTAAAGTCTCCCAGAAGAATAGTAGGGGAGGCTCTGTTAGCGTTGATGGCATTTAGGATGTGGATTATTTTTAGATATTGAGAGGTGTCTTTGGCTGTATATATATAAGCTATGATGATCGGATAACCCCAATAGTCTATTTCTATGATAATAATATTGGCATCTAGGAATAGAATGCTAAAACTGTTTGGTGGTGTTGACTTGCTGAGCAGAATACCGACTCCACCTGAAGCAGAATGGCCTATGGAAAATCTAGTAAATCCGAGAGTTGAGAGAAGAGATAGTATTTTATGATCGGTCTTATGGTGATATTTAGTTTCACCCATAAGAAGTATATGAGGGGAGCAGAGCGAGAGCCAGTTTTTAATAGCTAGAACTCTATCAATTGAGTTGATGCCACGAATGTTAATGCCAGCAATTTTGCAGAACATGATAGATTAATCCAAACCGTCCTCAGCAAAGTGTACCAAGTCAATGTGGGACATCTCCATGTTAATGAGGTCTGATGTTGTTTGGCAATCAGAGTCTTGTGATTGAATTTGTGGATGGATTGGTGATATAGTTGTTGGTTGAGGAAACGCATCCATGAAGTCTTCGGTGTCTGATGAAGTAGTGTAATCTGTCTGAGATTCGTCAGAAGGATCAATGGTATCAATAGTTGTAGGATCCATGGTTTTCCTCTTTTTTTCTATGGATTTGCGAGGCTTTGTGCTTGATATATCTGAAATTTGTTTGTTAGAGGGTGGAGGTGAGTAATGTATCAGATGGGCGCTATCATCATCAGAGCTTGATTTATCTGAACGAATTGATTTTCTTTTAATTTTCTTATTTATATTTTGGGTATTTGTTGTGTCGGTTTTTTGAGGGTTTTTAAGTTTAATAGTGTTTTTTTCATTTTCCTGTTCTTTTGATAAAAGTGTTTTTTTATTGTTATAGGAATTTGTTTTAAATTTTAGACCTGAGTCATTTTCGGTTTGCTGTAACTGTTGGGAAACATTAACTATGCTGACTTTCGGGTTGTGTGTTTGACAAGTCTTTTCATCTGGATGGTTAATTATTGCAGGAGTTGAAGAATTGAGGACAGTTTGTGGATCACTTTGTTTAGGTTTACTGGACTTAACTGACCCACATGAAGATGTATCAGTGGTTTTAGACTGGGTGGGAGTTGTTATGGATGGATTGTTTTGAAATTTTTTGAGTGTATTTTCTTCATCGCTTGTATTTTCCTTGCTCTCGTCAGGTGGTTTGGTCATATTGCCTTCTTTTGTGTCAAGAGTTTGGCCTAGTATTGTTTCTCCGGGATTAGTATAATATGTATCGTATGTAAGATCTTTAGTCTTATCGGTTTGAGTGATTGGTTTAGGCGCAGTATATGTAATTGCTTGGATCTCTGATTCACTACTATTAGTGTAGAGGTTGTCGTTTGTTCTTTCTTGAATATTTTCATTTTGAAAGATAGGTTTGGATGTGAAAGAGTTTGTTGGAGGATTTATTTGACTCAGGTTGTCTGGGTTTGTGAGGTTGCTGATTGAATTAGGCCCATGTGGTGATTGTCTATTTAAGGATGTGAAAGCCGTGTTAGTAGGTCTACCAGGACATCTGTGAACTTTATTCTTTTTAATACCACAGTGTGTACATATTCTTGCTGCACAATCTTTAATGAGGTGTGTTCTTTGAAGGCAGAAGAAACATTGTGGATGTACTCCCCTGAAAGTCAAAACCATAGGAGAGCCTCTTGCAGTAATAATAGTGGGTATGTCAGTGGGTATAATGTTTTTCTTCAATGTAAGTGTGAAGATAACTGTATTGGACAGGATTTGATCTTCGCAGTGAGGGTTTAATAGGTGTTTAAATTTGCTAACTGAACCATAATTAATAAGGATGTCTTGTAGTTCTTGTTCTTTCAAGTGGGCAAGGCAGTTTTGGATTCTGCCGGATAGTGTAACAGGACGGTTCATATCTATGGAGCATAGTATAAAATTTCCTAAAGATCTGTATTTATTTTTAAAGTTCATACGGTCCGCCCACGTTTTAAACTCAACGATAACATAGCGGTCATTGGGATGATTAAGAATCATATGAATGCCTCTGCCTAATTGTTTTTGATTGATTAGACTGTATAGCTGTTCTAGAGGGAACTTATATAGAGCACATTGTTGATTTGTTATAGCTAAGATTAACGATTTATCGCTGTAGTAGTTAGCAAACGATTTATATAGGCTATTGGGAATCGTTTTGTTGAACTCATTATTTATTTTTAGGAACATGTCGTCATTAAGTTCGTCTATATTAAATGAGACATTTTCCAAAGTGTTTGATTCTTGTTCTATGTCTAGTTCTGAGATATTCAAATATAGTTCATTGAAATTATCGGCCTTAATATTTTCGGAGATGCTCTCAGAATTTTTAGACCTTACGATATTTGCGTACGTAGAGGAATTTTTCAATATTGGTATTGAAGAAATTGGATTAGATTGTAAGTTGGCTGAAGTAGCAATGGATTGTTCTGCGCTATAATCTTTGTTTGTTCTGGAATGTGATTTATCGGTTTTAAAATTTATTTCTTCTTTTTGATTTTTAAATTTACTGTTGACAAACTGTAATGTGACAGCACTGGTTTTGTCGACCTCTGGTGGAAAAGTTTTTACTTTAAAAAATTCGCCGAAATCATCTTGTCGGTAATTTTGTCTATTATTATCAGATATGGTTTCCAGGGTATTATTGGGCAAAGTAAATTGCTCATTAGAGTCTTCTGAGGGTGCGTAAAGTCTTCGGAGAGGTGATGATTGGTTTTTACTTGAATTTTTAAGAATTTCAATAGTTTCGCTTGATGAGATATTAATGCTATTACTTATATTAGGGGTAAGTTGAATATTTTCTAAACTTTTGTTGATATTTGTGATGCTGTTTTCTTTTGAAATATTGGTTTGTGGGTTTTTATTTGTTGTAGAAGTTATTTTGGATGAATTTAGATTAGATCTAAGACTATAAAATTTATGACCGATGACTGCATTGCTAGATTGAATGCTGAGATCGGGGCTAACCTTAATTTGCGAGTTATCGATTATATTATCACTTTCCATAATATATAATGATTAAAACCGACTTACCTTGAATAAGAAACGTAAAGGTAAGGGGACAATCGTCCCTATCTTCCTGAAATTGAATCGCTAAGGAACGCTTTTTGTAAGACCAGTTGCAAAGATGGCTGCCAAAAGCGGAAGCTACTCGAATGCATAATGTTAGACTATTACTAATGGTAAAAAAGCAAACATGTATTTGAAATGAAAATTAAATGTTAAACAAGAATATATCTGTAAAATAGTTTTTTTATTTACGGTATTCTAATTATTATGCAATGGATAATGAATTTGTTTTTTGTTTTTTTTTTCAAAATAATCTTTATTTGCACAAAAAGTAAAATATACATTGTAATATAGAGTTCATGTTTACAATCATGTCTGACACATTAAAGTCTAATTAGTTATTAAATTAGATGATGAGTACAGGATTAAAAGTAAAATTTTATGTTATGTTACTTATCAGGGGTGATCTAATTTGGCATAATTTGTTTTTTAATATCATAAACTTAAGATATTTTATATAATTATGATAGTGGGGGGGGGGGTAATTTTTGGCCTAGATGATTATCAATTTGAAAATATGTATCAATTCAAATATTTATGTATCTTTTAAAGATAGAAAGTGGATTTAAATATTGAAATACAGAACAAATTTTAATCATCCATATTTAACAATTTTAAAAAAAAGGTATTCCATGGTGATATTACTATTTTAAATACTAAACTAATTTAATGGCAGTTGAGGAGGATTAAGGAATTAACTGAAAGTACTTCTACAAATTGAGAGACTGTATATAATAGTTAATTACCATTATATTTATTATTTTTATTGTCATACTAAAATAATTGTTTTTGTGACTATTGTTTTTTCCTCATGTGTTATAGCATCAGCCGGGAGGCGAACCTGCTAACCCGGACAAGTGCTTGTAAAGCATATTCGCTGACCTCTCAACCACCAATGCTTGACTATATGACTATTGTTTTATCAAATTTATTGTATGGGAATGACATTTTGATCTTCTACCAATGTTTTTCAAATTTGCTTTCTAGAATTTTGAAACTATGATGATAATTCATAAGAACCCATTGGATGTTTCTCACTTAAATAATAATATCAGTGAATTGTTTACTATGTGGGAGTTCTAAGAACTTCGAGCAGTGACACCCTTTGGAATTTGAGTCCCTAGTAAATAAACAAGTGAATAAATAAATAACATCTTTAATTTTTGATACAAGAAAGGAATATTTATTTTTATCTAAATAGTAATACTTATAACACATTAATATTAATATAAAAGAAAAAGAAAATAAATATAACTTCATTTTCCTTGCTTTAATTTCAGCAAATGTATCTATTATCTCACTTAAAGTTAAGTTTTCGCATAATTTATTTTCTACGGAAATTTGGTGCACTTCATTTCAAAAGTAAGCTTTAGCTTTATGTATAAGAACATACATCAAATGTTGGTCTCTCAGTCTATTTATTAATGGGTATGCATAGTTGACTGACTTTATGGACACTACTGACTTTAAGCACTGGTAAGTGACAGAGCTGAGCTGCAATCCATGCATCTTGACCTCTAGAATCAGCCAATTTACCACTGTACCAAATAATGCAAAGGATTACTGAATATGATGATATTGAATCTATCATTGCAATGACAAGTTTTTATTAAACATGAGAAGCAAATGAGTAATAGAACTGACAAAAAGTATATTATTTTGAGCTTGAGCTTTTCATGATAAAAACAGATTTTAATTTAAGCTATAAAAGTTACTTAATGACACATCACTTAAGTGGAATATGTTATTGATTTAAACACAGAGAAATGGACATTTTTTTAATTGCTTTGTTATCAAAATATTTCTTGAACTTTTCATTTTTAAAATTCCTGCTAATGAATTAAAACCTAATGTGATCGGATGATCTTTCTAAAGCTGTTTTTTTATTATGAAAATAACTCTGTGTTCCATTCTATTTGCACAAAGGACAATGAACAGCTAAAGTATAGCAAAATCTCACTGCCCATATGAGTATGGCACCCTGGATACCAATAGAAAAATTCATTATCCATTTCTTATATTTATAGTCAACACATTACATCTGATTAATCCTGATTAATATCAAATAGGAAATTGGGTTGATTATGGCCAGATAATCAAAGAAAAATCATAACATTCCTTATTGCCCTAAAAATTCCACACATTTTCTTTGCTGGACTTGAACTCTATGTCATGGCATGGCAGAGTTTATCATGGCCACAACAGATTTATTTTATTTGCTCAAAACGTCTTTTAAAAATACAATCACAGCCTTTTTTATATTGCTATTGAATTTCTGCTACAAATATTTATGTATATTATTTTTTATAATTGTTTTTATAATTACATTTTAGTTCAAATATGTATGGGGAGAGGGTATGTAAATGGCTTCTAATTTAAACTTCGATGAATTCATCAATAATGTTTGACCATTTCAATCTCTTTCAATAATTGTAGATAGGCTATTACGCATTCATCCAAGCCTGTCATGTGACTAAAAAGTATATGTGTGCAAGGTAAATTTTAGCACACACCCCTTCCATTCTATGAAATAAAAATTTGTAAATTAAAAGATACTTTTTTTAGTGCTCTTGCAAGAAAAACTTGAAAATATAGCTTTAGTCATTTAACGTGATTGGTAAGTACCTTATATGTTTCATTCATTTATTTCTATAAAATAAACATGGAGAATAAAATACATGCTAAAATAAAACTTATTAATTAGATTTACCATGTCATTTTGATTAAAAAATTTTCTCTTAAAATCATTTTAAATAAATCACTTTACAAGTAAAATTTAAATAATAGTGATGAAAACATTGCCTCCTCTTTTCAGGCCGGCTCTGATATTATATAATTAATTATATAATATATGTTCCTTATCTGGTTATTAAAAATATTAAATATATCCAGAAGATAATTATTTGGAAGCGTCATCCTTCATAGCAAGGAGCAAAGAGAGCTTGGCACTGGCTTATTTCCATTATCTTTCTTATCAATATTTAGATCAACTTTAACCAGCAGATCAGAAATTCATTAAAAGTAGTTGTTTGTTTGAAAACCCATTGAAAATCTCTCATGCATAAACTTATTTACATTTCCTATTAATAAAATTATATTCCTTCAATGATAATATATTTACACTCACGTTACTATTTAATTTTTTATCTGGTGTTATTCTACTATAAAAAACTATAATTTGTTATATGTATAGTCTGATATTTTAAATTTTCTTACTTAGTTCATATTTTATTAGGACCATCAAACTAGATCAATTTTAAATAATGCAGATGATATAACTCTTACACCCCATTAACATCTTATTAAAAAAAAGTTTTTTTGTTTTCCAAATCCATTCATTATTTTTAAAGCAGAATCTCCCTGACACAAAACTTGTTTACATTTTCTATTAAGGGAATACACTCCCCCCCCCCCCATTTATAAATATACAAATAGACTATTTAATGCAATAAAAATACTTTCACTTATTTTCATTCAATGATAAAAAATTCCCTTGAAATTTATTAAGAATTAAATAATTTAGCATGCAATATCCTTTTAAAAATTATGTTCTTTACTCATTCTGTTTTCCTTAGATTCAAACTGTAGTGTGGATTATGAATCAATCATGAGTTTTTAGCTAAAGAATGCATCCAAGAAAAAACTGTTTAGTAAAATGTGTAAAAAAATAATATGCCAACTAAAAAACAGATATCGTTATTAAAAATAGAAAAGGCTATTTAGTAAAATGTGTAAAAAGATAATAGTGATAATAATAACAAAAAAGAAAAAGATAATACCATTAAAAAAATGTTAGCATAACACAATCTAACTCAGAACCTACCTTTCAGAGGCAAATACTCCACTAGTATTCCCAAGTAAACAACACATTTAAAACTTGTAAAACATTATTGATAAAGATAATTTCATCATATGCAGAATTACTGTAATTATGAGGCAATATTTATAAAATAAGTTTTACTTTTAAATAAATTATTAATAATAATGTTACTTTTTATTTAAATTAGGATATTTAAATAAAAATGATTGGGAAATCTAAATATTTTCTATTTACATATAAATTTTATTAATTATAAGTGACGAAAGATCATAGGTCTGTTAGGTTTTGTGCAATGATAGAGTATATATAAAATATATTTTGAGGTTAGAGCAACTGCCACAATAAGTTTATATAAAGAAATATTTATCTTATGCTTACATAATAAATATTTACAATTTAAATGTATTTATATGAATACAAAAAGTTAAACACTTAATGTTTTATTAATTATCACAACAAAATGGTGTCAATCTGTTCATTTTAGTACAGTGATGCCAATATATATTGAAGCAGTCAATCTTAGCTTAAGATTGTGCTTCATGATTCCATCTACTAACCTGTATTTAAACCCTATATCCCATCCACTCCTTTTGTCATGTATATATATTTTATGTATATATTTGAGATGTGTGCCTAAAGTTTATAGTTTAACTTTCAATATTTATTATTATTAATTCTTTTTTATTAATTATTATTCTTTTTTATTAATCTACATAGGTGCAGCTCAAATATATATATTGTAACAGTCAGATTTGTACACTCATGCAACAAAATTCAGAGCCCAAGCAAAATATACCAAAGCTGACCGTAGTGAGGTGGTTGAGACCTCTAATCCGACCAAACTCCAACTCATCTGCCAGTACTCCAAATTTAACACCTTATGAGTGACATTCCTGGGGCTACACTCAGTTCTCATTTAACCGCGAGCCGACATAGAACAGGGAGAAACACGAGACTTAAGGTCATTACTAACCTTACTAAATAAGTGATATATACAACACTCAACACTCCATTAATCTTAACTACCAGTCATACACATATAGCAGATAAACTCATTAAGAAATTGGAGTATGAACTGTGACTTTAATAATATACTGTGGATTGGATAAAATACTATGGATTGGATAAGATACTGTGGTTTGGTTTGATCTAGAGTCTGAGCAAGAAAGATATACAACAGTTTATATTTAAAAGGATTTATTAAAACAATAACAAATGATCTAACACAAAATATCATAATGGCAGGGATTGTATAATCTTCACAAGGTATTCAATACAGGCAAGCATGTTACAATAGTTGGGACTGTTATCAAGTACATCTGTTCCCTTTTAAACATATTACAATACATGTGTGTGTGAGTTATAGAGGTCATGCCTAATTATTTAATATGCTCATCTTATGAACTTGACTTGCTTAAGTTAGAAGTTGATACTTTAGTAGAGATGATGATGAGTACAGCCAGTTTTAATGGCTGTTATATATACTAATAAAATGAGCAACTAAATAAACTCATAATCATGCAGATTCAACCTGATAACCCAGATTCAAACTCCAGTCTAAAGCTGAATGATTAATTAATATGGGAAAAAGAACTGGTTACCATTAGGTCCACATATATGCACTATGGCGCTATATAAAATATTAAAGAAATAAACTTGCAGTGCGAGTGTGTGATTCTTCAAGAGTTTCAGCATCAAATGCTCGGTTTGCTCTGAGACCGACGGTTTGCTGCTATTGATATATGAACATAAAGTTCAGGAAGTCGGATTGGCTTTAGGAAAAATCTGGGTCCTCACGCCCCCAGTTCTAATGAAGATAGCCATAACCCGAACTAAATAAAGGGGCGGTTTGTTACCGTGAACCCTTGTCAGAGGCAGCAAAACGTAACACATATAAGTGTACTATATAAAAACACACCCGCAATGCACGCAATATATATATATATATATATAAAGCAATAAGTATGCATATAATTAATTGCGCCTAAAACAGATAGCTTTTATCTGTCAAGCTAATTCAAAACAGTTCTTAAAATTAGCATTATAAGTATGCTAATAAAATGGGCTTAAACTATATAAAAATAATCTAGTTAAGATCCTGAATCTGCATATAAATATTCTTAATGAAGGAGGGAAAGTATATTCGATGGGACTTAATACAAACATTAGCAAATATACTTTATCATCTCTAGACAATATATATATATCCCCTTCCAACTAATAGATATCAAAGGTTATAATATAAGATCGGTTAAGCAAACCTTGAAAAAATACGATTTTACAAAATATATATAACTATGATAATAACGAGTGGTTAGCGCATTCGTTTATTACCCATATTATAATTTCGAAACAATGATTTAATAAAATAAACAATGCTTTTAAAATGTCTAAGTGAAGATCACAATTATCTCCTTTATAAATTAATTACTTAGTTTCATTGTCTCGAAATCTGAGCATATTATCACATATTAAACATAACAAAATGCATTTAAACAAAATATTAAAATTACTGAAATTAGGCAAGACCGTTAGTTTGTAGGAATTGAAGAGAATAAATTTCGGACATTTAATGAGTATAAAAAAAAATATGAAATCTTTTAATTCATAAAAGATTTCAGCAGTTTATAAAATTAAAGTAAGTGATCTTTTTTTTTTCTTTTACATTATAGATAAAGTTACACAGATTGATAGTTTCTTTTTAGAAGAGGGTAAAAATTAAAGAGTTTTTTATAATTTAGATAGAACGTTCTTTTTAAAGTGTTATAAGAATTTATAGATTAAAGTTCATACCGCAGCCTTTTAAAAAATGATTACCATCTCTCTGCCTCCTTGATTGGACTTGAAGCGTATATCAATGATAGTGGTTGGAATAGGGCGTCTGACAGCGTCATAATCTTCAGTGGCCTTTCAGATAGGTTAAATTTCTTCATATTCTCCATGCAGGTTGCTGGAAAGTCTATTCAAAGGTATGTTTAGAGGAACTGAGAGCAGCCATCTGGCTCAAGAGCCAGTAAATATATTATTTTACTCGATCATTTTGGATTCTGGTCTCCACAACAATTTACAGAAAAAAAAAAACTAAAGAATAATCCTAAAAAAAATCTGCAATATTTATATTCCCTAGATCAAAAGCCAGCGACTATCTATTTTAAAACACAATTCAAACTTCTTCTAAGTTTTACCGCCTTCGGTCTCTTTTGATTCTTATCTTTTTTTTATCTTGTTGCCCAAACTTTTACTGGTTTGATCTGGGAAAAGAAATTCATTACAATCGTAATGAATGAGCTCTAGAACAATGTCAATAACCTAGGGACCATCTGATCCCACCTGCGAATTATTCTAAATAAAAATCTGCGATATCTATATTCCCTAGATCAAAAGCCAGCGACTATTTTAAAACACAATTCAAACTTCTAAGTTTTACAGCAGTCTGTCTCTTTTGATTCTAATCTCTCTTTTTTTATCTTGTTGCCAAATTTTTACTGGTTTGATCTGGGAAAAGAAATTCATTACAATCGTAATGAATGAGCTCTAAAACAATGTCAATAACCTAGGGACCTTCTGATCTCACCTGCGAATTATTCTAAATAGTTTTATTACCAATCTGTGAATTTCGCATGTGATTTATAATTTACTTAAACCAAACTTGTTAAAGAATATTTAGCCACATTTTCTAAACAAAATAACCCTTATACAATATATTATTTATATAAATGCTGCAATATATCTATACAAAATTTAATATCATTATCATTTACAGGTGCTTGTATGTGTGACAATAAACATATAATTGTTTGAATGCATATAAAACTGTGACTATATATATAACTGTATAAATGAATATATCGCTGTGTGGATATACATACAACTGTGTAAACATATATATACAGCTGTGTAAAGGCATATAACACTGTGTGGATACCTACACACTTGTACTAAAGAGTGTTCAAAACTGGCATAGATGTGTCTATGGAGACATAAAGGTGAAACAGATAGAAGGACAGTAATATCTGTTTCATTTCCCCAAACTTACAAAAAAAAAATCAATAAAAAAAAAGATTTTACTTGGTGAAGAATATCCCTCAATAATATCACTATTTCATAACAAAACAAATGATGAAACAAAATATTACTTGCAAAATTTTTTACCTTGCCTGGCTGTCTGGTCTTAAGGTGATGATAGTACACTGAAACCATTATGACTAAAGTCTAAGCTACACACGTCTACCTATAACTGGCTATACTAATGCTATTTGGCTATGCTAATTTGCTAGACATGTGGTTATTACATATATATATATGAGCACACAAAATTTTAATATGTATATAGTGTTGGGTTGGAATAATATAACACCAATTAGCTAACTAATTTGATAAATATCACCTATATAGAAGAACACACAATATATATATATATCTAACTACTGGGGTAGGGACAATTCTATAAATGATCATGCATCATCTTTGTAGAATCTAGGAGTAATCATCAAAACTAATCTTACCTAAGTTGGGTCTGGGAGTAAGTTTTGAAATGTTTTGGGTTCCTGGAGCTTATCATATACCAGGAAGCTTCCAGACTTTCTGACTGGTTGCAGTTTGGCTTTCTTTCTAAATGGGAAATACTTATGATACCTCTGAAGACATTTCTTTATTAAATTCCAAGTTTGAACCCCCTTCTGGTTTCCAGTCTTGCAGACATAGGCACCTTCTTTTCTCCTCCTTTTCCATACTGTCAGTCCTGTCCGGGCACCACCATCATCTATTTCCCCGAGTTTTCTATGCTTCCCACACTTCATCTGGATTTGGTGCAGTTTCATCCTAAAAGAAAAATATGTAGGATATCTCCGAACATATCCCTCTCTCAGATCCTGAGTTTGAACTCTTTTCTGGTTTTCCCTCCTAAAAACATCAGTATCTTCTTTTCTCCTCTTTCTTTTCCACCCTGCCTTTCGCATTTGAGCTCTGGCAATATTCATGTTTCCCTCACAATCAAAAATCACTCTGTCCCACAGGACCTCAATCTCGGACTTAGCTCCACTGTCTTCTTTCACTTGGTCAAACTCATCCATTTTGGGAATTTTTGTGAAATGTCTATCTTTTAAAACATTCCTGTCTATGCAAGTTTTGGTAACCTCAATTGCATTTATTTTTGGTACTTCTGGGTAAGATTTTGGCTTAATTTCTTCAATATAAATAACATTTTTAGATGAGGTTGAAAGAAGATTTACTTTGTATTCTTTCTCATTTACTTCAGTATCTATAGACTCTTCACTGTTCTGAGCTATATTTTGTTGTTCAAGAGATTCCTGCATGATTTTTATATCAGGTTCCATCCCTTCCATGTCTTTTGTATCAATTTCAGTATCCATTGCAGTCTCTGAATACATTTTTGAATCCTCTGATATTTCCATATTGATTTTACAAATATCAATACTTACTGCATCAATTTTAGACTCTTCCATATCATCATTGACTTTAGACTCTCTTACAAATTTTACATCTCTTTTAGATTTTATTAAATCAGCTTGCAACTCCTCAGTAGTCTTTGCGTCCATTTTAAATTCTTCTACAGTTTCTTTATCAAGTCTTAACTCTTCCCCTGTTTTTACATCGATTTTAAACTCATCAATCTCTACAACTATTTCAGAGTCTTCTATTATCTCCATATCCATTTTACATTCTTTTACTGTGTTTGATAGAATGTCGGTCTCGGTTTCTGTATCTACTTCTTCTTTTGCACTTTTAGTGACATATTCCACATTTAGCAGTTTTTCTGAAGGTGGATTGACAATTTCAATATCATCCTTCATAATTTCAATTCCTTCCTTTTTAATAATCTCAATTTTTGCTTTACCAGTAATAGGATCTTCAACTTGTGATTCCTTCGAAATGTCTCTAGTTGGAACTTCTAAAGTTTCTTCAACTTGCTTTAATTTAATGATATTCTCTGACTCCCTTTCTGTTTTAATATGTCCCTCTGCTAAACTATTTTTTTTACTCATTTCCAACATCTCTTTTTGCATACTAACTTGTAACATTTCTTCTACAACCTCTGAATCGATTCTTTGCTCTTTTAATCGTATTTCAAAAGGAGATTCTGACTCTTCTACTTCCTCTGTATTTACTCCTTTTACTGGTTCTACCTCAGATATATCAATTATATTCTTTTTAGCATTCTCATTGCCTGGCATACAAGAATCTGCAGTTTCAGCATGCTTGTTTTCTTGGAGACGATCTTCTGGATCTGCTAACTTTACTTGTTTGTAATGATAATGGCAATCCATATCTGAGTCTTTTGCAACATCAAGACATTCAAATTTTCCCCTTTTATGGAATAGATTTTCTTCTCTTGGTTCACTATCCTGATCAACACTATCCCCTAAATTTCCTTCAGGAATTTCTCCTGCTTCTCCTCCCTCTACATCTATATCCTCTTGGCTACCCTTCTTACTCTCTGCAATATCCACTGGGTGCTTCTCCAGGTTTATCATTTTCTTCTGAGAAGGCTCCTCCAGTTTGAACACTTCCTGCTGGCAGTTTACTCTCAGTATTTTTGAACCCTTATGTAACCCCTCTATATTTTGATTTCTTTCCTCCATTTTTCTGCCTAGGGCTTGCAAGCCTTCCCCTATCTCCATTTTATAGGATTGCAAATCTTCCCCTATCTCCATTTTATGGGCATCCAGTTTCTCCCCCATTCTAAGGTCCCATTCTTGTTGGACTGTCTCCATCATCACTTTCATCTGTAACCAGAAGGTTGGTGACATGATAATTTGGCTTTCCCCCATGACTTTCTTTGGATGGCTGTCCATAATAACTTTCAGCTTTGGTTATGACTAAGAATTATACTAATTATTAATATTTGCTGTAAATGATTATTTACTGACTCTCCTCCCAAATTGGCTCTCTCTCTAATTCCTAACTTTCAGACCACTGCATTCCTTTATTAACCTATCCTTACTACTGATCTCAATAACCACTGCCACTATCAAGTTTAAGCCCTGTTTACATCTAACATACTCAAGTATTTTATAAAAAAAAAATTTAAAAGTATATAGTAAAAGCATTTATGTAAAACAAAAAAATTTAAAAAAAAAATTATATTACCAATTGCAATTGCACCTCCTTTCTTCCTTCACTGAAGCCGATCATTCCTAAGAAAAGACTTTAAAAAAAAAATTTATTATGAAAAATTTTGCTTTCTATGCCAGGTTTGATCTGAAGTACATGTATATATCTCCATTTATTTAATTTACCTTGACCTTGCCTCTTTTTGTTTCATTGCTCATTCTCCAAACCAATCCAAATTTTTATAACAAGTTTAAAGCAATAGAGCCCCTTTATGCAAACCCTTTTCTCTACCCCTGATGACAAAATTTATATGAGGATGACTATCAACCTATTCAAATCACCCCCGGGTGCCAGTCACCAGTGAGCAAGAAAAACACCACATATATAACCTAAGATTCCAATTTCCAATATGTATGCAACACACCCAATATCTGGTTGACATATCCTGCATACATTCATGCCATATCTGAGCCAGAGACACTTTTAAAATTCTTTACTTAAATTAAACAGTCTCAGTAAATAGACAACAAAAAAAAAATTATAAAATTTATACACATATATATGGCTCATGTGTATATAGCCAAGAATACTCCTCCCATTGCAATACCATAATTTAAAAAAAAAATTTACATATATTTTTCAACATATATCAATTCAGAGCCTGTATTCAGTTCAGGACCTGTATCATTTCAATGCTTTTATCAGTTCAGGGCATGTGAATTAACTAACTGGTTGTTCATACTCAAGAGAAAAAATATACATATGCAAATGTTGTTAAAAAAAAATATTTCATGAAAAAAAAATCTTTTATATATATCAACACCCACACACTCAGTTTAGGGTGTGTAACTAAGTTTGTCCATGCATGGCATTCATATTTGGAGAGAAAATATAATATAAATGCATATATAAAAAAAAAACACACATATATTCAATTCAGGGCCTATACCTGGTTCAAGACCATGTTCAGGGCCTATACTCAGTTCAGGGACATGAACATCAATTGAAGAAGCCCACTGACTTAAGCATCCATAATCAGTGAAAAAAAAAATTACATAATCAGGAAAACAAAAATTTGTACTCATATATCTATCTTTCAGGGTCGTGAAAATTAACTAGGCCCCATGGAAGGGCATCCATAATCGAGGAAAAAAAAAACCTATGTAACAGTCAGATTTGTACACTCATGCAACAAAATTCAGAGCCCGAGCAAAATATACCAAAGCTGACCGTAGTGAGGTGGTTGAGACCTCTAATCCGACCAAACTCCAACTCATCTGCCAGTACTCCAAATTTAACACCTTATGAGTGACATTCCTGGGGCTACACTCAGTTCTCATTTAACCGCGAGCCGACATAGAACAGGGAGAAACATGAGACTTAAGGTCATTACTAACCTTACTAAATAAGTGATATATATAACACTCAACACTCCATTAATCTTAACTACCAGTCATACACATATAGCATATAAACTCATTAAGAAATTGGAGTATGAACTGTGACATTTAATAATATACTGTGGATTGGATAAAATACTATGGATTGGGTAAGATACTGTGGTTTGGTTTGATCTAGAGTCTGAGCAAGAAAGATATACAACAGTTTATATTTAAAAGGATTTATTAAAACAATAACAAATGATCTAACACAAAATATCATAATGGCAGGGATTGTATAATCTTCACAAGGTATTCAATACAGGCAAGCATGTTACAATAGTTGGGACTGTTATCAAGTACATCTGTTCCCTTTTAAACATATTACAATACATGTGTGTGTGAGTTATAGAGGTCATGCCTAATTATTTAATATGCTCATCTTATGAACTTGACTTGCTTAAGTTAGAAGTTGATACTTTAGTAGAGATGATGATGAGTACAGCCAGTTTTAATGGCTGTTATATATACTAATAAAATGAGCAACTAAATAAACTCATAATCATGCAGATTCAACCTGATAACCCAGATTCAAACTCCAGTCTAAAGCTGAATGATTAATTAATATGGGAAAAAGAACTGGTTACCATTAGGTCCACATATATGCACTATGGCGCTATATAAAATATTAAAGAAATAAACTTGCAGTGCGAGTGTGTGATTCTTCAAGAGTTTCAGCATCAAATGCTCGGTTTGCTCTGAGACCGACGGTTTGCTGCTATTGATATATGAACATAAAGTTCAGGAAGTCGGATTGGCTTTAGGAAAAATCTGGGTCCGCACACCCCCAGTTCTAATGAAGATAGCCATAACCCGAACTAAATAAAGGGGCGGTTTGTTACCGTGAACCCTTGTCAGAGGCAGCAAAACGTAACACATATAAGTGTACTATATAAAAACACACCCGCAATGCACGCAATATATATATATATAAAGCAATAAGTATGCGTATAATTAATTGCGCCTAAAACAGATAGCTTTTATCTGTCAAGCTAATTCAAAACAGTTCTTAAAATTAGCATTATAAGTATGCTAATAAAATGGGCTTAAACTATATAAAAATAATCTAGTTAAGATCCTGAATCTGCATATAAATATTCTTAATGAAGGAGGGAAAGTATATTCGATGGGACTTAATACAAACATTAGCAAATATACTTTATCATCTCTAGACAATATATATATCCCCTTCCAACTAATAGATATCAAAGGTTATAATATAAGATCGGTTAAGCAAACCTTGAAAAAATACGATTTTACAAAATATATATAACTATGATAATAACGAGTGGTTAGCGCATTCGTTTATTACCCATATTATAATTTCGAAACAATGATTTAATAAAATAAACAATGCTTTTAAAATGTCTAAGTGAAGATCACAATTATCTCCTTTATAAATTAATTACTTAGTTTCATTGTCTCGAAATCTGAGCATATTATCACATATTAAACATAACAAAATGCATTTAAACAAAATATTAAAATTACTGAAATTAGGCAAGACCGTTAGTTTGTAGGAATTGAAGAGAATAAATTTCGGACATTTAATGAGTATAAAAAAAAATAAGAAATCTTTTAATTCATAAAAGATTTCAGCAGTTTATAAAATTAAAGTAAGTGATCTTTTTTTTTTCTTTTACATTATAGATAAAGTTACACAGATTGATAGTTTCTTTTTAGAAGAGGGTAAAAATTAAAGAGTTTTTTATAATTTAGATAGAACGTTCTTTTTAAAGTGTTATAAGAATTTATAGATTAAAGTTCATACCGAAGCCTTTTTAAAAATGATTACCATCTCTCTGCCTCCTTGATTGGGCTTGAAGCGTATATCAATGATAGTGGTTGGAATAGGGCGTCTGACAGCGTCATAATCTTCAGTGGCCTTTCAGATAGGTTAAATTTCTTCATATTCTCCATGCAGGTTGCTGGAAAGTCTATTCAAAGGTATGTTTAGAGGAGCTGAGAGCAGCCATCTGGCTCAAGAGCCAGTAAATATATTATTTTACTCGATCATTTTGGATTCTGGTCTCCACAACAATTTACAGAAAAAAAAAAACTAAAGAATAATCCTAAAAAAAATCTGCAATATTTATATTCCCTAGATCAAAAGCCAGCGACTATCTATTTTAAAACACAATTCAAACTTCTTCTAAGTTTTACAGCAGTCTGTCTCTTTTGATTCTAATCTCTTTTTTTTTATCTTTTGCCAAATTTTTACTGGTTTGATCTGGGAAAAGAAATTCATTACAATCGTAATGAATGAGCTCTAAAACAACGTCAATAACCTAGGGACCTTCTGATCTCACCTGCGAATTATTCTAAATAGTTTTATTACCAATCTGTGAATTTCACATGTGATTTATAATTTACTTAAACCAAACTTGTTAAAGAATATTTAGCCACATTTTCTAAACAAAATAACCCTTATACAATATATTATTTATATAAATGCTGCAATATATCTATACAAAATTTAATATCATTATCATTTACAGGTGCTTGTATGTGTGACAATAAACATATAATTGTTTGAATGCATATAAAACTGTGACTATATATATAACTGTATAAATGAATATATCGCTGTGTGGATATACATACAACTGTGTAAACATATATATACAGCTGTGTAAAGGCATATAACACTGTGGATACCTACACACTTGTACTAAAGAGTGTTCAAAACTGGCATAGATGTGTCTATGGAGACATAAAGGTGAAACAGATAGAAGGACAGTAATATCTGTTTCAATATATAGGAGCAAAATACTAACAAAAATATTGATTTTTAAAAAATATTTTATTATATGACATTTATACAACTTTTTCTTTTTAAAGTACTTTTTTTCCCTATTAATCTGTATTTTATAAAATCCAAGATGGAAGATGCAATCGTTAATTGTCCAAAAATAATTAAAGAGTTGGAAATACTATTGTTTTAATCTTGGAAAGGTATTTTTAATCAAAGTTTTACTTAAAATAAAATGGGGATTAAGATTAAAGATTTTCTTTTATAAATATTTTTGTCAAATCTATTTCTAATCTGGAAATAGATTTGAATATATTTTTGGAATGTTATCTAACAGTTGCATCTTTCAAAAACAATGGACAAGGAAATGTAAAATTTCTGTTAGATTAAAGATTACATTTGGGCTAGAGATAAGAAATGGAAAGCATTCTTTAAATACCTGGGCAGGAGTATAAAATGACCGGATTTTAAATCACCAACAGATTAGCTATTATTGAGAGAACTGTATTGATAACATGCTACACGTTGCTGTGAAACTATAAATGACATAGTAGTAAGTCCACCACACTTCTCGGCCCTGTTGGGTCATCATCTTCCACTGCTGTACCATTCTGCTGCCCAAGAGTGAAGTATAAATCCGACCTAAGAACTTTAGAATGCTAATAGAAGCTTGCTGCCACCGAAGAACTTTCATTTCAATTGCCATGCATGTGCCATATTTTAAATTGGATTCTTAAAATTGCAAGGTAACTTTTCAAGCCATCACCTCAAACTAAATTTAGCCTAACTAATCTATCAAGATTTCTTCTAATGTATTATTTAACTTTGTTTTTGTTTTATTATGTAATTTGCTCTTAAGTAATTTCTAAGGTGGGATTGAATAATTTTAAATATCAGAAAATGAAAGAGGGGTAAATTTTAATATTTTACTATTTTAGTTATTAAGTAAAATCTTGTATATATATATTACAGCGGCATTGCACATTATCTGTATAAATTATGGCATTCAAACTAGGGTCATTTATTTTTAAAGCAGTAAAACTTATTCAATGTCATTAGTGACATTTATCATTACTGCGTTACTGACATTCAGCCTATCTTCGTGTATATATTACGTGCTTCTAATCTTCTAATCTGGGAGTCATGACAAGTTCAAATCCATAGATTTTTTTCTCAAGCCTTGTCCTGAGGATAGTTAATCTTCCCAGGACCATTTATTTTGTATAAAAAGGTCTCTGGAGGTGATTCCCGTACATCTGGCACACACTATGCCTATCTACTTTCTTCGTATAAAAGGCCTGCACATCGGTGATGTCCATGGCATGCCTTATCCACATTTCTCTAAGTACTGCCCAAGAAGGGGGTATTAGACTTAGTATTTGTCCAGAAGCACGACATTTCCTGTTATTTCTTGGCTTATGTCAGTACGCCAAATTTCATATTATTATTATTATTATTATTTCTTTTGCTTATGACCTAATATTAGTGCTGTAATAATATTAAAATTGCGCTCTGCTCAAAATATATATAAATGCCAAATATTACTAGCTAGATTAATTACTAATATTATTTTAGTTTTATTATACAATCCCATCGTCATAATTTGTTATTTATCTATTTAAGAGTATTTGCCTTGGGGAAAATAAAAGGTTCTTCTTACCAGTGCTAATTAAAAGAATTTTCATTAAGTATTTTATCATATAATCAAATATGTTTTATGTATTTTCATGACTGTAATGGTGTGCAAATGGTTTATATTATATCTGTAATGAATCTTGGAATGTTCCCCCGAAATAATGTTCATCACCACGTTTCAGAACCGTAATCCAAAGTGTTGATAGCAATATTATGTAATCTTTTCTAATAATCGATTGGCATCTTAATATTGGATCCATCAAAAATGTGTGTTTATTTATAGTATATGTTATTTAATTAATAAGAGAGCATATGAGAAATAATAGCATGAATGACAATATATAATTATCTATCATTTGGTAGACCGCTTGCTCATTCACGCACATACTAATGTATGCCATTAATTTATAAATGTATTAATAATTTGTCATTATATTAAACTATATGTTTTTTTTATTATCTAACTTGTTTGAGTAGTTTGAATTCCTTTTTCTTCACTTCCACGCATATAGCTATGCATATATATATTTTAGTTAAGTCATAGTTAATAGATGTCTCATTGTCTTCTCTGCTTTGCTAGTGGGACAGATTAAGAATTAATTCTCATGTGCCATCACTATTATGTTATTCATTAGGTGTTTGATCTGGGGCTTAAAGAGTGGGTTAGAATCCAGGCTGGTCCCTGACCTAAATCTCGGGCTTGACTGGGTTTGAAGTACATTTTGTGAGTTCCAGTTCATATTAGATGGATAAACATGTTTTGATCGGTACAATATGTAGTATAATTCAAACTCATACCTAAAAATTTAAAGCCTGGGTAATTGTTGCAAATAAATTTAAGTAAAGAAGTATTCCTCTTATATTTAAACAAAAAATATTTACACTCAGAACATATTTTTAACAATGAAATGAATCAAAATGTAAACAATTTTATTTTCATATAAATTTTATTATTTTGGTGTCTTGGCACTCCAATAGTGAAGTCCTTTGTGCCCTACGCAACCTGCAAATTCACACATTGCAGCACTGCATTAGTTTATGAAAAACTACAAATCCCTAATTTATAAGCACCATATATTTTAATGCTTATTTCAAGTAATAATATGTCAATAGATTCAAAGCCCTGGGTGTGCTATTTCAGTGCTTAGAATAACACATTTTGTAGTTTAAAATCTATGTAAATTGGCTCGGTTCTGGCATTTTCGGTATTCAAATTTCTTATGAACTCCCATGCAACAAACCATTTCATACTTATCATATACGGCTTAGTGCATTGGAGTTTGAAGGTCTATAGATCATGGCTCATGATCTCTCATTTCCATGATCGAAGTTATTATGAACAAAGCAATAAACCATTCGATTTTTTATCTTAATAAATTCTTACAAGGTTCTTAAATAATTATCTATTTGGATTAGGATAGCAAAATGTTATATCTTCTTTAATCTCAAATATAAATTTTAAATCCTCTTAAGAATCAAATAGACTACACTTGATTTGTCAATCTTAATAAATAAATAAAAAGATGATAAGATAAAGGTCTTATTTTATTGCTGAGTTAAATTCTTGGTGTGAAATTCAACTGTTAAATATCAAAGCTAAATAAAAATTTGTTTTTGATTGCTCAATATGGGATCAAAGAGAAACTGGTTCTAATTTTATTACGTTAATTTTTATTAACAAATACTATAAAGAGATATCTAAATCATAAAATTAAATTAGTGTCTATCTAACAGTAAAAATAACTCGTTTGAAACGTCTCTAAATACAGTAGTAATATTTTATTGAAATCATGGTTCACTAAAGTTGACTAATCTCGTGGAGATAATCGCTAAGATATCAACTAAAATTGATTCGGCAGGCTTTTTACAAAATGAGATTAATGGTATTTACTGGACCGAAACTGATCTTCCGATAACTCAGTTAATTGTTGTCGAACATAAATGCTTGCGTTTAATTGTTTGTGTCTACATTATTTTTAGTTTTAAGTTTCCAAGATTATTTTAAAATAAACGAATTGTTTTCATTTTTTAAAAAACTTCTTTTGCTCAAAAACCATAAACAATCGGGATGTCACGTGCTATTCAAATACCGGAAGTAAAATTAAAGTTTTCATTTTGTAATACAATACTGTATACTGTATTTAAAAAATATTCAGTTATTAATTTAATTAAGATAGTTTATATTTAATTGGAAGTTTCACATTTAATCTTGATTTTTCAAAAATTAAGTATAGCTTTATTCAAATTTTTAAAAATGAAATATAAATCAGCTTTGAAAACTGTTCTTTATTATGATACTTCAACTTGTCATCCTTAAATTGTTTTTCATTATTGTTTTTCCACAGCGCATTCTCTTGACATAGTGGTAAATGCACACGCACCTGCCTGCTTTGTCCAAAATCTGGGATTTGAATCCAGGCTAGATAAAAAAAAAAAAGAAATATTTTTAGATTTCAAACAATTTAATCATTCAATTATTCGCATCTAATTATTCTTAACTAGAGAGTAAATTCAAAAATGTCGGACCTTTCACTTAACGTTTATTGTCAAGAATATTTTGTAATTTCTTCTTCATCACTATTTGTTTTTGAGAAGCCTTTGCCTTGTAATTGATTATTTTAAAACTGTTTTTTCCTTTTATATATATGCACATACATAAAGGCAATTATATATTTTTTTATTTATATCTTTAGTCATTTTCAACTATTATTGGTCCACTGCAGGATGAAGGTCTCTCCATATTCAATCCGTCTTCTCCGATCTCTAGCCTCTCTTCTCCACATCACGTCAGCAAGCACACTTCTTTATTTCATCCATCTATCTCACATGTGGACTCCTAGATCTTTTACAATCTTTTGGAATCCAGTTTATGATTTCAACTGTTCATCTATTATCATCTGTTATACAATATATCCAACCCAACTCCTCTTCAGTCTCTTTTTCAGTGATGTCATTAATACTTGTTTGTTCTCTTACCTACGTATTTTGTTTCCGATCTCTTGTTACTCCTAATATGCATCTCTCGATACTTCTTTCAGTGGTCTAGGGTCTCTATTTTGCCCATTTGTTGAGTGTCCAAATCTCAGATTCATAAATAAGAACTGGTAAACACATTTATTTAAAAAAAGCTTCCTTTTCAAACACTTGGGTATATTTCCTTTTAATATTAAGCTATTTCTACCAAAAGCACTCCAAATAACTTTAATTCTATGATTAATTTTATCCACTATGTTTCCATTTGTAATAATAATCTGACCAAGATATTTGTAGTTGTTAATTTCTTTTAACATGTCATAATCAATTTTTCTTTCTTTTTTTTTTTTTTTGAGAAAATCCGTTTAATATTACTTTAATGCTATTTTTTTACTTGCAACATTTCCTGAAGCTTTAAAGCATTATTTGTAAAAACAATTACACCATCTGCAAAATCTATATTAATTTAAATAATGCCCATTTACTTTACTCATTTAGCTTCCCATTTTAATCAATAAAATATTTTTTGAAAAACTGTTGTAAAAAGTTTTGGAGATATGGAATCACTTTGCCATATACCCTTCTCAATGTTAATCATCTTCCTAGTATTATTATGTAATCTAATTATTGCTGTTGCATTTTTATAAATATTGTTCAGAATATGACAATATCCTAGCTATACACCTTGATAACCCACCCCTTTAATCACTGAAAAAATGCTTATAGAATAAAATGTGTTTTCATAATCTACTAATCCAAAACATAATGGCAACTCATAATCATTGGTCCTTTTTGTAATTTCTCTTTCAATACTTGGATATAATACACTGTACTATAACCTCTTTTAAATCCAGCTTATTATTTGGGTTGGTTAAAACCCAAAGTTCTCTGTAAATGAGTTGTAATTATTTTGGTAAACAGTTTGTATAGAACTGATAAAAGACTGATAGGTCTGTAATTTCTGATATTTTCTTTATCATCTTTTTAAAATATTAATATTAATATTGTATTTATCATTATCATATAAATACTTACCAAAAAAAAAATTATTCTTCTTTACCTGCATCTTTTAAGATATTAATTATAATCCCATGATTATTTGGAGCTTTTCCCTTCAATTGCATATTTCACTTCTTCACTTAGAAACCTGGACAATGCAAAAGCTATAGTAGTTGTAGAAGGTACTCTTCTTTGTTCTTTATTGCTATATAGTTTTTGATAAAACTCTTCTATGCATTTAATGATATCATCTCACTTTTTGGTAATAGTTCCACCTTTTTTTCTTATTGCATAAATAAGTTTTCTACCAATATCAAAATGTTGTTTTACACACTTAAAACTTTTATTCTCTTCTATAACTTTCCTTATTAGTTCATAATTATACTTTCTTGTATCATTAACTCTTTTTCACATCAGAAAATTTGCAATATTACAATCCTTTTTAATGGATCACTTTTATATAGTTTCATATTTCTTCTTCATAAATTGTTGTCTTAGTAGAAATTTTACTGGTCAGTTGCTGCTTTTTTTGTATCAGCTATCTTTGTTGCAGTTTTTATAAGTGTATCAGTTATTTTTCTATTGATTTTATTCAAATCTGAATCAAATTCAAAATCTACTATTACTTGAAACCGATTTGCAAGTTCTAATTTAAATTCATTAGAATGTTTCTGAAGATTAGGAATATCAACTATGAATATTGTTTTTCATAATAATTTTTACTTTCTAGTTTTGCATTAATATGTATTTTACACTTCACTAATTGATGACCAATTCCTGTGTTGAATTTATTAAGAACATTGCAATCTTGAAATATATATTTTCTGTTAGTCAAAATGCAATCCAATTTTGCTATACTTTCATTTGGATGCTTCTATGTCCTTTTCCATTTAACATTTTTCTCAAAAAAAAAAAAAAAAGGAATTCATAATGTAAAGTTTTTCTTTTTCTGCAAACTCCACAATTCCATGTCCTCTTTATTTTTTTTCACTATCATTATACCAAATTTATCTATAGCATTTACATTTTTTAATTGTTTATCAATTCTAATATTAAAGTCTCCCATGACAATTTTGAAATGTTGATTGGTTTGATCAAAAGTCTCTTGTACATTTATATAAAAATTCCTTGCTTATTCATCACAATGAGAATTTGTTGAGGCATAAACCTGAATTACTCACATTTGACATCTGCAATTAAATTGAATAACTAATTTTGTCACTCTGTCCAATACACCTTCACTTTCCACAATGTTATTCTTCCATTTTTTATTTCCAATGAATTCTATTCCATTTGTACTTCCACTGTCTGTTCCTTTGTAGTATAGTACATGTCCACTTTTTAAATCAATTGTCTCTTCACCTTTTCTTTTCACTTCACAAAGTCCAATAATATTTCATTTAATATTATATAGTTTTTTTCAATTTTTGCAATCTTCCTTCACTTGAAAGTGATCTGCAGTTGTAAGTACCTAAATAAAAGATCATCATCAAATAGAACATGGGTTTGCAATCAGGAGGTTCTTAGCACCTCTGCCTTTATCACCAACTGTTGCTTTGGCTGGAAACTTTGCAACCTCCTGGGAATAAGAATCATGATATATTTTTGTCTGTCATGATTGTAAATATCTATTGGAAAAAAATTTCATTTAAACACACATCTATTCTATCTTAAAAAAAACTCAATTTATATTTCAGTTAAAGGCTATTATGCAAGTGAGAAGAAAGCCTACCGTGTTTCTCGATCTTAAGCTCAGAGGTAAAAAGTCAATAAACTCACCATATTGCCTAATGTGTGTTGGCAAGCAGTCCATCAATGTTCACCTACTATATGAATACTCACATAGTAATAACAGAAGCAATGGCAACAATGCATGAAATGGACATTAGAAAATCGCCCAGCTCTATTTTTTAAGACCTCCAAGAAGAATCAAAGATCTCCTTTCAGTTAACCGCAAATTCCTTTCTGCAGCCGTTATTTATGTATAGTATATTAAAAATGTAAATCATATATAAAAAATGAAAACCATGTATTATTACATAGTATTGTAACGTTTATATTGGCATTGGGTAAAAAAAAAACTAAAAGATAAAAGTGGATTTAAAATTTTGTTGAGTAATTTTTTTTAAAAAAAAAAAAAAACGTACAATGAGGGTTGAATTATTATTCTTATTTTTTTTTATGTGATTAGTAATAACAGTAATTGGAGAGAACAAAAGAATTCCAAAAGCAAGTAAAAAAAAGATAAGCTGAAAGTAGAAATACTCAAATTAATTAAAGATGGCCGAAAACTTGAAGAAAATAAAGACTTTATTACATAAAATTTATAAAGACTGGATAAGATTAAAAAGGCATGGTACTAGCATGCGCAGAAGTCCTGAAAACCGGATATAAAAAGGAGGGATCCGGTTGAAGGAACGTCTTGTTCGTTTTGTTTCTCTAGTTGGTCTTGGATAACATTAATAGATCCAAGATCGCCTTCGCTGAAGGAATTCGGCATGTGCAGTGAACCGGAGCTCCTGAAGACATCGGACCTAATGATGTACACCAGGAAAAGCCTCGTGACCGACTGGGGAAATGGACCACAAGATCAAGCAATAACCAAAAGGCCGAGCTCATTATAACCAAAAAACTATGCATAGTTATCTACTACTGAATTCATGAAACTTACCGGTAAGAATAATTATCCTGATTGTGACAAAGTTAATTATTTAAAACTACTCGTAAAAATATATGTATAAAAGAATCCCGATAGTGACTTTAATTTTTCTATATGAGAGACTCTTATTTAACCAAGATCTTTTTGTTTATTTTAACTGATATTTATATTTTCTGGATATTTCCCACCTGAATTAAATGTGTTCTCTCCAAGGTATTAATTAGCTACTTAACATGAAGTATTTTAGTTTGTCAAAATTAAAAATATTTCTAATATCAATTCTCATTTGTGCGTTATTAATAATAGTTATTATTTTTTATTATTAAATTTATTTTTAGTGTAATAAGATTTAAACGTAAGTTACCTTTGCCAATATGTTTCAATACGCCCAGGACTAATAATCGTAAAAATCATTAATTCTCATTACGGTAGAATTACCGCCCCTTAAAAAAAAATATAATAAAAATCTTTTTATTTTTTTTTGTTTTACAACTTGCGAGAGGTGCTGGCGACATATTTCAGCAGATTCTTAGGAATTCTGGCGCCCATAGTAAATAAAATTAAAAGTTGATTTTGTCAATAGCACAATTCGTAACAATTAATAGGCTGAAGTTGATCAGGAAAAATAGCTGTGTTTTTAGAATAGAAATACAACTTTCTTTTTTCTTTTGATACAGCTTGATCAACTCACGCTCAAATATAAATTTGAGGCATATAAGGGCCTAGTAATACGAAAAACGTTACAATGGCGACCCAACTCGGGCTTCGATTTAACAACTACAACCTGAGATGAGTTGTAATGATAAAGAACATTACAATGATGACTCAAAGAAACTCACAGCCGGAAAATAAATTATGATTTTTTTGAAAAAAGAAAAAAATTATAAAAAAAAAAACTAACTAATTAAATCCTGATTATTAAAATATGAAAGAAGATATTTTTTTAATATGACTTCCAGAAAGAAAAAATATATATGTATATTTTTTTTATATATGTCTAAAAACACGATCGTGGCTGATGTAGACGTAAGTCACAAGTATTTGACTGGGTAGGCGGTTACTGAAGAGGGGAATAACATAGCCCCGAGTCCTTATCCGCAGTATATGAACATAAGACCGTCTTTAAATGCTCGTCAGACTATTTCTAGCAGAGATACCAATAAAGGGGAAGGCGGATCAAGTTGGTCCAAGTTGCCACGAGCCTGTAAGACTCAGAACGATGAGCAACGCTCGTTTGTGCTTATAACTTGAGCTTCTTATCGTTAATATTACACTAAAGTGGATAGGACACAGATGAATGTTGAAATATTTTCCATTCCCGCCGTGTTAGACCTAAAAGTGGGCGTTAAAGCCGAACGTCGCTTGTGAATGAGTCTACACAATATATCAGCACGCTACTACAGAAAAAAAAATACGAATATGAATTTAAAAACTTAAGAATAAAATTAGTGTAAACCCCTATTTTATTCTCATCTCCTGGCACTGGTGGTATTGTAATGTTTATTTATATATGTTGCAAATATATTGGCATTGGGTAAAAAAAAAACTAAAAGATAAAAGTGGATTTAAAATTTTGTTGAGTAATTTTTTTTAAAAAAAAAAAAAAAACGTACAATGAGGGTTGAATTATTTTTCTTATTTTTTTTAATGTGATTAGTAATAACAGTAATTGGAGAGAACAAAAGAATTTCAAAAGCAAGTAAAAAAAAGATAAGCTGAAAGTAGAAATACTCAAATTAATTAAAGATGGCTGAAAACTTGAAGAAAATAAAGATTTTATTACATAAAATTTATAAAGACTGGATAAGATTAAAAAGGCATGGTACTAGCATGCGCAGAAGTCCTGAAAACCGGATATAAAAAGGAGGGATCCGGTTGAAGGAACGTCTTGTTCGTTTTGTTTCTCTAGTTGGTCTTGGATAACATTAATAGATCCAAGATCGCTCTTTGCTGAAGGAATTCGGCATGTCGCAGTGAACCGGAGCTCCTGAAGACATCGGACCTAATGATGTACACCAGGAAAAGCCGGAAGAGCACACGTGACCGACTGGGGAAATGGACCACAAGATCAAGCAATAACCAAAAGGCCGAGCTCATTATAACCAAAAAACTATGCATAGTTATCTACTACTGAATTCATGAAACTTACCGGTAAGAATAATTATCCTGATTGTGACAAAGTTAACTAATTAAAACTACTCGTAAAAATATACGTATAAAAGAATCCCGATAGTGACTTTAATTTTTCTATATGAGAGACTCTTATTTAACCAAGAACTTTTTGTTTATTTTAACTGATATTTATATTTTCTGGATATTTCCCACCTGAATTAAATGTGTTCTCTCCAAGGTATTAATTAGCTACTTAACATGAAGTATTTTAGTTTGTCAAAATTAAAAATATTTCTAATATCAATTCTCATTTGTGCATTATTAATAATAGTTATTATTTTTTATTATTAAATTTATTTTTAGTGTAATAAGATTTAAACGTAAGTTACCTTTGCCAATATGTTTCAATACGCCCAGGACTAATAATCGTAAAAATCATTAATTCTCATTACGGTAGAATTACCGCCCTTAGAAAAAAAAATATAATAAAAATCTTTTTATTTTTTTTTTGTTTTACAACTTGCGAGAGGTGCTGGCGACATATTTCAGCGGATTCTTAGGAATTCTGGCGCCCATAGTAAATAAAATTAAAAGTTGATTTTGTCAATAGCACAATTCGTAACAATTAATAGGCTGAAGTTGATCAGGAAAAATAGCTGTGTTTTTAGAATAGAAATACAACTTTCTTTTTTCTTTTTATACAGCTTGATCAACTCATGTTCAAATATAAATTTGAGGCGTATAAGGGCCTAGTAATACGAAAAACATTACAGTATATTGATGTTTAATATATATTATATTCGTTAATTTTTAATTGAAAAGTGAAAATATTTAATTTTATATATATTCTTTAAAAATTTATTACTTTATCATTATCATTATTAAAAATTCATATTTACAAAACTATCTTAAACATGAGTTAAATCAGCAACCATTTGTAAAAGAATAAGATCTATTTTTAAATAAATAGTAAAAGAAATATATATAATATAGAAAAAAAGTGAAAGATAAGTTTTGCCATTACTATGCAAAATAATCTGTGAACTATTTTGTTTGTTCATCTATGACCTTATACTGCCCCCTTAATCTGTTTATTTGCATTTTGCAATGTTGTATTTAACTCTCTTCTGCAATTATTTTTTTCTTTAAGAAACATCAACATCTTTCTTAATTCTTTTACCATTGCATTCTGTCCTGAGCTACAATTTCTTAATGAAAACCATCAATATTGCATCCCAGTACAATTTTTTTGAAATAATTATTATTATGATGTTGTGTGAATATGCTGTCTCTCTCTTAAAAAAATATGTTTGAGTCATGCTTTTCATGCATAATCCAATAAAAATATGATTTTATAATAATAATTCATTGGCATCACTTCTCGCTAGCTGAAGAACATAGCAATTGATTTATAATCTTGTTATTATTTCAATGACTTTCTTTTACAATTATTAGGTAGTTCAGTTTGGCAGTACAATAGCCCTATGTACAATTGGGTGAGATAGTTTTATGGCATCATAATATCTGCTATATTTTGTCCCAAATCCTCCTCAAGCATATTGTGTATAATTGCTCAAATTTTGTTGATAAGTTTTGATTAGAATAGAATTAATATTGTTTATAGAATTGCAAATATACAGTACTTTTTGACAAGCACTTCTATATAATACATATACTTTTTATGTGTATCATACACATATTTTAATTAAGATTATAGTATAAACAAAAATTTAAAAAATAACAATATAGTTATTAATAATAACAAGAGGAGCAGAGTTAATATATATTTACTGTGTTTTCACTCATCCATATTCACTCAAGAAATACAAATAAAAAAATTAGTGTACTTTATTTTTTTAAAATAAAATAAATAGCAAAGTATCAAACTTTCATTGCAATTATACACATAGTGGATAATATTCTTTTCTTCAACATTTTTTTTCTCTTTGAAAATATAATAGCAGCCCAACTAGTTGCAGAGTATGACCTTTTAGTTGTTTTGATGCTTTTAAGTTCATATCAACTTTAAAATCTATACAATCATATTTGTTGTTATTCCATTCAGATTCTCAGTAAAATTCTTCAAACTTTAAGCTCCCTGACATAATACCAGAACATTTTTATATATAAAAATTATTAATATATTTAAATTGACTCATATTCTCTTGTTGATAACTGCCATATTTTTCTATTATTTTATAATTGGAACAATAAAGCATTCTTAAGTTAGATTGCGCAACTTTATGGATCCATATATTCATAAGATATTCCAGTAGATTTTTAAAAAAAAGCATGACTGATATTTTAAAAATCTTATAGATATCATTTGTGATGTGGATGATTAAAATACTACTGTGGAAAAAGTGTGTCTAAACTTGGGGTTCTTCAAAAAGATGGGAGGGAGAAGGATTCATGTCTGATGTTATTAAAGTAATATTAGCAATATCAGAGGTTACATAACATCAAAATAGAAATTAGAATCAAGGTTTTTTATTTATATTGCTCAGCTGAAGATTGATACTGACATTTTTTAAGTCTTGAATCTACAAAATAAACTGCACAGTGGAGAAAAAGAAAAGCCTATTGTAATCACAGTTTCCAGACAGATATTCATCTAAGTCTTAACTGTGTCAACATTGTTTAACTTTAATGGACCATTTTCCATCTAATCTTTCACTGCATGCAAATCTATTGCCTATTCTTTTCACATGAAATCTGAAAAAAAAAATGGCAATAAAAAAACATATACTAATATAATTCACATGAATACAGCCAAAGCTTAATAAACCAATACAATCTATAATCTGTTGTCAAGGTAACCTCAATAGATAAAAAATGGATTCTTTTTATCTATAGGCATTGTCTTGACCACAGATTGTAAATTCTATTGGTTTATTAGTCTTTTAGCCACTAATTACTTTATTGGCCGAGTGAGGCAAAAGTCTAAATTTTTAATTGGTCAACTCACAAACTCAACGTCAAAATATATTCACCTTTTAATATTATATTCACTTTAGTTTTGTTTGTAAAATGTATATTATTAATTTATCAGATTATGAAAGTGAATGAAAGTTTTTTCAAAAATAAATTTCTGTTTATATTTCTAGAAATATTTGATAGCGGCAAATTTAAAAATGAATGCTAGTAGCTGACTAGAAAGGGTTACGATGTCAGAGATTTTTTCTATCTCAGTTTTACATTCCTGAAAAATAAATCATTTTTACTAAAATCTTATATATTTTTCTATAATAATTTTATTTTTAGCACATTTTATCAAAATAATTTATAATATGTCAAAAAATAGTTTTTAAAATGATCTAAAACATTCGTTTATCACTTTGGAAATGGTTCAAGTGATTGACAAGTGAATTCTTTTGTCCTCAATAGTGGAGAGCGAATCAAAGCTTAGAATAGACTGCCTCAATCATTTATGTCAGTTTTATTGAGTTTTTACTTGTAAAATAATTCAAGAGAAAGCAGCATCTTATGGAACTTTTTAAAACCTTTTAAATGACGGTAAAATCTTTGCTGTAGTGCTAAAAATGACGGAATTTCGATGACTTGAAACGACTTCGAGTCATCTCGAGAAATTCACAGAAAAGGTTAAGCTTTGGCTATTATCATGTGAATTACATTTGTAAACTAGTTGTTATTGGTATTTTATAGTTTAATATATAAATATGTCCATACGTGGATGGAGTATATCTTTTAATAATCAATTACTTTACATAAAAATACTTGATTGTTTTTCAGTTTATTACAGTATTTCAAATGAGCAGTTTCCCTTTTGCCACTCATATGCCATCTATTGTTTATGTTTGAAATCAAAATCCTCCTTGATAAAGGAAAAAGTCAGAAAATGATCTAAAGAAAAAAATTGTTGTAATGCCATCTATTGCAATTTTTAGTAATCAATGGTTTCAATTTGAGAAGAAATAATTAGTTTTTCTTCTAAAATTGAAATTAATTGATAATAGCTACAATGTGGTTTTATAATATAAATGCTACAATCAGTATCTGACACTACTCCTAAGAAAAGTACTATTTTAAGATCTAATTCTGTATTCAAATTTGATATCTTTTATTATAAACATTATTTACAATAAGTATTATAATATTTGTATTAAAGAATTAAGAACATATAATCATGAAATTAAACAAAAAAAAAAAATGGAGAAATAAAATTACTTTCATTTACAATAGCTTCTCACTGGGATCAGTTGGTTGCTTCCTTATAATCAGTTACTACAATAAAATAAATTTGATTTTATTTATTATACACATTACTTATAACAAGTATAACATTTATATAAAATAGTAGAAAAAATATAACCAAACCTGAATGCATTGCCCACATGCCATTTTCTGCTCTATTGTAGAGGGTTCTCATGTTTGGACCAGGTCTGCCCTTTGTGTAAATGGGATGATGACACAATGATACATATTCTGGGCCATTGTAGCTCGTTCCAATGTGACAGAGACTTGATTGCATCCACATATAAAACTAGATTGCCTCTCCTCACTGGACTGATTTCTAGCATATCTAACAGGATCTTTCCATCCATAAAAATCATAACCTTTCTGCTGATGCCAGGTGAGCTCTCATTTATGGCCCCACCTTCGTTGACTGCAAAAAATTACTTCTGGCAATACTTCAGGCCATCAGAAACAGAGATGAAAAACTAACTCCAACATACATCCACAATGCTACATGGAGCCTTGTAGTAATGGACAAGTTGTGATTGAACAGTTGATTTTATACCCATGGAGAATAAGTATTGAGTTATGTAATCTTTTTTTATAGTTTCTGTTAACAACATAATGTAATTCTTTGAGTTGCAATAAAATTTCTTGATAAAAAAATAAAAAAGGAAATAATAATAGTTAGTTAAAAGATTAGGATTATAAGTCATAATGGAATAAATTTTTTAAACAATTAAAAAAACCCGATTGATTAACGAAACAAGAGTAAATAAAGATGATTATAACATAGTTATTTGTTGTTGTTTTTTTATTAAGATATTTTTTTTCTTTAAGAAATTGTAAGATATATATTATTAATAACAATTTATTTTCATTATACTCTGTAGAAGAGTAATTTGATACAGAAATATGATTAATTTAACATCCAAACAATTATATTGGATGTTAGTGTAGTAATATAGCCAAATCAATGTAATATAATAGTTTGTGTTCTAATTAAGAAAAGAAATAATATATACACAAAAAATATAAGAAAGTTTATTTTGATGTAAATAAAACAGGTTTTTTATCTTAATTTTAAAAAATATATGTAACCATAGATAATAAAAAAAAATTGAGCTTCTACCTGGGATCAGTAGGTGGCTTTTTTTTGGGAAAGTAATCAGCTGTTATAATAAATACACCAGATATTTATAATTGTAAGCATTATGTATAATATGTATTATAATATTTACTTAAATAATAAGTGTAATAATGCTCAAAGCTAAAAGGATGTTGCCATGACAACAGTTTGAAATCATTGATTGTTATCATGACAACAGTTTGAAATCATTGATTGTTATTGATATTGGGATTTTCTAAGTGTTGACTGTTTTTTAATGATTATAATATTTATATAAAGAAATAAAAAGAATATAATCATAGATTGCAACAAAGAAAGAAATAAAGTTACTTTTATTTAGACTATGGCTCTAAGAGATACTGCTAAATCCAAAAAAAGTCACATAAAACTTATGCTATGCAAGCAAATTTCAAAATAAATTGATTTTTGCAAAATACAATCTTACCTAGAAAAGTACTGAGATGAGCTTCTGCTCAATTAAACAAATTCTATGAAATTAAGGCATTTAATAAATTTTTTATTGTATTATATGCCTGTTATGCCCAATGAGGGTTAAAAAACCATTAGGAATTCGCACAATGTTGCAATGAGAAGGGTTTGAACCTGATCATTGCAACATTAAAGTATTTGGTGCTGATCTAGGGTGCACTCACCATCATTTTGAATTCTAAGGATGCTGACACATCCAAGCAATAACTAACATCGAATAATCCACAAAGGGTCATTTGGATGTTTTAGCAGTGATTTTTGGGTCATCCTTAGAGTTCAAAATGCCAGTGACCACAGTCTAAATGCTAAATGTTTATAACTTCTAAAATTCAAATGTTATTACAATAATGATGATACAAAGTGCAGAAGTATGCAGGGAGGGAAAAGGATGTTTTCAATGATACAAAGTATCATCCAAAAGATGCAGAAGTTTGATCAAACCAAGTTTATAATTTCCAAATACTAAAAGATTATAATTTCTAAAATATCAATTACATTACAATATATGCCCATAAGCATATGTTGGAATAAGTAAAATTGATCATACCAAGCTTATAATTTCGAAAAAGTAAAAGCTTTTACATTCTAAAATACGGCTGTAAGTGGACTCTAAATCAATACCACATATTATACTTATATACTGTACCTATATTGATATAGGCACATATAATTTTATCTAAAATTATATTATTAAAATAATCTTTCGTTAAAGAAAAACATACCAATCTCTTTTCATTCAAGAAAAAATAATGTTAAAACTAATATATGTGCATATATATGTGCGAGTGTCAACAATAGAATAAATGTTATTATAAATAAATGAAAGTTAAAGAAGATTATCATTAAAAAACATGGCAATGGTTATTAATTGATATAAAACAACGTTTGTGCATGGCTATTGCTAATTAAGCAATCTTTCAAAACACGTTTATCAAATGATTATCACTGGAATTCGACAACATATCTTTGCCGTGAATATTTCGACAACACGTTGCAGATATAAATAGACTTTTTTTTTATCGGACAGTAATCAGTTCACAAATTTATTGAGTGAGTGCAGTTCAGAAATTAATTGAGCAGTTAACAAACAAAATGCAGTGTTGAGAAGATCTTAGGAATGCACGTTTATCTCCAGCCCAGATGTCCTAGAAAACAGCAGATCTGCCCATGAAATAATGTCAGCTTAACATCTTAGAAAATCTCCATCAGTATCTAATTGTCTCCGATAGTAGTAATCATGAAAATCAGGAAATTCAGCAAGGAAACGTCCCAGCTGGCTGGTAAGCATTCATAATGGAAACATTTTCACCGAAAGCAGCCTCCAAAGAACAAAATTCTACGTCAACATTCAAAAGCCTAGGTAAAAACATTTGCTTATTTTGTTTATACTGTAATAGCCATTGCATTGCATTAATTCATACGAATCTTTCAAGAGTCTAATTATATGAACTCTATATCATACATAAATGAACTATTGATGTGTGTGATTAAATTTCAAATGCTATGTAGTCCTTTATTATCATTATTATGTGTGTGCATGAGTTAATATGTGCGTGATCCTTATATCAATATTATTAGTCAAAGTAGATAAATTCCCAGTGTTCTGTTATGAAAATATTCAAGAATATTTAAACTATTTAGAATGTTAATTTAAAATATGCGTGTGTTTTATTAGAAGTATAAAATGTTTAAATTTAGTAAATAAATGTTAGTTAATAAATTATCTTTAAAATTAAACTTTATTTGTTGGTCAATTCTTTTTAACAAATTCTTTTATCAATTCTTTTAATCACTAATTAAGTATAATCTATTAGTGATTACAAATAGCTGAGCTAGTCGTGGATTTAGGCGTTGAGTTAGTGGCCACTGTTCAAAGTGCGCTGTCGATTCTTTTAGACTAGACAGCTGGTGCCCGTGATTAAACACAAGTAAAAGTGCTTTGGACATGGTGTTGAACTTAACAGCCGAGAAGAAGCTATGTCCTGAAAATGTAACGCTAGTTATATACTTTATAGCTATCGTTTGGGCATACATACTTTCCGAGTATGTTCTTCACTGCCTAAGAGACCGTAGTTTCGAATTCACACATTCGAAAACGGTTCAAATGGCTTTACCCAATGTGGGCCAAACTTGTCATAAATGACAGTTAATTAAATACTTTGTTCTTGTTGAAAATAAAAATCTAAAAAGTTAAATTACGTATGTAAAAGTGTTTTAATTTAAAAAAAAAAAGAATTGACCGAAAATTTTTTTTTTCGAAATGAAAAGAGATTTTGACATTTATGCTATCAAATCAGAGTCAATTAGATATTATGGGCAGAGCTAAAGCATTAAGATCAGGTAGAGAAAAGGACTAAAAGGGTGGAGTTAGCGTGAGTTTCCGTTTTAGTAAGAAAAAAAAAATAAATCGTATAGTAAATTTAGTTTAACATAAACGCTAGTACTTTGAAATTGAAATTTTCAAAAATGGATCTGAAAGAAAGCCCAATATATTTTAAAAATCCCCAGTTAGTAGAAAAGGAAAAAGAAGAAATATCTAACATGCAGATAATGATGAAAATGATGATGAATATAATTCGAGAAATTAAACAAAGTCAACAAGAATTGTGTCAGAAATTTGAGCAAAGCCAACAAGAGCTCAAAGAAGAACTCAAAGCAGAATTGAAGGCAGAAATTAGTCAGGTTAAAGGAGAAATTAATGAACTCAGAGCGGAAATTAGAGAAATGAAGGAAATGAGGGATGAAATAATAGATGAAGTAGAAACAAATCATATAGCCATAGAAGCTGTAGTGAAAGATTTGAACGAAGAAAGTCAGGAAAGGGCGATAGTAGAAGAAAGCATAAAGGAAGTGAGAGCTGAATTAGAGCAAGGTAACATTAGATATAATAATTTAGAAATGAAAATAATAAAGATAGAAGAGACATGCCAGGAATGGAGAAGCATAGCTAGGACAACGCAGGAAGAATTAAGTTTGTTAAAAAATGAAGGTATTCAGAGTGAAGTAGAACATAAAATTGAAAGCGGTGATAGTTTGAAGTCGGAAGTAAAACAAATGTGTATAAATATAACTAAGGATCTAGAGTATAAGGTGGACCAAATGGAGTGCAAATATAAAAGTTACGATAAGGAGAATAAGGCGGAGGGACCGACCAAGAGATTCCTGGAGGAAAAATTTATTATCGCAACATTCAAGGCTGAAGCAGGTGAGAGTCCATTAAAACACTTAGAATGCTTAACTAATTTGTTTCAAATACAGGAGTGGCAAGAAGGGGATAAAGTTACACTTGCTAGCAGTCACCTTCAAGGAACAGCCTTGGATTGGTGGCGCACCCAGTATGCTAAACCACGCACATTTGAGGAGTATAGGTACGCCATCTTAAGAACCTTCTGGAGTGAAGCCCGACAGGATGGCATACTCTGTAAGGTATCTAAAGAAAGATATTCCATCTTCCATGGAGAAACTCTCATGCAATTTTTTTTAAAACAGGTGGCAAAACTCAAGGCTTTAACGGCGTTTCCATTGTCAGACGACCAAATTATAGGAACAATCTGACACAACATGCCACTGCCTGTGCAGAAAATGATGCTAAGTAGCTGTGGTCAGATAGTGGAAGAAATGGTAGAATTTCTGACCCGAGTAGATTGTGAAAATTTGGTTCAGGAACCTATAGATCGATATAGGAAAATAGATCAATATAATGATCAGAATGTACATAAACAGGAGCCACCTAATTGTCAGTAAGTCGAGTGGAATAATAAAATAAACAAAAAGGACCGGAAATGGACTATGAGTCTAATATAATTATTTTGATATAGGTGAAAAGCCTGAATTAGAAGTTCGCTATTTAAAATGATGGATTGTTTTGTCAAATAATAATAACGGAGGCTTCGCAAAATAAAAGATTTTTTTTTCTCCACGCACATATTAATTAAGAAAAATGTTTGTAAATATAGGTCAAGTAAAATCAATAAAATCAAGTTAAACAAATAAGTATAAGATATCCATAGTAAAAGAATAAAGAATGACTCGTAATAAACTAATAGATTTTTTTTTTTTTGGAATATACGGAAGTTAATAAAAGGAAATAAATAAATGGTTTAAAGTAATCAAGTCCAATAAAATATTTGTATAATAATGAAGAGCAATAAAATAAAAGAGTTTTCTAAGTACACGTACGTTAATATATAAGGTAAACAAATGTTTAAAAAATAATATTGTAATATAAATAATATTCGTAAGAGTTTAGAATAGTATGGTAAGATTAAATAAAATAAAAGTGTTTTTTTAGAATATACGCACGTAAATAAAGAAGTTAAAGTAATTGTTTAAAAATAATAGTGTAATTAAATAAATATTTTAAATAACGTTCGTAAGGGTTATAAGTAATGTTCGTAATGAATTTAAAAATAATATAAATGAAAGTCAATCTAAGTTGTATTAAGAGTGTATAAGAGTTCAAAATTAAGGGATGAGGGTAGTATTGAAATAAGTTAGATAAGGATTAAGTTTAAAGCTGTCGACTGGATAGATTTTAGCACCCGTAACGGATTGTCTGGGATCATTCCTTTTTTAAAAAGTGCACTGGCAACAACCAGAGTAAGTCATAAGTCACTTTTCAGGGGGAGAATCCCCATATCTCGTACCTCGTTTTCCAAAGCGTAAGTCAGAAATGGACAGTTGAAAATTCCTGCCATTCGCAGCTGCTTAGTCAAAGTCCGATCAAGAGAATCAGCAATCGTTTTCCAGGGTGTAAGTCGGAAATGGACAGTTGAAATTCCTGCCATTTGCAGCCATCTTTTCTTAGTCAAAGTCCGATCAAGAGATGAAGCTTCGTCTATAAAAGATCCCTGTGCCACAAAATTAGTTTGTCCTCGTGGTCACTATCCAGGATGAACATTGTAAGCAATGTTACCAGCATAGAAAGAAGAAAAGCATAATTGGAGATTGCCCTTAGCATGGAAAGGAAAAGATACCAAAACGCAAACTTAGAAAGAATAATAAATTAAGATTTAATGTGGTCAGAGATAAAATGGTCAAAAATGATGCATTTTACTCTCAAAAGGAAGGGCGGTGTAATGTACCTATATTGATATAGGCACATATAATTTTATCTAAAATTATATTATTAAAATAATCTTTCGTTAAAGAAAAACATACCAATCTCTTTTCATTCAAGAAAAAATAATGTAAAAACTAATATATGTGCATATATATGTGCGAGTGTCAACAATAGAATAAATGTTATTATAAATAAATGAAAGTTAAAGAAGATTATCATTAAAAAACACGGCAATGGTTATTAATTGATATAAAACAACGTTTGTGCATGGCTATTGCTAATTAAGCAATCTTTCAAAACACGTTTATCAAATGATTATCACTGGAATTCGACAACAGTCTTTGCCGGGAATATTTTGACAACATGTTGCAGATATAAATAGACTTTTTTTTTATTGGACAGTAATCAGTTTACAAATTTATTGAGTGAATGCTGTTCAGAAATTAATTGAGCAGTTAACAAACAAAATGCAGTGTTGAGAAGATCTTAGGAATGCACGTTTATCTCCAGCCCAGATGTCCTAGAAAACAGCAGATCTGCCCATGAAATAATGTCAGCTTAACATCTTCAAAAATCTCCATCAGTATCTAATTGTCTACGATAGTAATAATCGTGAAAATCAGGAAACTCAGCAAGGAAACGTCCCAGCTGGCTGGTAAGCATTCATAATGGAAACATTTTCACCGAAAGCAGCCTCCAAAGAACAAAATTCTACGTCAACATTCAAAAGCCTAGGTAAAAACATTTGCTTATTTCGTTTATACTGTAATAGCCATTGCATTGCATTAATTCGTACGAATCTTTCAAGAGTCTAATTATATGAACTCTATATCATACATAAATGAACTATTGATGTGTGTGATTAAATTTCAAATGCTATGTAGTCCTTTATTATCATTATTATGTGTGTGCATGAGTTAATATGTGCGTGATCCTTATATCAATATTATTAGTCAAAGTAGATAAATTCCCAGTGTTCTGTTATGAAAATATTCAAGAATATTTAAACTATTTAGAATGTTAATTTAAAATATGCGTGTGTTTTATTAAAGTATAAAATGTTTAAATTTAGTAAATAAATGTTAGTTAATAAATTATCTTTAAAATTAAACTTTATTTGTCGGTCAATTCTTTTTAACAAATTCTTTTATCAATTCTTTTAATCACTAATTAAGTATAATCTATTAGTGATTACAAATAGCTGAGCTAGTCGTGGATTTAGGCGTTGAGTTAGTGGCCACTGTTCAAAGTGCGCTGTCGATTCTTTTAGACTAGACAGCTGGTGCCCGTGATTAAACACAAATAAAAGTGCTTTGGACATGGTGTTGAACTTAACAGTCGAGAAGAAGCTATGTCCTGGAAATGTAACGCTAGTTATATACTTTATAGCTATCGTTTGGGCATACATACTCTCCGAGTATGTTCTTCTCTGCCTGAGAGACCGGTGTTTCGAATTCACACATTCAAAAACGGTTCAATACATATACACATTTAATATATATATATATATCTTTACACACAGAATTTGCTTCAAGTTTTATTATACCCAGTCGTGCATCCATTAATTATATTAGTAATTGTCACATAAGCATGAAAGTAACTATACAAAATTGTAGAAAAAGACTTAAAATGTAACAATATTAAATATATTATAATGTAGAATGATCTAGATTCAAAGATTTAAAAAAAAAAACCCGCAAATAATATTTTAATATATAGACTACAAGATAGAAACATAAGATTATAATCTGAATATTTAATTATCCACAAGTATGTGTACGTGCATGCATAAATGACAATGTTTAGTTTTAAAAAAATATAATAAAAATTGAAATTTAGTCAATTTATAATTTTTTTTATTTTTTTATAAAAGCAAATTTGTGTGTGTATTGTATGTAAGGAATGGGAATTAATTAAATTATTTGGATAAGTAAAAAATTATCTCTGTACGTTATTGTTGGTTATCTAAGGAATTTGGAAATGTAAAATAAGAAAAATAATTTGTATTGGTAAAACAATTAATCTGCACTCCAAGTGTGAATGTTAATCTGTTTAATTAAGGTTTTAAGATAAGAAGCTTTTTTTTTCATACAAGAAATAAAATATTTTAAGTAAAGAATTTATTTATCATATTAAAATTACAAAGTTATAAACCATAAAGAAATATGAATCACGTGATGGAAAGTTTTATAAGAAGGCTAGCTTAAATTAAGTTTAGTTTTGAAATTTTTTTTTTGGATAGAAAAAGGCAAGAAAAAGGTGTCCTATAGAAATCTAATCTACCAGCTATGGATTTAAAAGACTTGTTCTGTCTTTTGGCTGTAAAATTCGTTACTTATGCACAATTATACTCTGGTGGTAGTCAATAAGAAAAGTAAATTTAATAGAAATTTGTGAAATTTGTGATTTTTTTTCAATCATCTACTTTTAAAACATGACTTCGAAAAAATTCCTTTTTTTTTCACTGTCAAGAAGACGATTTTTTCCTACTGCTTTTATCAAGATCGCAGCACAGAAAGCAATAAGAAAAAAAAAATCTTTTCATCTATATGTAATTGAAGTTAGTTAAAGGACAGTTATTTTAAGAAAATCTTTTTTTTTTGTTTAAAGAAAAGGACAGTTAGTATGATTATATTTTTAATAAATGAAGGGTACAGAGGCAAAACTCTCCATACAATAGCATCACTTAATGCAAGCCAGAGTAATCAATGAATGCAGGAACGTTTATGCATAAAATCCCTATCTAGTGCCTACTCATCCAATATCCCCAGACCAGTTTCTAGCTTGTGGCCTTCCTGCATCCATTGATTACTCTGGCTTGCACTGAGTCGTGCTACTGTATGGAGAGTTTTGCCTCTGTGTAAACAGCTTGTGTAAGCATAAAGAATGGTGATTACGTGATCTTTAGGGTTTAATAAATGAAGAGACTAACAAATCTATAAGATTTGTATGTATATATCTTTAATGCAAGAATGTCTTATTGATTGTATATCAGTTTAATGATTATTAATAATATTTAATTTATATTGAATAGTTAATAATTATGGAAACTTAATTTATTATATGAACATTCATTATTGGATATTTTTGAAGTAATTAGATCATTTTATTAGTATTTTATTAACATATAAATCATATTTAATGCTATTTTGTTTACACTTATATTCGTTTTTTCTGTATATAGTAATTATACTTAATATTTTGTTGTTGTTTGTTATATGTTCATATATATTATTTGAAATTAATGTGTTAGATTACATTTATTTGTTAGGGTGTGTGATTCTTTAAAAAAATAAATATAAATAATTAAAGTTTAGCTATGCCATGCCATTTTGATCTAATTTAATTACAAACAATACTACATCTTTCTTATCTCCAGAGAAACAAGTTCAGGCTGAGTCTTTAGCTGGCATGTAAATTGGGGTAAATCTCTATTTAATCACCTTCTTTGCATATTTTCTTCATATATTAAGATATATTAAACTCTTATATTGTTCTTCTCATATACACATTTATACAAACTTTTTATATTACTCCTTTTTTCTGTTTACAGTTTCGACTGTCCTGCAGTCTTCATCAGAGCTTTTGTAAAAAGGAAGAGTGAAGGTTATAAAGAGCTCTGATAAAGACTGCACGACAGTTGAAACTGTATGCAGAATAAAGGAGTAATTATAAAAAGTTTGCATAAATGTGTATATGAGAAGAACAATATAAGAATTTAATATATATGAAATGGGGGTAAATGTGATGGTTATTAAAAGTGGCATCCATATCTATTAATCAACATGTGCATGTATATTTTAATGTATAATTAAATGTCAATGAAAATAGATAAATTATTTTGAGAAAAGAAAGCATTAAACCAATGTGTCTAAATTAATTTGAGTCTCGGTTCCCATTACAATATATAATATACAGCAAATTAATCATTTTAATGTAGCTAATTAAGCACTTTTATTAAATCATTTGAATTATGCAATTTTTTATTAATTTTTGGTAACACTAGTTAGAAATAATTTTTTTTTTCATATAAACTACATAATCTTCTTTTGGTAAAATGTAAAACCAACATTTATATAACAATTTATATTCATTATTATAATATAAAAATAGATAAATTAAAATAATAATAACAATATAAAATATTAGCTTTAGATTTTATCAAAAAAGGATTCTGAAGTATATGTAAAGAAAAGAAAACTTGTATTTCTAATAAAGTATATATATATTAAAGAAATGATTTTATTCGTATAAATACATTTTAAAAAAAGAATTAGAAAGTAAAATATGATTTTTTCTAGCTTTCACAATATTTTTGATGAAAAATGTCAGGCTTTTATGTTGGTCACATGACATCATGAATACTGGAAAGCTGAAGAAAATTTATTCATTTTTTATTTCTTAGTATTTTTTTTTTAAAAAAATCATGCATTTATGTAAACAAAAACATTTCTTCTTTTTTTTCATGTGTCAAAGCATCGGCCGAGAAGGGAACCCACGACAACTGCTTGTAAGGCAGTTGTGCTAACCACTCGACCACCAATGCTTGACTTACAATTCTTTATATATACTTTTTACTTTTATATAATTTCAGAAATTAAGAGTGAAGAAACTTTAAATACAATTTAAAACTGCAAGATGATTATTCAATAAAAAGTAGTGAATCTCATATAAAATTAAAAATTTAAATTTTTTACTAAAAATTGTTTGCAAATTTTAAATAAATTTATTGTTATTGGGAATACATATACACCTGGGTCTCATTTTATGCAGATTATTTTAATGCGATTTTGAAGTTATACGATTCATGTTTCTTCTTAATATTTTTCATATTTCACTATATTTATTAGATATCAAGAAATTTAAATTATTAATAACTTATTTTGACTTGAAATACTTTTTTTTCTTTCAAAAATATAACATTATATTAGGATCTAATGTGATTATGGCCTGAAGCTATATTTAGAATAAATAGCCTACTTATACTAATGAGTAAATAATAATAATAGATTTATACTTATATATAAAAATATCACAATAAATATTCAAAAATTTTAAACTTTTAAAATGTATTTTGTTAGGTATAACAGAAATAAATAATGTAGATTTTTAAAATAAATAATGAAGATTTTATTGATTTTATTAACTTAAAATAATATTTTTAATGATAATGTATAATCTTTTTGTTTTGATTGTGATCCTCATTTTTTTAATATAGAAACAAAATGTGAACATTTAAAATTTATTTCAGTAGTAAAAATCAGTTGTCAACAGAAAACCATTAACACAGCACAAGACTGAAATTGGCACTAGTTGTGTAAATGGGATGGAGCAGAATAAGGTAAAAATTAAAGTGGGGAATGGAAAATAAAGTAGCTAACAAGTTTCTCTGGGCATAATTGCTGAAAGATTCTTGACTTCATTCAAGAAGAAGCTACATCACATCACATCGACGGATCTATTTTCTTACCAGTTTACAAACGAACTGCACATTCGAAAATAGCGATAATGATTAAAATACGTATGAAAAAATGTCAAATTAAATACTTGAGTTAATAAAAAAAAAAGTAAAAAAAGTTTGTCTTGTACCAATTTTTTTCAAATATTTGATATTTTTTATTAGTCACACTTTATTTCCTTATTTTTTTAATGTGAATTTTAAAGTAATTTTTCATTGTTGCTTTGCTTTTATGCAAATTCTGAAAATTACAGACCCTATCCCCCCTTTTTCAAGGTAAATTAAGTTTATTTTTGTGTGATTTTTTTTAATGCAGGTTTTCTGCGGAACCTATCTACCACATAAAATGAGACCCAGGTGTATATGCAAAATTTCAATTAGATCAGAAATTGGGAAGTGGGTGAAAATTGAGTTACAAGATTTTCCATAGAAGCATATAGTAACAAAAACCTTATAGTTCAAATGATTATCTGAATTTAAACAGTCAGTTTATTATTTACTAGCTGTACCTGTAGTTTTTGCTCATACTATTAGATTTAAAAAATTTAATGAAGTTGATAATTAAAATATATTTAAATAATATATACAGCAGGCAAAATAACTACTGTATGTATTTTTATATGTAATGTTGTAGGTCATTTTTTAATGCTGTTGGACATAATGAATGCAGTGAAATCGCACAATATAGCTTTTATTTAAAATCTGAAAATTGACAATCAGTTTACAGTGTAATTTATTTACTTATTTTATTTTTTCAAAATTGAGTGTTAAATGTTTAAAGTTTAGATTCAAACAGTAGTAACAACTTTGTTTTTTACAAGCAAATAAGCCAAATGCAAAAATTTCAGCATAAAAACAAAAGTTATACTGAAAGTAGGTTTTTACGAGATCATAAATACTATTACATTTATTAAATTATACATTGAATTTTTAAATTTCAAAACTATTTAAATTATTTAAATATATTCTTTATTCAAACATGAAATATTAATTTAAATTTGGTAGATTATTAAATTTCATTTGCTCGACAAATATTTGTTTAGCAACAAAAACTAAAATAGTAGCAAAATATCCATACAGCAGTGCCACCAAGTGCAAACCTTAGTAATCAATGGATGCAAGAAGATTTCTGCATAAAATCCCTATCCAGTGCCTAATCATTCAATATCCCCATACTAGCTTCTAGCTTGTGGGTTTCATTAATGAGATCTCTTTGATTTGAGAACACTGCACATAGATCTTAGGATTTAATGCAATCCTTCAATAACCAGATTGCGCTGACCCCTTGCTTAATGACTTATCCAAGGGGGCAGTGCAGTTGCCTTGCAAGCAAGCAGTTGGTTGCTGATGGTTGTTGCAGGTTTGCCTCCTGGCCGATGCTATGACATGGAAAAAAAAAGCTAAGTTAACTAAGGCTTGCACTTGGTGGCACTATTGCATGAAGAGTTTCCTACTGTTATTAATAGCCTGGGTAAGCATATGAAATTGTGATCCCACGATATTTTGATTGTTTTAAGATCTAAAACAATATCCTTTGTTCTTATTATTTTCAGTTTATTAGTCCTTTTTTTTTGGTTATCTGCAAAAATTTTCATTTTTTAAATTTAATATTGGTAATTATAATATGTATGAAATTAAATCAATCTTCATGCATGTGCTGTTTTAATATAAATTTATACACAATCACCATGACAACAAAAAAGCATAAAATGTCAGAATAATACTGTTTTAAATTGCAAAATAGATAAAGTAATGTCTGGATATTAGCACTTCTACATATATATAAATGTATTTCCACAATTTTCAATGTTCAATTAATAAAAATGTAGACATTTGGATATAAAAAAAAATATTCTAGAAATTTTAGTGCTCAAGCAAAATATAATAAATTATTAATTATTTTTTTTCGTAAATAAAATAAAAAATACTAAATATACCCGTAATTTAGTTTAAAATAAATTTTATTAACAGTAAATTAAAAATAAATATAATAATTAAATGAATTTTTTTTTTAAAAAAAGACACAAATTGAAATTTCCTACAATATCATGATAATAATAACTGTGTTGAGTGAATTAATGGAAAAAATAGTACAATTGAACTTCATTTTCCTTCAATAAAACTAACTAAAAAATAAATAAAGTAACTAAATGATTTTTTGATTGAGAATTTATATAAAAATTGAATATTGGAAATGTTAGAGCTGGATTGTGTTCCATGTACCTTCATCTTAAAGTTCATCTCAGAGCAGTATGATACAGAATATTTATATAAATAAGATAGTTATAATAACTTGAATTCAGACTTTCAAACTTCCCACAGCTATCCAATCTATCTTATACAACTGATACACTTGACCACAAATATGTGAAAAAGGTCAATAATCTCCAATATACGTATTTCATGCTGAACCAGCATTCATCAGTTGGTCCACATCTTCATCTTTCACACATATATACACTCACTTCTCAATTTATATTAAGATAGCAAATCTTCAAACTTTAATGGCCAAGTTTCAATTTTCTCCATTCTCCAACTCTTCAGATTGACTTAAGGTCAACATGGGTATGACAATAATAATATTGGCATCAAAGAGGGCTTTGAGCATTTCATCCTTGGATTTTCAATGATATGGACAGCTGAAGAGTTGGACAGTGGACAAGATTAAAGCTTGTTTATTAAAGTTTGAAGATTTGTTATCTTAATATAAATTGAGAAGTGATTGTATATATGTGTGAGAGTTGGTGATCTGGACCAACTGATGAATGCTGGTTCAGCATAGAATACGAATATTGGAGATTATTGATCATTTTCACGTGTATGTGTTCATGCATTGTTGTATAGGATAGATTGGATAGCCGTGGGGGGTTTGAAAGTCTGAGTTCAAGTCCTTAAAATTATATTAAGTTTAGTATAGACAATATATATGTATTTGAATAAGAATAAGATAGCTATATGTTAGCTTACTGTAATCTTTTTATATGTTGCATTTGGTTAATTTATTATAGCATACAATCTAAAAATAATAAAGTACTTTATGTAACATACAATTGTTTTGATATTTAAAATATGCCATTTTATATTGCTTATATTAACAGAGTTAATTAAATATGTTTGTTGTAAAATATGTTTATAAAAAATTAATAAAATTTAATACGAATATATATTTTTTTATATCCAGTAATATTAATGCTTAAATAAGTTTTTTTGGGGGGAATCATTTTTGCAATCTTCTATATTACCACTTAAACAAATGTCCATTTACCTCGCTCTAAATATCGTTCTGCATTAATTACCATTCTACACACGCGCGCGCACATAAATGTTAAAATGTTAGATTACAGGGTTAAAGAAATATATGGATTTTCTTATATGTAGAACAGACCTATATTTTAGAACAAGTAATTGAATGTTTAAATTAAAGTTTGAATGTTATTTGACTCATCTCCGTTATTTGATTCACGGTAAATTTGCAATTCAGATTTTGTTTTTTCTCTGGACAATAGCCACTAACTACTATTGACAACATTCTTATTGCTTAATTACAATACCTATTCCAGAAGATCAATTAACATGCTTTCTGGCATAAGTGACATCTAGAGGAAAAATTGGAACTAACAAATTAATCTTATAAAATATTAGCCTTGAGTTTTATTTAATTAATTCATGATTTTAATTTGAGTAATTTATTATATTATCTTTTAACCGATAAATTTAATTTTCAGAATAGTATAAATTGGATTAGTATTTCTTTAGAAGATTTAAGTACATCATTCTGAAGTTACTGAAAATCATATATATATATGTTAAAAAAATATTTATATTTAAATATTTCTTTATCTAAATTTTTCGATAAAATATATACATTATATAAGCATAGGTATAAATTTCCTATAAAACGATTGTATTGAATCTTATAATTATATCAATATTATTTTCCAAAAATGTAAATAATACCATTCTCTTTGCCATAGAAATGTACTCCTCTTCTCCTAAATTGCAAAGTTGGTGTAATGAAATGCAAATCAGTAAACAGAAGCTAGCAGATAAGATATGCAAATCATAGGAATTGGCAGTCACATATTAACTGCAAAACATGCAAGACAAACAAGTCTGATAAAGAAATCTGTGTTGCACAGGCTAATAAAATAGGTAAATCTAGAAAACAGTTGATCATGTTATATTTTTAAAAAATATAAGACCATAAATCTACATATAATTGTTTAATCCATGTATTAATCTATAATGCAAAAGCAGTTGAAAATATCATGAAAATACTTTCAAACGTCATAAAGAAATCAATCCAATCAAGTATTTATCAGCTTGGATAAAATAATCACTAAATTCCACTATTCAACAGCTACATTAGAACTAGCATATTTTTTTCTGGTGAATACTATGATCATGTATATGTATTAAACTTCTAGATGTTGAATTAATTATTACCAAGAGAAATATTACAACCACACTTAAATCCATTTCATTGTTTTGGCTTTACATGCTTTCACATATTCTTGCACCTGATATTCAAGGAAGAAGTTACCTTACAGAAACTACCCAAAAGTTTTTAATTAGACTGGAATTGCCAACAATTCAATATAGTTTGCCATTTAAGATTCCTCTCAAATCAAAATCCCATTTCTGGAAGTTTAACCAAGATTTTACAATTGAAGATTTATGGCATAAAAATTGACTTCTTATGAGTTTCCAAAGAAATTTCTTTTTCCAGATCCAATAATAAATACAGTTGGATTTGATCTTTCTAGATGTTATTGGATTATCAACAAAAGATTTGAGACAATCCATGGTACTGGGCATGTTTGCTTTATAAATGCCATTGAATAGCTATTGAATAGCTATTGACTTTTATAGATCTAATCAAACAAAAAATATGAACCATATAATTCTAAGGTAGTATGTAATTTGTTTATACTGAATGTTTTTTACATATGTAAATAGAAAGATTTGAAGTCAGGATTTTTAAGACTATCCTCCACTCTATCTCAAGCAATTGATACCCTTAACAACCCACATCCCCAATATACATATTTTGTGTAGAACCAGCACTCATCAGTTGTGCCATTTCATAATCTTCCACGCATATATACAGTCAGTGAGCCCTGATTGCATATATGTATGGAAGGTTATGATCTGGCTCAGCTGATGAGTACTAATTCTGCATGAAATACATATATTGGGTATCATGTATCCTTTCACGTATGTGTGTTCATGTGTTTCAGTTGCCTGAAATAAAGTAGAAAATGACTAGACTAAAAATTCTGAGTTCAAATACCTCTATTTAATGACTATCAAATGTATGGGCACAGTGTAAAATAGAAGGATTTAATAAAGCCTATGGCAAATCTATCTTCTAATTGGAATTGCTACAGATTTCTTTATGATACCTTGTAAATAACTGAATTATGTATAAATGATAATAAATCCATAACATTAAATAGATAAATAAATATTGTTAACACTTAAATGAATGACAAAGATTTTGTCTTGCAGTAGAGTATTTGGAGCTCTATTGGGCATTCCCTCAAGTAGGTCCGAGATAAGCTGTAAATAAAATTGTAAAATGTTTTTGTTTAAAAAATATCAAATATGTTTTATTTTTATAATTATGAAATGATTTTAAAAGGATTTAAATTACCACTGAGAGACAGACAAAAAAGTTACGTTATTTTAGTTAATATTTAAAAAGTAAGTTTTGATTCTTTTTTTTAAATTTCCTTAATATTTGAAATACAGGCATTCTTCACATAGCTGGAACTTATTTGTAAATATAGGGGATTTGAACACAAACTTTTAAGCACTCTTCATCTATCCACACAATCTCATACCACCAAAACACATGACCACACACAGGTGTATGAGATAGTGTGGATAGTTGAAAGGTGCTTGAAAGTCTGTGTTCAAATCCCCTATATATAAATTTTCTTAAATAAATTTATAGCTTTTACAACTTTTTCATTCTTTTAATTATATTTAAAATTATTTTTAATGATAATTATGCTAAAAACTAGTTTTAGTTTGTTATAAACTTTATTCAAACTGAAAGATAAAAAGAAAATTCTGCAAAGTTAGCATTGATTTAATTGTGATGTTTCAACTAACTATATCTTCATGCAATATATATATATATTATGAGCACACTAGACTCGGTGATTTAAGAAGTTTTATCCTTCTTGATTTAAAGCAATGGTTCTCAATCTTTGTAGAATTGTGGAACACATTTCACTCAATGTTTTATGCAGAATACTAATATACAAAAATTCAAAATTACAAAATAATTATTTAATCTTTTATGGAGATGACTCATCAGTAACAGCAAACATAATTTTAGCTATCTAGCAGCAGGTGGGAAAAATAAGTTCTTCTGCTTCTGTATGTGGTGTTAATTTGAGAAAATTAATTTAATTCCAGCAAATGGGTATGATGCAAATTGGACTTTATCATAAATGTTCAGAATTTTTTCAAAATATTTTTTCTGCTTTTGTTATATTTCTGAAAACCTTTTAAAGAAATATTTGTTCTTAGATGAGAGATGTTTAAAATGGTACTGTTTGAAAGATTGTTGCCACATACAGGGCATAACGGAATTAGACAATTTTCATCACCCATCCAAATAAATCTGAAATTTAAATATTCTTCACCATACAAGTGATTAACTTTTCATGATTTGGATTTACTTGTAGCATTTCCAACAAGATCAACTCTATTGTTTTTCTAGTATCATCAGTAGATTCATTTTCAAGATTTTCTACATGGTGATATTTTCTTATTATAAATTCGTTCATTATGTGAACAATGTATTAATTAAATATATTTATTGTGCTACAAATATAATACCCCAATAAAAAAACAATAATCATTTATTTTAAAATAAATGTTTACCTGATATCTAAATAATGTACAAATTACACAACAAGGGTATGGGCAGTTCAATTATACATAGTATAAATTTGGGTCATTCGAATAATAACATGTGCATCACACCAGGTTACACAGAAACTGACCACACAGCACACAAGCAGCCACAGTGCATAGATACAGCTGATCACACAAAAATTGCAAGGCCACTATAGCACAGAGCTATCTATTATTTCTAAAAAAAATTCATAGAACACATGAAGTGGAATTTATGTAACACCTGTGTTCCACAGAACATGCTTTGAGAACCACTGGTTTAGTGCAGTAGTAGGGTTAAACTCTAGATTTAAGAATCCTCAGATTGATTTAATTTCGAATACTTCTAATACTCAAATTTCTTAAAACTCCTTATTTTATTAGAAGTTATTTTTGTCTATTTTATTTTGATTGTTAAAGATTTAACCAATCATGAGTAATAATGTTTACAGCAGGAAATGATATTTATGGGATTTATATAAAAGTAAGAAACACGAAGAACTGTAATTTAAAATTTATATGTAAATAATTGTTTTTAAAATGTACATAATCATTGTTTTTGTTAATAAAAGTTTTATTTAAAATAACAATTAGAAAAAGAAATATTATGTTAATAAATAAAGCTATAGATTAATAAAAAGAGGATGAATTTTAAGAAAGTATAATTGTTTTTAAATACTACACAGATATAAAAAGAACAGTTTTTTTATCCACTAATGTTTTCCTTGTAATTTCTATAAAATCAGTTCGCTTCAATTTGATAGGCTTCTACATATAATACTGTTTTAAGGTTTCTATTGAAACACAATGTTGGATGTGTATAAATTTATTTAAATAACATCTAGTGTTTATTATTTTTTACTTGTTAAGCCTGATTTTGATTACAAAAAGAAATGTTTATATATATATAGTAACGCAATCAATATCAATTGCTTTATAATAACTCAATAGCAAGCAATTTTTTTTACATATTATACACTCTCTTTAACATATATATATATAATAAAAATTAATATAACATTACAATACTAACCAAAAAAACTAAACTTTACTCAAATTCTTCCACAATCATGATTTTATCTATTAACAAATACACATTTTCAAGTGAAATTCAACTAAACATACCATCTATATATACCAAACAAAATAGTCTTCCCATCATTCACTTTAAAAACCAATTTCCTTTAACATCAAAGGATGTCTTCATGGGATTGATGACCACAAATTTAAAATATTATATCATCAGTTTCTTTTACTCTTCTTTTCAATTCGCATTTTTTTAAAATCTGAGGCCATCAATCTCATAAAGATATTCTTTGATGTTAAAGGAAGTTGGTTTTTGAGGTGAATGATGGGAAGTCTATTGATTTTTATGATAACTTGATATTTTACATTGTCTTTTAATTTCTTCAGCAGAAACCTTTTCTTTCTGAAATACTTCAAAATCATCTCTAACTGTAGTTCTCCATTGTATTTTCTCTGCCATATCTATGAAAACATTGCACTTCCTTAGAATGTCTTTAAGATAAGCCTTATATTATAGATAAAGCCTATCACTCCCACAAAAACCATACTCCAGTTGACTATAATTAGGAAATCGTCCATTGTTTACTGTTTTACATATCTAATTCAATGAAGATATGATTTACAATGGTGCATCCAGCAAGCTAAAGAATACAGTGATTGGTTTTATGATCTTGCCATTGGGTTTTTAAAATTTTGCAGATTATCCTTAAATGAAACTTTTCTAATGCCTTAATATTATGCTGATAGGATGTGTAAATTTCACTGCCATAAAGTAAATTAGGTAAAATAATAGCTTTATATATAGTTAATTTAGTTGCAGTAGTTCTGTGATGAAATACTCTTGTTAAAGGCAACAGCAGCATGTTGAAGTCTGTGATGTATCTTAACATCTAAGGCTCTTTTCTAATAAAACTACCAAGATATTTAAAGTGATTTACATGTTCAAGTTGATAGCTATCCAAGCTAAAAGTTGTTGAGGATTTTTCTTAAGTCATTGGTTGATAAAGAACTTGAGTATTTTGAAGGTAATTAATAAAACATAAGTCTTTATATGTTGCATTCAAAACATTAAAAACTGACTCTATAAATCATCTTTTGAATTGGAAAAAATAGATCAATCATCAGGATACAATAAAACTAGAATTCAAGATGGAAAAGTTCTTAATTTTGCTTTTAATCAGAAGTTCTTGTTTTTAACCAATTCAAATTAAAAATGCCATCATTAAATCTGTACACCACCTATAGGCAATTCCAAAGACCACTATCACAAAAATTGCAAACAAGGTTGGAGCAAGTATATGTCTTTGTTAATACCAGTTTATATTTCAAATGCTTCACAATTTTCACCTGTAGCAATAACACTTCCGCTCATTCCATCACATAAATGTTGTATAATATGAATTTTGGTAGATCTATCCTATTAACTGAATCAAACATCTTAACCAAACCAATAAAAACAATATGTAAATTGCTCCTTTGTTCTTGATTTTTTTTCCAGTTGCTTGGTAATAAAAAACATATCTATACTGCTCTTTATTCCCCAAAATTGCATTGAATCTGTTAATTATTCATCTATAACTGGAAGCAACCTATTCAACAAAATTCTTGAAAGTACATTTGCTGTATTAGATAGTAATGATATTCCATGATAATAAATGCAATCTTGTTTACTGCCTTTGTTTCTAAAAGTTGGAACAATAAAAGTATCCTTAATATTGGGTGACATGACTTCATGGGTCCAGATATTCTTGAAAAATATTCCAATATTTTTAAGATAACATATCAACATCATATTTTAATAATTCTCCAGGTATTCTGTCAGGACTTGCAGGTTTTTCATTTTTAATATTATAAAAAGCTATTTTGATTTCACTAAGCTTGATATTTTTGTCCAAATCTAAACTAGATAAAATAGATATATCATTAAAAGATTTCATCTCAATTCTTACATAACATTAAAAGATGTCATCTCGATTTTTACATATCATTAAAAGATGTCATATCAATTCTTACATATTATTAAAAGATGTCATTTCAATTCTTACATATCATTAAAAGATGTCATACCAATTCTTACATATCATTAAAAGATGTCATATCAATTCTTACATATCATTAAAAGATGTCATCTCAATTCTTACATATCATTAAAAGATGTCATCTCAATTCTTTTATCTGTTCAAAATATCATTGTCATCATATAAGAAAGTGTCACTGCTGGATTTAATAAGATTATGATAATATTTTATAGGTTATGAGTTGCTTTCATTGCCTCAAAAAGATATAGAATGACCACAATCAGGAAATATCTATATCTTCTTTGCAGTTCTAATCCAACAATCACTTTTAAACTTCTTGTCAATCATCAAACTTTTACCTTCAGATTTTTATATTTATTAGGAAGTTCCACATTTAATCTATTATTCTGCCAAACAGAAAATGCCAATATGCTTCCTTTTAATTAAATAACTAATAATGCCATTGTCAATAAACCAATCTTGATTCTTCTTTTTAGTGAATCCAAGAACGTATTTACTTATATCTATGCTTCAGTAAAACAACAGTCCTGGAGATCCAAATTAGTATCTAATTGTTACTAAAATAACATCAATATAATAGATGCTTCTAACAAACATTAATTTTGTTGTAAATATGATTGGAACAATAGTTATTTTTAATTCAATTATCATTTAAATCTTGGAATGTACTAAATGATCTAACAGTCAGTGCTTTTTTTGGGCTTACACAATGTGAACTTCTTTTGTTTTCTGACTCCTAACGATAATGTAGTGTATTAAATGCCATTTTGAACATAATTGCATTCATGTTTCTTTATAGTTGTTTTTTCTGTCTAAACAGGGTGTTTTTGATCATTAACCCATGTGTTGTGCATAAATTCAATAATAACAAACTATTTGAATTTACAGTACCAATACAATTATTTCCAAAATGTTTGTCAAAGTCTACAATCTGTACCAATACTGCATTAAAATCCCTTAGAATAAAAATGTGATTTTCTAATGATATTGTGGGAATAATGTTATCCAATAAGAATTAAAACTTTTCTTCTCTGAATTCTCTCAGTCTATGATTAGAGCATATGTACTAGTAAAATGAGCACAAGTTCCATTGGGCAAAGTGAATTATAACACCTTATCTTTTCATCACATGATCACCATCTCTTTTACTAGCATATAATTGTTATTAAACAAGGTAAAACTCTCCATACAGTAGTGCCACCTTATGCCAATCAGAGTAATCAATGGATGCCAAAAGGCTTGTGCATAAAATCCCTATCTAGTGCCTACTCATCAAATACCCCCAGGCTAGTTTCTGGCTTGCGGCCTTCGTCAGTGAGAAGCCTTGGATCTGAGAGCACTGCACCTAGATCTTAGGAGACACTAGATAGGGATTTTAGGCACAAGCCTTCTGGTATCCATTGATTACTCTGGTTGGCACAGGGTGGCACTACTGTATGGAGAGTTTTGCCTTGCTTATCTTTTCATTGATATAATGAGGAATTAACAAAACAGTTGATAATAAATTGAACTTTATAGCAAATCCAACCCCATGCATTCTCCTTTCACTAACTGATCTGCTTTTTTGAAAGACTTATATCAATCCATTTGTTTCATTAAACTTTTTTTCTGTTAGACAAGTTTCATTAAAAGTAGCTACATTATTCTTGCATCTTGACAACTCCTTAACCACCAATGCAGTCCTGCGTTCTATCTTGATGAGTTTTGAGTTAAGTTCATACATTCCAAAGCAAAATAATTATTTGTAAAAGAACTATTTTCTTAATTAGTTTTTTTTTAATTTTAAAATCGATTTTTAAATAATTGATAAATAAACGTGATTATATGAACATCTTCTTATACATCCTGAGTGTCCTTTTAAAGTATTGAATACAAACAAAGCCTTTAAATTTACAAGATCGGAAAGAAAAAGAATGAGATTATAATCATATATTCAAATTGTATTTTTATATTGGACTATTTCCATCATCTAATATGTGTGTGGAATGTCTTTAGAAAAGTTTGATTTTATTTAAATATTCCAAATGCATTCATCTGTTAGTAATATCACAGCAAACAGGTTAGTATTGAAGTGGTAAATCTGTAGTACATATTTAACTTTACTGCCTGATGACATTACATACCTTTAAAGTAGGGTTTGAACCAGTTTATATGTTTATTTGGTCATCCAGGAATGTTAAGCACACACATATACGCATATAACTTCCACCTTGTTTATTCAAAAATGATTATGTGTAACCAGTTGAATTATTATTTTAGCTTAAGTATATTTTATTCCCAAGCTTGTAAATTCCCTTCACTTAGGTAATTGTGTATGTGCGTATATGTATTACAGATATAAAAATAAATGCAATTAATGTGAAGCTAAAGCAATGCTAGAAAATTCTAGAAGATATTATTACAAATTAAAAATGTCGGTCTTATTGAACTATTTCAAGTCAAACCAATAAAGTCATATTCTTAAAGCTATTTCCAATTTTAAGAAATACGTTTAAATAATGCATATTTGTTTACATCTTCCAATATTGCCAAATTTCAAGTGTAGGAGGAGTAAAAGTTCTAGGAACATGCAAAATGAGTTAAAATCACTCATTCTCCTGTGTTCGATTAGAGAGTGAAAACAGAATGACTTGTGAGTAGTGGAAAGATTTGCCATCCCTGATCTTAGATCACCTTTGTCCTGCCTTTTCTGCCATGCCATCGCTACTTGAGAACTGTTATTTTTAACTGTGAAAGAACTATTGGAAGATACCTACCATTATTTTGTTAACATTGTGTCTTCATGTCTAAACTTCGTATACGTTATTCTACATGGCCGCCATAACTGCTAAAGGTAATCCGTTTTGCCAAAGAATGAACTCTTTACATTCCTCACTTCTTTCCTAAATTTTAATTGTACTCTTAATGTAATCTTTATTTATTGGGTAACTGCCTATAAACTTAATTATTGTTAAATTTGTGATTTTCTATCTAAAGTTTTAAAAATCTCGTTCTATAAAACGCTAGCACAGAATTATGTATTTTGAATCTATCTTAATTTTTAAAGTTTCATGCTTTAGTTATTTTATTTTCATGTGGCAAAACTTATTTTAAACTATGTATTTTATTGAATTAATTTTAGTATGCTAATGTTTCAATCTAGTGAACTTATATTATTTCAGCCACCATTCCGATATTTTGGAATATTTAAATAGTTAAACGTAAAAATTTCTTATTGAACGTAGTTTGCTTGATTGAATATTTGAAATATATGCCTAATGGCAGATTGTTTAAAATGTCATATTATGGGATAAGATAAACCTTTTGTTGTTGACACTATCGATTTAAATGCATTTTTATGTTCTCTAAATAAATCTGATTAATAATCTATTTTAATAACTATTTATTACTTATACGCCATTAAGCATTAACTTGCTTATAATATCCTATCATTTAAGAATATTTGGGGCTTGTTAAATAGGAAAATAATATTTCCCTCTTCTATATTTGACATCCTAATTTGCTAAGATTTTATGTACGTTGCTGAGTGGATTAATTTTTAACATGGCGTTACGCATGATATTATCATTTTATTTAAGTTTAAATGAGTACATTAAAAAAATGTTTAAGACTTAAGCTACATTCGCATTGCTTACTTATGATAGCATTCTCAAGTTTTTGTGTTTTGCTTTGTCATATTTATCCCTCTGGAACTAGATTTTATTCATGTAACTTGTCTGAGAATGAGATTTGATAGCTCCGATATCATGACAAACATTAATTTGTTAAGGCTCTTCATTGGATAACATCGGCAAACACACTATGGAACCTTACTATTCATCTCTTTGAATATCGCCTTGTTATAAATACAAGCGATCTCTTATATGATAAAGCTTTTAGTCCAAAGACAGACATAAACTCCACTTTTAATGCTATCGTTATAGTCAGCACTGCGAGTTTTTTTTATGTATAGTTCTCATATTATCTATAAGATGTGGCACAGTGATGTTTGTAAACCACTCATTTAATAATTAGTCAAATATTTTAGGATTGTCACAGTAAAGCTTATTTAGGCTAACCCATTTCTCATTTGTACAAGCCCAGATATGTTCATGAACGATAAATTATTTAACTGTCATATCAAGAGTAAACTTCTCTTTGGAGACAAATTTATAAATGTCCTTTATCATTACTTAAAGTAATGATCATAGCATTGATAACATTAATTTATTATTATTTATAGCTCATTAGCATACTAAATCAGTTGCCTATATGCAAAGTAATAACCGCATTAAATCTGTGCTATGTTTTCTAATGTAAATTAAATTGTTTATATTCATTAAATTATTATGTGTTAATAATTACTCATGTGTTTGTGTCTTACTGAATCTCACTCATTGAATCCCATTTAATCTTTATAATAGTGTTAGTAATATTTAGAAGTTATAACTGATTATGTTAAATGGACATTTATCTCTAGGTTGTTCTGTCTTTGCTCATTCTGGATGGATACTATTTTATAATTCATGTATCTTTTACAATGCTAGCTGTTTGCAATTCATTTAAATTCATAGATTTTTCCTTCACATAAGGTATTTGATTGAGCCAAGATTTGATATTCTTTATTTACATTAATTACCCTGTAAATCTCATGTTTCTCCACTGTGTCTCCGGGACTGGAATGAATAAAATTTCATCTGTTATCATCAGAAGTGTTGTTTATAATGTTATAGTTTTAGAGAAGAGCAAATAGGGCAGAATCCATGATTGCTCCTGACCTGTGTATCTCGGGCATGAGTGGATTTAGGGTACTTTTGCTTAGATTCTAAACCTTGTTAAATGAACATACAATTCTGACCGGTACAGTATATGCACCAACTGTTAGTAATATCACAGCAAACAGATTAGTATATGCACAATGTTTCGAGAGGTATTTTTCTCCCCTCTTCTCCAGGTATTGCTGGCCTGACCAGTGACAGTACTAGCATGGGATTCGAACCTGGGTTGTTAGATTCTTGATTATTGAATTTTTATGGTAATGCTCTAACCAACTGAGCCATCCTGCCAAAATACTGTCACTGGTCAGGCCAGCAACATCTGAAGAAGAGGGGAGAAAAATATCTCTCAAAACGTAGTGATATTACTAACAGTTGGTGCATATACTAACTTGTTTGCTGTGATATTACTAACAGTTGAATGCATTTGGAATATTTTTAAAATCAAACTTTTCTAAAGACATTCAACACACATATTAGATGATGGAAATAGTCCAATATAAAAATACAACTAGAGCACAATCATCACAAACCTTCAGAAAAATATATTCAAATTATATATATAATCGAGTAGTTTCATTGCTCGGGAGTTCACAAAACGCTCAAGCGTCAGAAGTGACAGGGATAAGTACACTGGCCAGAATCAGTTTCTCTACTACTGCACCAAACCACGCAGGATATATATATTTAAATTTATCTATTTGACAAATCTTTTAATTTTTTTTTTTATAAAAAAAAAAAAATCAACCCTTTGGTCTGTACCAACAAGTTAATTTTAAAGTATTTTTACGCTGTAAAAAAAAAAAAAAAAAACCCAAAAAAAAAAACCGAAGGCGTGGCAAACTTCGACTCAATTGTTTTTGCTTGATTTTAAATCCCTGATGTCTAGAAATTCACTCTGACCATAAAGAAAAAGTTTGACATGTGAATAGAATATATTAAACGATTGCAACTGGAATTTATGTCAGAAATACAAAGGAAAATGATGAGCAATTGCCAAAAAGTGTCCAGGGCTTCTCATGGCTTGATCACTAAGCTTATTTCTTAAACTGTGTTTGACAGTTAATATATATATACGTACACAAACAAGATTTAACGTTAAAACTTAAAATTCTGTTTTGAAAGCAGCAATAGATTATGTTAAGTTGGAAGAACAACATTTTCAACAAACTTAAGTAATGTAAAATGAAAGTCTTTCTTAACAGCGTCGAAATGCTCTCGATACACTTTAATTTAAACGCAGAAAAAGAAACAAAAGGAGAAAAATTCATTATCAAAATTGGAAAAATAAATAGAAGTACTTAAATAAAAAAAGCAAACAAATGGAAAAAGCGGCTGAGAGTTTTGCTCTTTCAAACGATAAATTACAAACGACACACTGCTTCAAAGACGACTCTTAGAGCAAAGAAAAAAACAATTCTTTTAACATCTATCCAACCATCCCCATCGACTTCTTGCTTTACTAAAGATAATATTAAAAAGTTAGTAATCTTTAACAATTTTTAAAGACGGATATTTATTTAGTATAAGATGCAATGAAGTAATCAGTCTATATAAATGATATTGAATGGCTTTATGAAATAGTGGCCAAACCATCTATCTGCCTACAAAGTCAATCACGTGGATTCAAATTCATGATAAGATTTGAGACATAAGAATTTTTAAAGAAGCTTAATTTTTTTTCTTCAGATTTCTAGTTCATAGTCAATGAATCTAGCAACTCACTTATTGATGAAAGTACTTATCTATTCTTAACTACAATGTAAAACAAGAAAATGAAAGTATAAACTTTATAAAACAGCATTTGATTATTTAAAATTATTTTCACTTTCACTATTTTTTTTATATAGAGGAAGAAACCGTATATTTAAAGGTTGTTTTTATCATTTCACCTATTAATGATAATAAATAAAATATGAATACATGGAAAATAATAGCACTGACTATTACACTTTTTATTATTTTATCATCATATAAATTTACAAAAAAGAAACCCTTCTGAAGTTAAAAGACTTATTTTCCACCACATTACAAAAGGTCCAAGTTAAAGAATATATATATCAATCATTTATCAAATTATTACAGTTTAATCTAAAGATGGCTGCAGAAAAGAGTTTGCTATTAACTGATAGGAAATATTTTGATCCCTCTTTGAGACTTTAAAGAAATCAAGAAGAGTAAATTCCTGATGTCCTCTTCTAATTCTTATCATTGTAGATGTCATTACTAGGCAATTATTCATATAGCAAATAAAAATGGATGCGCTACTCACTAACATTGTATCATTGAGTTTAAGATCAAGAAACACTGTAATCTAGTAGCTTGAAAGTTTCAACTGAAATATGAGTTGAGATTTTTTTTGAAAACAGATTAAATGGATATGTGAATGAATTCTTCTATTTTAAAATAAATATTTAAAATAATAATAGACAAAATTAAATTGCAGCTCATAACCCCAGGGGGCTGTCAAGTTGCCAAACAAATTTGTAATTGGTGAGTAACGGCTGAGGGTGCTAAGAATTTCCTAGATGCAGACCAAGATTATCATTCAATGTCAACATTTTCTTTATGTATCTACACATACAAGTCATTTTACCACCTAATATTTAATGGGGCATTTCACTTCGTGAAGTTAAAAAAAAGATGAGATAATTGATTTAAAAAGTGGACATGTACTTTACTACAAAGCATAAATATGAGGAGCATAAGTGCAGTAGATTTCATTACAAATAAAAATAGAAAAACAACATTGTGGATTGATAGTATATCAGATAGAGTAGAAAGATACATTTTCAAATTAATGGAAAACACCACATATAGATAACTTAGGTATATGCACAACAAATTCTCAATATGGTGAAAAAATAGGGATATTTATGTGAATTTGAAAAGTGCTTTTAATCGGACCAAGTAATGTTTTAAACTTGTCATAGAAGACTTTAAGGCTAGAATGGATAAATGATTGAAAAATGATAGTGCTGTGAATAAATTTGGTAATGGTAACAGAAATGAAAGAAGTGACAAACTTATGGAGGTCACCAAAAAAAAAAAAAAATTGTATATTATATATTCTTTTTTTGAAAAAAATGCTAAAGGGAAATGGACACATAGGTATGCAAATGAAGGAATGATAAAATTGGATTATATTTTAACATAAAATATATATTTTAAGATTGTTATGTTTTTAATAGATTCAACACAGGAAGTGATCATTTAGTGGAATATAATATATAAAAACTATTGATAAATCAGTGCTAACAGTTTATATTCCTAACCTTCAGAAACATTCCAATGAATTTGTAAAATTTGCAGTTCATTTGAAAGTATTAGCAGGTTTTGAAGATTATTCCAGTTTAACTAAAATTAATAAGAAGAAAACTGATACTCTATTAAGGACTGCAAGAAAGATAGCTGGTACAAAAAAAATAACATTTAAGATATAAATTTTTTTACTGAGACAAAATAATACATGAAGGAAAAAAAACGAAAAATTGTTTAAATGATATTTTAAAAAAGTTCAAATCTCTAGAGCTTTATATAATGATATAAAAAAGAATTAACAATGATGTAAGCAAATATAATTGGGAATTGGCAAAAAAAATTCTTTCTAATTAAGCCTCAATACTGTAAAACAATACTTTGATAATGGAAGGTTGTATCTGCAATAAGAAGAAAAGATAAAACTACTACTTAAAAGAAGGATAATATAAAATGTGTAAAAGAATTCTATAAAGAATTCTATAATAATAAAGAATAAGGAAACAAAGTATCTATAATAGGTAAGTGAAGAAATAAAAAAAAGTTAATTAAGATACTAAGTACCTAAATAATAAAGATGCACCAAGAAGATTGAAGAATTTATAGTAATAATTAACATTTAAGAAAGGTGATAAAGAAGATATCACAAATTACTGATCTATGAATCTTTTATCAGTTTTATACAAAATTTTTATCAAGATAATTATCTCTAGCAAACATTAGATTTATATTAACCAAAAGAACAAGTGGTATTTAAAAGTAGCTTTAGAACAGCAAATCATCTAAGTATTGAAAGAAGTTATAGAAAGGAATAACAAATGTGAGTTGCCATTATGCTTCACATTTGTAGATGACGAAAAAATGTTTGATTCTAAAAACATTTCTATAGTGATTAAAGCATTGGATCATCAAAATATACACCAAGGATATTATCATATTCTGAAGTATATTTATCAAAATGGAACACAATTATTAAATTATATGGTGATATTAAGAATAACAGTGAGACAGATATATGACAGAATGATCACCATATCTGTAAATCTTTTTACAGCTATTTTACAAAAAGTATCTGTTATTAAAACAGGCAAAACTCTCTATACATACTGTCACTCAGTGTAAGCCAGAGTAATCAATAGATGCCAAAAGACTTGTGCATAAAATCCCCATCTAGTGCCTACTCATCCAATATCCCCAGAACATTGATTACTCTGGCTTGCACTGAGTGGCAATACATATTGAGAGTTTTGCCTGTTTTAATAACAGTTACAAGCAAGCATAAGAAATGATGATTATGTGATTGAAAAAGTATCTGGTGGCTTAAAATGAAAAGCTACAGGAATAAAAACACATATAGATTTCATAGATGTCAATTTATTTTTGAAAATAATGTTTTAGAACTTCAGGAATAATTACCAGATGAATGTAAGAAAATAGAATATGAGATAAATACTAAATATAGATCTGAGACTTGGATTCTTATTTAAAAAATATATAGAAACCATGCAACAAGATATGGAAAGATGTATATTAGTAGTGATCCCTAAGAATCAAAAATTAAATATATGTGGAATAACAAATACCATTGACATCATGGAAAAAAGTGAAAAGTTGTAATAGAGTTTGTTTGGAAGATGATGATAGATGGAGTGCTAAAATCTTAAATTGTATACCAAGAGATTAAATGAAACTTAAAAATAGATCATAGATAAGATGAATAGATGATATAAGTATGTTTTCTGAAATAATATGGATAGAAACAATGGATCAGTCATATTATTATCAGTTACTATGTGATCATCATCATTATTTCTCCAGATCACAAAATGATCAACTTTCAAAAATTTTAAATGCTACTTATGAATCATTTCAGTAATATAATTTCAAAGATCAGATTTATTTTTGTTTTTCTTGGGTGTATCTCAGACTTAATGAAATCCAAGACAACAATATAAGGGTGTTTGATAGGGTAAATGTACCAGCCATATTTAAGATTTGTATTTTGCTTGATAGATAAGACTTAAATGTGATTTTTTTAAAATCATAATAATATATAGGGTATATGAGCACAGACTTTCACATGACCCACCACTCTCCACACTATCTCATAACACTGATACATTTGAACACATATATGTTGAAAATATAAATAATCACCAATATACATATTTCATGCTAAACCAGCAATCATCAGTTAGTCCAGATTACCATCTCTACACATATATGCTATAAGTGCTTAGATATATATTAAGATAACCAAACCTCATGCTTTAATGGACAGGCTTCAATCTACTCCACACTCCAACTCTTCAACTGTCCATCCAATTGAAAATCTGATGTATTCCTTAAGCAGGTATGATTATTTCATAAGATCTTCTCGGAACATGCAATTCTTCTTTCTTCAAGAACATTTCCAGTTCTTGTAATTTTTTTTACTGATTCAAAAATATTCTTATATTAAAAAAGCCTTTATTAGGATACTTTATCTCAAACATTTTTTAAATTTTAATGCTTTTGTAGTTTTTGTCCTGCAGGTTTCATCATAAACTGATTTTTGCATGATCATAATCAATATTATGAGTCTGAAGGATAAACAAACAAAAAATAACCTACATTTAATTCCTATTATTCATTCACCCATTTAATTTTATTTTTCGCATATACATTGGCCACTACCCTGGAATATTTTTCTGACTGCACAAACCTACACCATTAAATTCAAATAATACTAAGGGTTTGTTTGTTTTTTTAAAAATGAATAAATTTATTTAAAAAATCAGAAATCTTTTGTAATCCATATTTTTTTCATAATAGGTAACAAATAAAAATATTTTGAAAGTAATACTAAAAAAAAAAAAACTTTACAAATGATAAAATTTTAATAATATTATCAATACAAAAAATTTCATATTCAGGCTCAAAGTTGTATTTAGTAAAATTAATATTATATAGTATTTAAAATTATAGATTATATTAAGCAGTAAAAGATTAATATGATATATTTAATAATAAATATTGTGATGGTGAGGATTGTATCTAATTCTATATTTTTCTAAAATTGTTTTTTCAAAATTTTATATAATTATTTTATATAATATAAGTAGTAAATTTATTAAGACAGATAAAATTAGACTAAACACCGGAAATGACTACGTGACTGTCTGGAATATTCTATGTATAAGCACCGGTTTAAATTAATACTAATAATTAAAATATTTAAATAGTATATTATAGAAGTGGATGGAATTGTCACACATCATAATAAAAATAAGTAGTATACACCTTTATTAATTATTGTTTCAAAATTGTTTTAAAGGTAGTTAAATTGTAATAGATAATAATTGATTTAAAAATAATAATGAGTTAACATTTAAGTCTATTACGTCATGATTTTAAAACTTTAGAAATTGTTTATAAATCCAAGTAGGGATTGACCAATAAAAAATAGATCTTGGCAGACAACCAAAATCGCGCCAACTAATTGTATAAACGGGGGAGAACAAAAATGTGTTGACTCCAGAGCAGAGGTAAAATTTTAAGCTCTCTAAATTTTTTTTTTCTTCAATTTATTAGTCAATTTTGTTATAATTTTAATAATATCTTTGAAAGAAACCAACTGACAATTTAAAAATCATCCGAAGAGAATCTTAGAATAATATGTTTTAAAAAAAAGTTTTTCATAGTAATGTTTCACTAACTTTACAGTAACCTGCCAGTGGATTCTATCGAAATATAATCGGAGTTTTCAATAGAAAATGGATAGATTCTTAAAACCAAGTTGTAAATTTTATAATGTTCCAAATATGTTAATATTATTCGTTGATATAGTTTATATAGCGTATCACTATGAAAGCTGTTTTCGTGCGTATAAAATCAATGAAAGGACATTGTGCGCAAAGTTAATGAAGATAATGGACAATAAAAATAAGTATTATTCGTATAAGAATAAATGGACAAAAGGAATTTTAATATTGAAATAGTTTGAATTGCTTTCTTTATGATGACTTGAGAAAATACTCTAGAAAATAGTTAAAGATCGAAAGTAGTGTATATAAAATAATAATGAATGAAAGTGAAGTTTACCAAGGAAAACACTTGCCTAAAGAAAAAAAAAAATTTTTACAGAAGAGAAATATAAAATATTGGATCCATGGAAAATGCAATTGGTACCGTAATTATTAAATAATTGTAGTTTAACTAGAAATAAAGATGCATCAACGCGCCGAGGTAATATTTGCCAGAACATTAAAAAGCTTCGTGGGATAACTAAATAAAATGTTTTCTAATAATTTTGGATTAAACACTAAAACTAAAGATCATCTAAACAGTTTATTAAATGAACTAATTTATTTAAAACTTTAATAAGTAGAAAGGAGAACATTCGGACAAAAGAAGAAATAAATATTATGGGACTAACCAAGATTTACCGCCAGAAAAATATGTGATTATGGTTTGAATTATTTTTTTTACTAATCTAAGTTAAACATTAAGTTTTAGATAGCAATAGGGAAAACAAAATACATTAATTCATGATATAACATTATATGAAATAATATGTTTTGATTTTGAATTTTAAAATAAAATTGTATGTATGTGGAAATTTGTATATTTGCGATGCTCGAAGAGAAAGAAACCTACTACGAACTCTGATAGGAAGATAAAGATTGTTTCTGGTAACGTTTATAATTATTAATGATATATAATGTATGTTTTATTTATTTAGATCAGCTGAGAATCAAATGAATGTAGCGCAAAAGTTTTATTGTTATTATTGTTGTAAAACGCATTTTTGAAAACAACACTCTAAGACACTTTGAGATGTGATTAGATTTTTAAAAATATGCATACGATAATCATTTTAGGTGTTATTAATATAGTTCAATATAACCGATGGTTATGTGATATTTTCTGTTAATTTTCCGATTGGGATATTTAAATGTTATTTTAACAAAACGTAGATGTTGAACCTACAGTGTAATAAAGCAAGACAAATTGTTCTTATGGAATAGGGAAATGTTTTTATATTACGAATTTTGTTTATTGTTTTAAAAAAAGTAGTTAGTATTTTATCGATGTTGGATACAGTAAAAATCTTGAGAGGTAGTTTGGGTAGTGACTTGGTAGTACGTGGTGATTCGGAAACCAAGAGGATGTATTAAAAACTAGGATGCTACAGGGAGTGAAATAATAGGTAGTTTTAGATGTTAATCAGCGTAGTTAACAAAGCCCTATGACTGGTACACAGATTGTCTTGGACAGTGGTATTTTATATATTTTTTGTGAGTCGTACTAGATGTTTGGTAAAGCTGAGTAAATAGCTGCCACATCATGCTTATCGCCAAGGTTATTAGACAATGAATGTCGGACCTATTCACACTGTTCCATACATTTTTGAAGTATATTGCGGATAAGTTATCTATCTATCTTCCCGATATCCTATACATCTTTCACTATCTTTATCTGTATTTCTTGCAACTACATCGTTATATGATAAGTCTATTAAAAGGGAAACAATAGATATTTTAGAATGTATATCATGCTATTATTTGGAATAAGAATAGTTAAGTGTTAATGAAGAGTAGATTATGATTATTGAAAGAAAGATGCAGATATCCTAAGAAGGGAAGGAGTTAGAGAATTATTTTAATTCCTTTTAAGAAATGAACTATAATTTTATAAAAGTATATCCGAATAAAAATATAAAAAAAAATATTAAATATAATTTCACGTTTTCTTATTGTTAATTATATTTTAAAAAATATAAGTATTGCATATTTGAAAAAAATACAATAACATTGATAATTATAGTATATGTGAAACTGTAACAGGTGATAATTAAACCCGTGTTATAGTATTATACATGAGTATGGCTTATGGAATAAACGTATTATAGTTTACGAGCATTGGAGAACAAACGTTAAAAGTAATAATAATATTTGAATAATATGCGGAGTGACTTATAAAAAGTTACAAGAAAATGTAATTTTCTTTTAAAAACCATATTGATTGTAAAATTATGATGTTATGAATGATGTTTATCCACATAGATAATTTATAATACAATAACTTTAATATTAAAAAGTAAAGAATGGTGTTACCCATAAAATAGTTAAAATAAGTGATATGATAAACCTAATGAGAAATAAATAAATAACTTTTAAAAGGCATAATAAGTTTAATTAACGATAAAAGAAATATAAATGTGTATAATGCAGCTATTGTAGTGTAAAGAAAAATGAGGATATCCCTTGTAAATAGATGTAGATGGATTTGTTTGTTTTATTTATTTTATTGATGTTAATAAAATTTTAAAATTTGTTTATTAAAACTTGTGTCTGAGTTTTGTTTTCTCTACATCATTGCATGAATTCACAGGGTATGTTCACAACCATTAAACTAAGTATATGATTGTTTGCACAAAAGATAAATAGAGAAGTATGTTTAATCTTAAATATTTATTGATGTTCTTGTAATTAAATAATTATCAAATTGCATTGTGTTACTGGTCATCAATCCATTATCATAATATTTTGCTAAATTATATGCTATTAGTTGCCACTTGCTTTATTTATCAGATTATCTAAACACTGCCACTTATTAATTTATTTTATTACTTAAAGATAAAAAAGGGGATATTAGATTATTAACTAATTTATTACGGTTATAAATTTGCGATGAAAGAAAAGCTGTACTAGTTGGATTAAGCAATGAAGATTGTGATTATTATTGTTTTATTATTAATCTAATTGCAGAGTAGTAGATTATGACATAAAATCCCTTATCATATTTTGCTACCATATGTTTATTAACATATGAATAAATTTAAGAACCTGAGATTATTTCATTTGAGCTAGATGATTACTATTATTATTATTAGAGATAAAAGATTAATACTTTAATTGTTAAATGAGTCTTAGTGATTAGAAGTTGCGGAAGTCATAAGAATACTATGTAGTTATTATGTGTAATAGTAGTATAAGGGGGGATAGTGTTCTTATGCCATTGAGGTGGTATCCTGTGGGATATTGTCTCAATGTAATCTACCTTGTCACCCGTATTTCCACTTCTAGTCTCATGAATTCCTGAATATTTATTTGAGTTAGTTTAAAACAGAACCTAAGTTAATTTTAAGAAACTTGAGCTAGTAAAGCATTTAATTGAATATTTCATTAATTATTAGAGCTAGAACCCGGTTAGGTGATTTTCACTATATTATATTTATTTTGGGGGAAGTGGAGATGCGGGAACTGGGCAGTTAGATTATGGCCCTCAACGTGATTGGCTGATGTGTAGTGGAGCTACACACGATGACAAGGGCAGAATATATATATAAAATAGATTAAAACCATATTCTTTATATATAAAGTGTGATAAAAAAAGTAGCTAAAATTCAAAAAACATTAATCACAAAAAACTATTTGTCAAGCACTTTCAGTACCATGTACCAGAAGCATGGCAATATATTGGAACTGAATAGTTAATATTCCAGTGCATGCTCAGTGGAACACTGATGTTATGCTGATTGATAACAATTTTAGACTTCGCAATAAACCAAGCCTCTTTCAACTTCCTCTTTCGTTTGATTCATTGCACACAGTACTGATATTTTGAGGATAAGATCCATGTCCACAACTATTTTCATGATATGAAAAAACAGAATTAACTTGTGAATAACTTTTAGGTTTTTTAATACTGATAAACATGCTGTTGCAATTGCGTTAATACATTAGTCTTCGTTTCATCATAATAGATAGCATTACAACCAATTCCTTTGCAGGCAATGGAATAAAACACTTCATACCTATTCATTTCTTCCACACTATCATTTGAATTATTTATTAGTCTATTTAAACACCAAGGTGATTGGAACCCTATATTATAATCTTTATCAATTATATTTTTTAATTTTGTACTTATAGATGGCATATAAGCTCTTTCCTTTTCCGGATTATCAATTCCCACCTACCCAGCATTATAGAATAGTCATTTATAAAAGAAAATATTCATGTTTATATTAAAAATGCTAATACCATTAAACAAGTTCTTTGAATCTCTTCACTATACCTAACCACATAAGAGTATAACATTGTGCTCTCATAACATAATCTAGCCAGATGACATATAGAACATTATATAATCATATTATTGTACAATTTATTCATTTATTTATCCTTTATTAGTATGTAATCACTATTTATTGTTAATAAAATTTTTATTGAAATGAAAACCACTTTTTGACTGTTTTGTTTTTTGCATCCACTTTATGTTTAAACTTCACATTATTATAAAACAATCTCAATTGCTGGTGTAATATAGTTTTCTTGTATCGCACACCTATCATGTCATCTATATATCTCTCAATATTCCTTTTTCTATCTGCCTCAAATTTACAAAGATGCAAATTAGGATACAAAAAACATTTGATTCCAGTCATTTTATAATGCACACACATATCATGTCATCTATATATCTCCCAATATTCCTTTTTCTATCTGCCTCAAATTTACAAAGATGCAAATTGGAATACAAAAAACATTTGATTCCAGTCATTTTATAATGCAAAGGAACATTCAATGATGGATGTATAAAACCCCTTACGTTTAATAGTTTAGCAAGGATTTTATACCCAAACATAATACATTTATATCTAAATACTTTACATCATTTTCAAACTCAATAGTCCATGATGAACCAGAATTTTTATTTAATTCATTGAACATATTCCTTATCACATCTTTTGATCCATAGACAAAAAATCATCCACATATCTTCTATATCCCCCCCCCTACTTGTGAATGTGACAATTTGATCTACAAGAAGTAAAAAACCTGATGGAATATGATTAAAAAATAAGAGATATTAATCTTTAACCAGGTTTAAAATTTATATCTACCTAAAAATAATATAATAATAACTAACCTAATATGTGTTTCATAATTATCATTAGCCTACTTATCTAAACTGGTTGATGATAGATATGTGAAAGAAATAATTAATATTGATAAATAGAAAACAAATAATAAAAACATGTAAAAGATAATCTGATTTCACTGACGAGTGCTGGTTCAGCTAGAAGTACAGTCTGAGAATCAGTGATCCCCTCCCAAATATCTTTCTCCATATTTTATGCAGATAAGATGAAATAGATGTTTTAAAATATTATATATGTATTTAATCTAGGCCTTGCATATATGTACATCTAAATACAGCTTTAAAGTTATCTATGTATATTTTTTTGTTGTTGTTATTATAATACTGACCTTTTGTTTAGATTTTATATGCCGTAAATAGCAGATCAATAATTATATTCAGAGATGCTGGAAACAGACCATTTATATAATGGCCCTAAAATGTATATTCATATTATTCATTCATGAAAATATTTAAATACATTTATAATCAACTTTAAAATATTAAACATAATAAAATTAATAGTTGGCCTGAAAATTAATTCTTTTTTATTTTAGGATAGTAAAATATCATCAAAAAGAATTAAGCAATGTAATGTGGTGCACTGTGACTTCTCCTTATTCAGAGTCAGGAATCTCTCAGCCACTATGACCAGAGAAACCTGGTAGCCACTTTACCTTCCCTTTCCATTCCCCACCCTAAATTTTTCCCATATTCTTCTCTATTCTGCTCCATCCCATTTCCACAACATAATCTTTGTCAACTCCATGGTTATATATCTAAATCCCTATTATTTTTTCTCAAACCCAGCATAAAAACCAAAAACCCACTTTCTGTATAATCACTTTATTTATATTTATTCTTCCACAACTTCATTATTTGTACCCTATCTGCTTGTAGGCATTTACATTCAATTAATAGATGCCTAATATTTTATATGCCTTTCTTACACCACTTGCAGACTAAATAAACCACATTTTTCCATTTGTGTGTATATTTCCTTGTTGCTAAAGATCCTGTTCAAACCTTAAACAGTAAACTACTTTCCTTGCTATTGTCATAAATTAACTCACACCCAATATTCTGTTTACTGTATATTTAAACTCTTTTTATTCTCCATATCAGTTCTCAATCTCTCCAACTCCCTATTCTTTTTTAATGCATCTATTTTTCTATCCCATTCCTTGCCACTATAACACTCAACAATTCTTCTAACATAATCATCCCATCTTTTATATAAGTATACCAATATAAATTCTTTATCCAAATCTTCTTTCTCACTTATCCTGACATCTACCCTTTACTCATAATCCAATTAAATATTATTTTGGCTATTCTCTTATTATCAAAAAACTGCAATTTACTGAATATTTTCATTTTGCTTTTTGCTTCTCTCATATAAAAACTTGACCATCCCACTTCTTCTTGAATTGCCTTCTTTGCCATCCATACATCTGCATCTAATGCATGTCTTCCTACTTCTCTATACTTTCTCTAAGTAATCTAAAACCCCTTTACTAACACATAAAGCATTGTTACCATATGTTAATCCTGCTTCTGCCACTCCTATACAATTCTAGCTACATCATATTTGTCATATCAAAACACTGTCAATTTCTTTTCTTTGTTTCATTTATCATTTTTGTCTCCCATTCATCCAAACAATTTCTCTGATTACTTAAAACGATTCCCAAATAGGTATACCGGTACTAGTAAACTATTCGCTGTGCAGCCTGTGTTGCCACTATTTCTGTGTAAAAACACAGAATTATACTGCTTTCACGGCCGAACTTATGGCTAATAAACGAGTGATCATTAATATACGAGTAGATTGTATGTAGTGGTTATAATACACGGCCAATTACTTCTGCGTATCAATAGCACTACGTCTACTAACAATACTATGATCGTATAGTTTGCCGTTGATTTCATTGCGGGTTGAATTCCTATGCATATTGACAGAATTTGTGTCGTTGCTAGAATTTAAGATGAGAGTGTGAGCATTGTCTTCTTTTTCAAGTGTTTATTTGTTGATGTTTATGATTTTCTGTATTTCCCAACTGAAAGATTTTTGCGTACTAGTAATTTTCAGCGTATTATTGATATTTGTCAAAATTATTTTTTTTTGGCTAATTTTGGCTTTTTTGGGGGTCAAAAAAGACAAAGTAAAATTTCTCAAGCTCTCTGGCAGACGATTGGAGTTGTTTGCGGAAAAATACTGTTTCTATCATGACTCGGATGAGAGTTGAAAAAGAAGAACAAAATGTCTACCACGTTATTGTATTTGTGGGAGGTCCCAAACAGAGAAAGTGAGGCAGTTGCATTTTTTCAAGCCCAAAACATCCTGCCATTCATTACAGTTGATTTAGTTCAGTCATATGTGGTTAATAAATTTATTTTCTGGAAAGAATTTGTGTATTGTTTGCGATTATTTTTATCTGTAAATCATGTAATTAACACCCAGAATGACAGTGTTTAAAAAGGGGCGGCGTAGTTTGTTGGACATCTCTTGATTGATTGATTTTTTTTTTTTTTTAAAAAAAAATACTTCTTCTTTTGACATACCTATTCGTTCCGTTTAGAAGCAAAAAGAGGTTTTTTGTTGTTGTTGTTTTAAATCAATAAACAGCACGTTAAGTAGATTTTAAAAATGAACCCGAGTTTAATTTTTGTTGTTAAAAAAGAATAAAAATACCGGACGTTTTATTGAAAAAGTTAAAACTGTCCCTTATTACTTTGAAATGTATCGAATCCAAAACCAAAAAATAAAAGACGTATGTAAAAAAAAAACCAGTAGATTTAGAATGGAACCCCCCCCCCCCCCCAAATAAAGGCGTATGTCAAAAATTATGTACTTTTGAGATCCAAAAAAAAGGTCAAAGTCTCCTTTATAGTTTTAAATTTATCAAATGAAAACAAAAAAAATAATTATGTCCAAAACAAACAACAACAATATATTAAATATTAAAAAAAAAAAAAAATTATGTCCAAAACAAACAACAACAATATATTAAATATTAAAAATAAAATATTACAGCCGTATGTTAAAATACGATCTATTAGATAAAAAAAATCTAGCGGCCCGGTAATGTTATAACGCTCTGTTTTTAACTAGAAACAGCGCCATCAAAGGCTGCACAGTTAATAGTTTACTAGAACCGGTATACCTATTCACCACATACTTTCAGACTGCTGAACATCACATGATCACCATCTCATACTAGCACATAATTGTTATTAAACAATTCAAAACAAAGCAAAACGCTCCATATAGTAGTGCCATCTTGTGCTAACAAGAGCAATCAATGGATGCCAGAAGGCGTGTGCATAATATCCCTATCTAGTGCCTACTCACTGATGAAGGCCACAAGCCAGAAAATAGTCTGGGGATATTGGATGAGTAGGCACTAGATAGGGATTTTATGCACAAGCCTCTGGCATCCATTGATTGCTCTTGTTAGCACAAGATGACACTACTATATGGAGAGTTTTGCTTTGTTTTGAATTGTTACTATCAGACTGCTGATTTACCATAACACGACCTATAGAGATCGTTTGCCATCCAATTTAAAAATAATATAAATGATATACCAACAAAAACAATTATTACAAAATAAATTGATGCAATTATGAAAAACTATGTACAGCAATTAATCGAGAATAAGACTGTGTGATGCACTGAGCATGCGTGATGAAGGTATAAATGATTTATGATACCATTCATGTAAATAGATACAAATGGCACTTTAAAATTCAAATTTAAGTCAAGCGTTGTTAGCCAAGAGGTCATTGCAGCCGCCTTGCAAGCAAGTAGTTGTTTGCAGACAATTGTGGGTTCGCGTCTTGGCCGATGCTATGACATATGGAAAAAAAAATAATTCAAATTTAAGAATTTTCTAAATTTTTTATTTAATTTGATAAAGATTTATACTTATGTAAGATGTTAAGGCTGCAGAAAGGAGTTTGCTATTAACTGAAAGGAGACCCTTTGATTCCTCTTGGAGGCCTTAAAGGAACCGAGCAGGGCAAATTCCTAATGTCCACTCCATATGTTCTTGTCGTTGCAGCTGTTATTACTATATGTTTATTCATATAGTATATGAACATGGATGGGCTGCTCACCAACATGCATTAGCCAGCGTGGTGAGTTTATTGGCTTTTTACCTCTGAGTTTAAGATAAAGAAACACCATGGTCTTTCTTCTCAGTGCCTGATAAGGCAGAATGAATGTTTGTGTAAATGATAAAGATTTTTCCCAATTATACAATTATGACAGACAAAAATAAAGCATGGCCCTTAATCCCAGGAGGCTGTAAAGTCACCAACCAAGGCAGCGGTTGGTGGCCGAAGGCGGAGGGTGCTAAGAATATCCTGGAGGCGGACCCAGGCTGCCATTTGATGCGACTTTTTATTTAGGTACTTACAACTGCAGATCACTTTCAAGTGAAGGAAGATTGCAAGAATTAGAAGAAGAACTCTCTTATATTAAATGGGATATTATTGGACTTTGTGAAGTTAGAAGAAAAGGTGAAGAGACAATTGATTTAAAAAGTGGACATATGCTCTATTATAAAGGCACAAATATTGGAAATACAAGTGGAGTAGGATTCATTATAAATAAAAAGTGGAAGAACAATATTGTGGAGATTGATGGTGTATCAGACAGAGTGGCAAGATTAGTTATACAACTTAATAGCAGATATCAAATGCAGATAATTCAGGTTTATGCCCCAACAAGTTCTCACAGTGATGAAATAGTAGAAGATTTTTATATGGATGTACAAAAGGCTTTTGATCAGAGTAAACAACATTTTAAAATTGTTATGGGAGATTTTAATGCTAGAATTGGTAAACAAATGAAAGATGAAAGTGTTGTAGGTAATTTTGGTTATGGTAATAGAAATGAGAGAGGACATAGACTTGTGGAGTTTGCAGAGAAGGAAAAACTTTATATTATGAATTCTTTTTTTGAGAAAAATGTTAGAAGGAAATGGACATGGAAGCATCCAAATGAAGGTACAGCAGAATTGGATTATATTTTGACTAACAGTAAATACATATTTCAAGATTGTAATGTTCTTAATAAATTTAACACAGGAAGTGATCATCGATTAGTAAGGGGTAAGATACATGTTAATGTAAAACTAGAGAGACAAAAATTATTAAGAAAAACTATATTTACAGTTGATATTCCTAATCTTCAGAAACATTCTAATGAATTTAAATTAGAACTTACAAATCGGTTTCAAGTATTAGTAGATTTTGAACATGATTCAGATTTGAATGAAATTAATATGAAAATAACTGATACACTTTTAAAAACTGCAACAAAGATAGCTGGTAGAAAAAAGCAGCAATTGACTAATAAAATTTCTACTGAGACTAGAGAACTTATGAAGAAAGGAAGGAATATGAAGATATGCAAGAATGATGCATTAAAAAGAATTGAATATCTCGAATTTTGTAAAATGGTGCGGAAAAGAGTTGAAAATGATATAAGAAAGTATAACTGTGAATTAGCAAGAAAAGCTGTAGAAGAAAATAAAAGTCTTAAGAATGTAAAACAACATTTTGGTATTGGTAGGAAATTTATATCTGCAATAAGGAAAAAAGATGGAATTATTACTAAAAAGAAGGATGACATTATGAAATTGGTAGAAGATTTTTATCGAGAATTATATAGTAATAAAGAACAAGTACTTCCTATATCTATTACATCTTCCGAATTGCCCAGAATTTTAAATGAAGAAGTGAGAAATGCAATTAAATGTATGAAAAAAGGAAAGGCTCCAGGTAATGATGGAATTATAATTGATATATTAAAAGAAGCAGGTGAAGAAACAGAAAAAATATTAGCAAAGTTATATACCAAATGTCTAAATGATAAAGATGTACTGGATGATTGGAAGAATGCAGTAATAATATTAATATTTAAAAAAGGTGATAAAGAAGATATTAGAAATTACAGACCTATCAGCCTTTTATCAGTTTTATATAAAATTTTTACCAAAATAATTACAACTCGTCTACAGAGAACCTTGGATTTTCACCAACCAAGAGAACAAGCTGGATTTAAAAGTGGTTTTAGTACAATAGATCCAGGTATTGAGAGAAGTCATAGAAAGGACAAACGAATATGAGTTGTCATTATGTTTTGGATTTGTAGATTATGAAAAGGCATTCGATTCTATACACATTTCTTCAGTGATTAAGGCATTGGATCATCAAGGTATAGATCCAGGATATTGTCATATTTTAAAGAATATTTATAAAAATGCAACAGCAACAATTAGATTACATAATGATACTGGAAAAATCAACATTGAGAAAGGTGTAAGACAAGGTGACTCCATATCTCCAAAACTCTTTACAGCAGTGTTGCAAGAAGTATTTTGTGGATTAAAATGGGAAACTAAAGGAGTGAAAGTAAATGGAGAGTATTTAAGTCATTTAGATTTCGCAGATGATGTAGTTGTTTTTGCAAATATTGCTTCAGAGCTGCAGGAAATGTTGCAGGAGTTAGCAGATGAAAGTAGAAAAGTAGGACTAAAGATAAATGTTAAAAAGACTAAAGTAATGTGTTAATCGATTTGCTCAAAATATGAAAATAAAGATTGATTATGATGAATTAGAAGAAGTTAAGAGTTACAAATACCTTGGTCAGATTATTAATACAGATGGAAACATAATAGAGGAAATTAATCATAGAATTAAACTTGGTTGGAGTGCTTTTGGTAGAAATAACTTGATATTAAAAGGAAATATGCCTATGTGTTTGAAAAGAAAGGTTTTTAACAAATGTGTTTTACCAGTTCTTACTTATGGATCTGAGACTTGGACACTTAATAGAAGATCAATACAGAGACTTCAGACCACTCAAAGAAGTATGGAGAGATGTATGTTGGGAGTAACAAGAAGAGATCGAAAACGCAATGTATGGGTAAGAGAACAAACAGGTGTTACTGACCTCATTGAAAAAATTAAAAGATTGAAGTGGAGTTGGGCTGGACATATTGCTAGAAGAGATGATAATAGATGGACAATTGAAATTTTAAACTGGATTCCAAGAGATTGTAAAAGACCTAGAAGGAGACCACATGTAAGATGGATGGATGAAATAAGAAAATGTGTAGGGGTGATGTGGAGAAGAGAAGCTAAAGATCGGAGAAGATGGATTAAACTTGGAGAGACCTTCATCCTGCAGTGGATTGATAATGGTTGATAATGATGATGATGATGAAGATGTTAAAATTTTTTTTAAGAAAAAATTCACTGCAAAAAAAAAAATAATAATAATTGCAGCAATCAATGGTATATAATTAGATTAAGAATCATCAAGTGATATATATGTACAGTATTTGGGTTCTAGGAAACATCGTGTGATATATTTCAGTTTCTGAATTGATTTGTATAATCAAGCAAAACTCTTTTATAATTTTTTATTCCGTGTCTTTTTTTTTTATTCTGGAGTTAGAATGACTATATTTATCAGTTACGAGCGGTTCATAACAATAATATTGAATGATATTAGAATAGAAAAAAAATATTTTTCATACATTTATTGCCGATTTGTGTCTTTCTATAAATATGTACATTTTTTCTTATTTCATAGTGAGTTACAAAACGTAAAAATGTATCAATGAATTTGTTTTATGTCATGCTTTTTAGCAAATAAACACTTATCTAGCACAATAATTAATGGAATTTTTTTTACAACCCCCCCCTCTCTTTTTATATTAAAACAAGTTTTGTTAAATTTCAAAATATTTAATAATTTAACAAAAATAAATATATTACCGTAAACAAATATGCCATTCCATACTATCTAAAGAATATATTTCTTTCTTTCATGGTATAATAAAAAGATTGTAATATTCAAAATGCCATGTAGTGTCAGATTTTGAAACAGATTTATTGTTCTTTTGAAATGATCATATTTTGGTAAGGTAAAATAGAGCGCAGTCAAATATTACAAGCAATATATTTATCTTGGAACTGATGCTGTAAATCAAACATTTATAATGTATTTCAATAATCATGAAGAAGAAATGATCAATTATGTGATATTATAAAATATATAACAATTATCAGTTTTTAAGTCAATGGTTAAGGTTGAGAATGAAACGTAAGTCATCTGCGCTTTTCAATTAATTTTTTAAATTTTATATTAATCCTACACAAAATGTTATGTTTTATAATTTGAATTAAGATTAATTCGTTTTGGGTTTAATAGGACTTTTAAAACTAAAAATAGTTTTAATATGAAGAAATAAATAACATTATATATTTGTGAACTATAATTTAATATCAAGCATAGACGAACTATTTCTCATAAAATTATGGGTGTTACTTTTCAATCTAAATCAATTAGGGTATATAGATTCAAAGGTAAAACAACTTTTAAATAGCCATATGCAAAGCAAAGAACACTTCATTTTTTTGCAGAAAAATTATGTAAAGGAAGACAATACTTGCCAGGTTAGTCACATATTGAATGGCAAACATTTATTTTGTCTCCTTATTTTAGTTTTTAGTTAAAAATAGTTAGATACCCATTTGCTGCCCAATAATCGGATAGTTGGTTAAATTGGTTATTGGCCAACTACCGGGAAAAAACCCAACTAAACTCACTTCAAATATAAAAAAAATCTCCAACTTTAATCTGAAAATAGCCTTGGGTAATACAGGTAGATACATTAACCACAAGCTCAGATTTACCCACATATGTGTTATATATAGTGATTTTCTATATTGAAATGGAAATATATCCAAGTCCATATTTAAGTAATATGAGACATGTTGGTGTTTAAACCAATCCTTAATTTGACAGATATACGGATTAACGATAGAAAAAATGCAAAGAAAATAAATAATTAGAATTATTATAAAGGGTTCAGTATTATTGTATTTGATCAATATTATTAAAACTGTAAGTTGTATATATGAGGGTGAGCCACATCGATATTTTGGAAAATGTATATAAATGTGAAAAAGCATTTCCCCATTGATTGCTGTTTTCATGGTTATTTAGGGATTAATTTAAAATAATTATATAAAATTAAAACAATTAAACAATATTTATTTTTATTTGAGAAAGTTTCATTTTTAAAATGAAAAAAAAAAAAGACGAATTCAGCTCTCTACAATTAAGTATTAAGAGGATTAACACTGAGAAGAGTATATGACAGGGTTATTCCATATCACCAAAACGTTTTGCACCAGTTTTGCAAGAAGTATTTTGTGGATTTTTGAAGCTGATGTAATTGTTTTTGCAAATAATGTTTTAGAGCTCCAGGAAAAGTTGCAAGAATTATCAATTAAAAATCGGATTAAAGGGTAAATGTCAAAAAGGCTAAAGCAATAATTTTTCTCAAAAGAAGAAACTAAAAATTGATAAAGATGAATTAGAAAAAATTAACAAGTGCATATATCTTAGTTAGATTATTACTACAGATGGAAACATAATGGAAAAAATTAATCATAGAATGAATCTTGGAGAGAATGTTTTTGATAGAAATAATATTAAAAGGAAATATGCCTATATGTTTGAAAAAAAGATTGTTTTATTAGTCTTTATTATGGATCAGAGACTTGGACCGTTAACAGAAGAGCAATACAAATACTTCTGATCACTCAATAGATGAATTCTAGAAATAACAAGAAGAGATCGAAAATGAAATACATGGTTGAGAGAACAAACAGATATTAATGACATCATTTTAAGAATTAAGAGCTTAAATGGAGCTGGGCTGAATATATTGCTAAAAAAAGATGATAGTAGATAGATAGTTTAAATCTTAATTTGAATTTCAAGAGATAGTAAAGGAGCTAGAAAAGGACTATATGTGAAATGAACAGATTAAATAAAGCATACTGGAATGATACAGATACTGAACTTTATCTGGAGGCTTTTTCTTTTGTGGTAATTCTGGAAAAGATATAACTGGTGTAGGAGAATATCATGTTTATTTTATTTAGAGTCTAAATAAAATTGATGCTTATTGGTATTTTCCTTCTGCACAATAATATATAAATACAGCATATTCATATGTATAGCAGATATATTAAAATGTTTCTTATATGTACATTCTATATTTAATTAATGCTGTTGGATTTTTTTATCCTATATGTTGATCAGTTTGAGTAGCAAGTTTTATTCAATTTTTTTGCCAACAGTGACTTCATTTTGAGAATACAATAAGCCCTACTCTGTTTTTACTTGTATTTGTTTATTGGGCTGTGAATTTATAACTGCTCCTAGATACACTACATGACATTGTTTTGAGCCATATGACTTTTTCTGTGAGCCTTTAGACTGATGTTCATGTATTTTGGTATTTAGTTTTAACAGTTGTTGCTTACTTTCCATTTCTTTCACTAGTTTTAGTTCACTACTATCCACTTGTTTTAGTTCATCAGATTCATCTTGTGCTTATTTGAAACTGTTATTGTTTAATTGCTACTTTTTCACATAGTTGTCATTTATCATTTTGCTTCAATGCATCAAGTTTATGTTCATTCCTTTGATTTATTATTTGTATCTGCTCATGTTCATTTTTGTACATTTTCCTCCATGATTTGATCCATTGTTTCTCCTTCAAGATGTACTATTTCATCCTTTATTTGCTTTCTATTATCCAACTTTTGCTCTAATTTAAATGGTTTGGGAAAATTATTAATTTTTGAGCTATATATTCATAGTGCTCATCAACCCTCTGATTCATCTGTTTTTGATTATCTTCCATAGTTTGGTTATGTTCCAACATCATGTTCATCTATTTTTATTATCTTCCATAGCTTGGGCTATATGCTCCATCTGTTTTTTCTTTATGTGCCAATATTTATTCCACCTGTTTTAGCATCTCTAAATCCTTCTATTTTAATATAGTGGCTAGTGGTATTTCTATCTTTTATTCACTATACATAATGAAAGTCTGATGTATTTAAATGAAGTAAGAATCCAATCTGCCTCAATAAGAAAAAAAAAGTTGATTTATGTACCCTGCACCCCCCCCTTCTTTAAAATCTTAGTTTCTTTTTGTTTGTAGAGCGTGTTCCAGTTTTTTAATGCAAATTGATTTGACATGGTCAACACTTTAATTGCTTGAAAATTTTTATTATTATTACTATTGAAAAGAATATATATGAATAATACATTATTCATTTCAATATATGTATTACAAATCAAATGCTAGGAACCATAGCTCTGGAAGCTAATTACCATATATAAATTAATATTGTATGCAATTATTCAAATTAGAAATGCATTAATTTGATTAGTAATTAATAATACTCATTAGTTTATCATATGAAAAATATATTTTTAAATTAAAATCCTAAAAGTTAATCACATTCACTGGCATATCTGATCATAAAAAGTTACATTTTTTGTGATATTGCTATTGTTAAATCACACTTTATTATTTCATTTAAATAATATTTAAATATAGAAGCCTCTGGAACAGCTGCATATTGCATTATATACTTTTATTTTACAAATGTAAGTGAAGTTGCAGATACAGTTATATACATATATTGAGTAGAATTATTTCTTCTCTTTTTTTCTCATAATAGCCATTAGTAAGCTTATTAAAGCTGCACTCATTAAATGATACTATGATAAGTTTTAAATATTTTAATTAAGAATATGAATATTTATACTTGGTTATAGATAGATAGTTAGGAGCAACAAGAAGAGATTGAAAACTCAATATATGGGTAAGAGAACAAACAAGTGTTGCTGACCTCATTGAAAAAATTAAAAGACCAAAGTGGAGTTGGGCTGGACATATTGCTAGAAGAGATGATAATAGATGGACAATTGAAATCTTAAACCGGATTCCAAGAGATTGTGAAAGACCCAGTAAGAAACCGCATGTGAGATGGATGGATGAAATAAGAAAGTGTGCAGGGGTGATGTGGAGAAGAGAAGCTAAAGATCAGATAAGATAGGTTGAATTTGCAAAGTCCTTCATCCTGCAGTAAACTGACAATGGTTGTTGATGATGATGATGACAGATAATTGTAAAAGAGAGAGTAAACTATAAGAAAAAAGTAGAAATAAATATTAATATTTTTTAGTCTCTTCAGTAATTTTATCTATTAGTTTTTAACTTTTAAACAAAATAATAAGAAAGGAATAATTCTACCATACTTGTATTGTTCAAGTTAATATGAAAAGGCAAAATAAAACTAATATGAAAGTCTTAAATGCACTCAGCCAGCTTTTGGCAGATTGCTTCCAGAATCATAGTGCTGAATAGAACCATGCTGTTAAAAATATGCAAATATAGTAGCAAAGACCAATATGTAAATCAGACACAATATGTAAATTAGTTGTTTCATTTTTTTGATAATTGGACATAGGAATCTGTTCTATTGATGGAATGAGGATCTCTTGCAATAGCCCAAGCTTCTTTATATTTTCTTTCTCTATCATCCTTCTTGGCACATATTGTTCTTACATTGGAGAGAGCATATTTTTAATAGTGTAATTCTATTTAGTACTATGATTCTGCAAGAAATATGATGAAAACTGGCTCAGTGCTATTAAGACTTTCATATTAATTTTATTTTACCTTAATATTAATTTGAACAGTACAAGTTTGATAGAATTACATAATTGTATGAAAAGTGTATGTACTATTGAGAAGTATCATACCATTGACACCTTCTTTGACACTTTATCAATACTTTTATTTTTATTATTTGTATTACACTAACAGTTTCGACTGTCCTGCAGTCATCATCAGAGTTCTTGTTGATTCTATTAACAAGAACTCTGATGATGACTGCAAGACAGTCGAAACTGTTAGTGTAACACAAATAATAAAAATAAAAGTATTGATAAAGTGTCAAAGAAGGTGTCAATGGTATGATATGTTATAATAGAAATCAATACATAGGAGAAGAAGAAGTAGAAAATTATATTACTATTGAGAAGAAGAAAATGTAAAATTTTAAGGAATACTAATCATTTAAAAAAAAAAAGAAAAAAGGTTTTAACATTTTTGTTAAAGAATGCTGTTTTTAATTAATTACCATTGATTTTTTTCATTTTCTCTTCATCTCTCTAAACCAAAAAGCAAAGTTGTTCAAAAGTAAAAATAATTAAAGGATAATACTATATTTAGTAATTAAGAAGAAAAAACTAACTACAGAGGAATTTTTCAATAATTAAAATATGATTGACATCTCACCTTTTTCTAAAAATAAAATCTATTGGTCAAGATTTGATGTTTTCATTTCTGAGATAGTGTGTATTGGATAAATAAAGGGGTTTGTGCTAAACGGAACAGATTCAGTATCTAGTCTGTAACTTTCCTTCTTAATCTTACTGTTGAAGATAAAACAGAAGTGGCACTTCAGCTGGAAGTAAACAGTGAAAAGTTAATCTTGTATTCTGAAGTAAGACTAACTTCACTACTACTTTGAAAAAAAAGATTTTTAAAATTAATTTGAAGATTTTTGAATGGATTTGAAGGAAACCATATGCTAAGTTATAGCTAAAAGTCAAACATTGCCCAACCAACATGATGTACAAGAAGGAGAATATACCTGCAAGAATTTTGAAAAAGTCTTGTCTATCCATCCTAAACACAACTGTCTCATCCTGTGTTAACTTGACTGGAAATGTTTTACTCTGAAAATTATTATATTACAAAATAGATAAAATGTAACTTGGGCTAATCTACCTTGGAAATCTGTGTTAATGTGAAAATTGTTATAGTGTATCATAGATAAATTGAATCTGTGTTAACCTGATATGAAAATTATATTGTAAGATAGCTAAATTTTACTTGTGTTAATTTATTCTGAAAATTAGTATAAATATTAACTGAAAACTTGAAGTTATAAAAAGGAGTTAATAGAAAATTTTTAATAAGAAATAATAAATAAATACAATTTGTGTTCACCTAATTGGAAATTATTATGATAATTTTAATCTGATTATTTGAAGGTGAAATAAAAAAAATGTCACCCTAAAAGAAACTGAAACTAGATAAAGAACTAAAAAAATCCATGATAATTAATATATTGTAGTATACATATTACAAATAATTTTATATAAGTAATAATTAATAGTAAATAATAATTTTGATGTAGGTTTTTTGTTGCTGTTATAACATGTTTATTTTTTAATTTTATTTTTTCTCCCAAAAATGTAATAATGTTGAGAACCTTCCCAGTTTTATAAGGAATAGAAAAAGATTTTAGCTAATCTTAATATTTTATCACTTATTTTAATAAACTAATAAACTAAAGATCAGCATTTCAAGCTAATGTACATGCACTTTTTTATGAATATTAATAATAAATTAATATTTTCATTTCCAACACAAGATAAAGTCTTTGTGAAAGAAAAGAATGAATCCACCTATTCTTTCAACCCATTTACTTATTTTAATGTTTTCAGATTTAATTATTAAAAGGGAAAAATAAATTACAAAATAAACAAGAAATAATATTGCTTTATGATATTCTATTTTTTACATATTTGTAAAATATTAAAGATTTTAAGACTTCTCATTCGATAATTTAATATACAAAATTAACAAAGCATATGACACACTTGAATGTGAAGCTATCAAGATACACAGAAATTATTACATGCTAAGCGCTTTCGAGGCCTCGAAAGCGCTTAGCGTGTAATAATTTCTGTGTATCTTGATAGCTTCACATTCAAGTGTGTCATACGCTTTGTTAATTTTGTATATTTTTTACATAGTAATATAGTAGATTTTGAATTGCCATATTATTATACATTTTCTAAATTTTATTTATTATTCATTAGTTCAGCGTTTCCCAACCTGTGGTACGCGTACCACTGATGGTACGCGAGTTGCTGGTTGGTGGTACGTGAAAAATAATCAATAATGGCAGACATAAAAAAATCAAATCATAAAAATATCATAGAAACGTTTTTTCCTATAATTCATAAAAATTATTTTAATTAATAATATTATACAGTAAAGTTGTTAATATGTACAGTCGATGATCGAAAATCCAGCAATCGATATCGTTTTTTTGGATTGCATTTTTAAATTTAGCCATTAGCCATTAGTAACTTGAGATATTGCCGCCACTGTTGTCATGGTGCTGCACTCTTGTTCACTTCCCCGCGCGGCTTACAAGTGACAGGTTATTGTTTGTGATTGTATCGTCTTTGTTTATTAAAATTCATTGATCCTCATATAACCCGCTTATTCGAATTTAGACAAGAAGGACAGTTTTTTTTTGAAGACAATTCTTTTGATCTTTCTTCGAAATTGTATGATTTTGGTTGGCTTCATTCAGGTGATTGCATATTTAACTGATATTTTTTTTGCAAATAAATAACTTAAATTTGACACCTCAGAACAACTCGATAATGATCTTTAATGTTAATGATAAAATTGAAAATATGATTAAGAAATTAGATTTTTGGAAGCAGTGTATTGAAAACAATCAACCGAAAGTATTCAAAACTCTACATATTTTTTTGTTTGAAAATAAGGTTAGTCTGTCTCAAGATATACGAGAAAATATAATAGCACATTTAACAGGATTAAAATTGTCTTTAATGGAATATTTTGCAAAACCCGAAAACATAAATGATAAGTGGATTTCAAACCCCTTCTATGAAGAACATTTAGAAAAATCTACATCATTATCAATAAAAGAGAAAGAAAATTTAATAGAATTATCGACACAATCTAATTAATTTTGGTTAAACATTAAAATTATGAACAACTTTCTGAGAAAGCTCTTAAATTATTATTACCATTTACTAGTATGAAATTAGTAGAGAAAGAGCTTTTTCTTCATATATTTAAAAAAAAAAGTATTGAAACTAATTGAATGCAGCTGTAGACTTAAGGGTATACCTCACATCTTTTGAACCAAATTTCAAAAAATTATGTTTTTCGAAACAAGCACAAGGATCTCATTAAATTTATTTTATAAAAATATTTGATTATGATAAAATATATTAATTGGTTTTTTATAATTTTGTGTTTTTATTAAAACCATTTATTAGTAAACGAAATATGACAAAATAGTAGATAAATATGAAACTTTGAACAAACACACATATATATATATGTTACAGTGAATTTATATTTTCAGTGAGTTTATAATCATTTAAGCGTGTTTCAATGTAATTTGTCTCATTGTGATGTGAATACATGGTCACCCTATAATATTTATAATGCAAATAAAATAACACACTCGCAATAAATTTCACAAAATACAATCATTTTTACGAAGTGGTACAATTTAGTGTGATGTACTACCAAGTGGTACGCAAGCCAAAAAAGGTTGGGAAACGCTGCATTAGTTAATTTTAATAAATAATTGTTAAAAACTAGTAGTGCTATATTCTTATTCCTCCAGCTATCTGTTCTAAAAATTGGCACTATGTGTGACTTGATTTTATTATAGCATTATGATTTAAAAAAATTGTAGATGACCCCAGTAAAGTTTATTTATGCACATTTATTTTTTCTCTTATTCACAGTCACAGTACCTAATGTTCTTGAAATTGTGAGCTAGATCTAGAGCAATAAAATTTAATTTTTATTTATGTGGAATATATATATTGTAATGGGATATATATATGTGTTACATTCAAATTTTAATAGTAACTTTTTTTATCTAATACAGAATTTAAAAAAAAACTGTCAAAATGCACAAATAACGAATTATTAATTTATTAATATGTTAGATTGATTTAAATATTAAAATAAGCTTTAAAAAATAAATAAATTATAGAATCGAAGCAAAGATTCTAATCTCTAAATAAAATATATAATAAAAAGCCTTTTGATTTTAATAATAGCAAAGAGTTTTTAATCTTAAAAAGAAAAATTACAAACAGATCCTTAGGGCAAAATGACTATGGAAAAGAAAATGATTATAAAATAGAAACAAAAGACTTGCTTTTTCCACCCAAAGATATGGACACAGACCTCAGTGGAAAAATTTACTTAGCCATAAACCCAAAATCTACTTGGCCACAAACTGAATTAACCAATAAAATATAAATAATGAAATACATTTGATGAATCCGTGCATTCCAGAGATAAGAGGCCCGACAACTATAAAAAGAAAAATCCAAAGGGAATAATTAGTTAGGATTGGAGAGAATCAGAAAATTAAAATTTTAAATTCAATTGTTTTTGTTGAAAGCAGAAATTTTTTAAAAAGCTATTGTCACCGTCACTAAGAATGTAGTCAGCATCAACGGGCTTCCTTCGGTGCGGCCGGCCGAAGGTAGCTTTCCTATTCATGGATCCCGGGATCGAACCACTGAAACCATCTTCACAAAGCTTCATAAATCATCATTGTCCGCAAGAAAAGGGCCCTTGCGTAAATTAGATCTTCGTCATGAAGGAATAAGCACAGGACAAAAAAGAGATATAAATTTATAAATGATCAACTTAAATATAAACTCTCTTAAGCTTAAAATCTTTCGGATTTTATTTGTGTCTAAAAAAATGAACTATAAACTTTCTTTCCTGAATAAACCTGAACTTTCTGTATCTTTTATAAACTTTGCAATTTTAAAACTCTGATCTAAAGTTAAAACGTAATCTCTTCAAAATGTATTGTATTTTATTTTTGTTTATTCATGCTAAAAAGATATGTTTGTAATAGGGTAGGGGTTTGTGATTGCAAACTTAAATTTAAAAATAGAAACACATCGTTATTTGTGCATTATTAAATTTAAAAAGAAAAGCAGGTTATATACATTTGCAGTAAAAAAAAATAAGTTAAAATATAAATGTTATCTTAAAAATGATTTTAAAACCTTAATTTAACTAAAGATTTTTGTTTTGAATTAAATTAATAAAATGATTTAAATGTTAGTTGAGTGTAGATAGCTGCTAGCCTAGTTTAAATGTTACTTTTAAAGAGGGTTTTGATTTTGGACTATTTGTTTCGTAATTGTGTCAATGCTGGTGGAGAGATATATGGACGTTTATATCAATGTAATGTGAAGTGTGTTAGCACCTAGGGCTACAAGTCCAACTGAATGCATGACCCCAAAGAGAGTTAGTCATATTGTTGAAATGGACGCAGAGGTATTTCCTGCACCATTGACCCATTCCAGTTCTATGGATTGAGAAGATAAGTCGGCAAGATAAGACCGCTCTCTCATCCATATGCAATGTTTTTCTCTTATTATTACATACATGATTCCTTCACCAGATAGAAGCACATTCCTATACTGGTTGAAGCTCATGTTTTCTCCAATAATATTACGTTGTTCAGATGCACATTCCTGTCACGTGATTCTATGCTAACATATTCATATTACATTGGTTGCTGATATATATCTGGAAGCGAGCATTGGTGTGGCTGCGGACTTTTAGCCCAGAATCAATTGTTTGAAAGCCTTTTAGGTGTGTAGTCTGGGTAGCTCATCTATACTCAACATTTCTAAAATTTAAAATTAAAAGTTAAAAACAAATAAAATAATAATGAAACAGAATAAAACAAATTTCTTCCTGTGTTATAAAAATTATTTTTTTAAAAGTTTGTGCATTATTAATTATATACTTAAATAAAATCTTTTTTTGTGTGTTATTAAAACTGACAGTGCTTGCTTTTTTTATTCTTTATTATTAAAAATATACTTTAATTAAATATATAAGTTTCTGCATCTACTTGAGCTAGTGACTTGGGCTGGCGGTCGCGGTCTTAACAGCATGTATCTGTCGACAATATAAATTTTCTAGGTTCAAAGTAGCCTAGTGGCGCTCTGTCGGCAGATGCGATAAGATTGGATAATTTCATCACCATCTCCGACCATTATAATATATATATGTGTTTAAGGATCCAGATGTTTTTTTGGATGGCCGAAAGATCAAGATCATATTTAAAGTCTATGCACTGCACTTAGATTAGAAATTAGGTTATAGCTGGCCTGTACTCATGATAACATATTGCCAGAGCATTATGATGACTAGCATATATCAAGATCCCCTGCATTTTTTATTATGATAGATACTTTAACATTTAAATATGTTCATCCAGATAATTGTTTTATAGTATGCCCTATTTTGGCAGTGGCTAGATAATTACCATACCTTTTGATATTGAACCTTTTTTAGATTCATTCACAAAAGGTAACTGTTCATTATTTATGCTTAATGCTGATGATATAATTTATATAACTACTTATTTTATTCTATGCCGCTTCTCTCATACTTTTTTCATATTTTGTGATAATGCTTCTGGAGTTGTTATCCCATCATACCATGTCACAACATATCTGTATTGTTGTGATATATATCTTGAAGTTATCATTTCAAAGCAAGGATGTATTATGTGGTTGGAAGAAAAAAATAATTACAAAAAAAAATAGATACTTATTAAACATTGAGTTGTTGATATTTTATATTAGTAGTATATTAGTTGTTACATGCATGCACATATTTATACTGAAGTAATATGGAACTACTGATTAAGTCTAAAATATAAACAATACATATGCATGTGTATATATATCATATATATTCATTTACATTGTAATGGTCAAACTGTGCATATTTAAATTAACATTTATTTAATGGATTAGGATGCCTCCTGACATTAAACATCAGAAAATACACTGGCATATATATACATATTAGAAGGAATTTGATTCAGATTTTCAAGCTTACTACAGCTATCCACTTCTTCTTATATAACTAATACATATGATCACCTACATGTGAAAAAATAAATGAACTCCAATATATGTATTTCATGCTTAGCCAGCACTCATCAGTTGGTTCAGATCATCATCGACCACACATACATATAATCAGTGCTCACTTTATATTAAGATAACAAATCTTCAAATTTTAACAGATAGGCTTTGATATTTTTTACCCTCCAAACTCTTTAGCCATCCATATCATTAAAAATCTGGTGATGGAATGCTTAAAGCCAATATTATTGTCATACTCGTGTTGACTTTAAATCACTCTGACCTTTCACATATAGGAAATTAATATGTCCATTCAAATATACAGAATATGGCTGGCAGAATACAGGCTGAATATGTAATATTTAAATAGAAGTATACTGTCTATACGATACTTAATGTAATTGGAAGGGATTTGAACTCATACTTTCAAACTTTGTACTGCTATACACTTCATCTTGTACAACTATGTTGTCTATATTGTTGTATAATATGGAATGGATAGCTGTAGGGAGCTTGAAAGTCTGAGTTCAAATCCTTTCTAATTACATTATATTCAGTATAAAAATATACTTATATTTAAATATTATATATATAATTATAAGTTTGAACCTAGAATTTCAAGCATCCTGCAGCTATCCAATCTACCTCATACAACCAATACACATGAAAACCACACATGTGAAAAAGATACATGATCTCCAATATATGTATTTCATGCTGAGCCAGCCTTCATCAGATGGTCCAGATCATGCTCAGTTTATATTAAGATAGAACATCTTCAAACTTCAATGGATAGGCTTTAATCTAATCCACCATCTAACTCTCTCTCTCTACATACATATAAGTTCTAAAAAAAAATTTAATATAATGATAATGACCACTACATAATTACTATTTGCAATATCTGGGTAGATCACATGGAACATAAGTTACTCCTGATAAAGTGGACAAGGAATTTATATGCAGCCTAGACAATATTACATATAAAGGAGTTAATCCATTATTTCAACAAATAAAAGCAGTAGTTTATTCCAAATGTAAATATTTTTTTCTCTTAAATAAGCCATTTCTCCGTTCTTTTACTTTTTAGTTCACACACACAGTGAAAAAACAATAGTTATGTCCAAGGCTTATTTTGATTAATTTTAAAAACATTAATCCTTCAATTAAATCTTGTAACACAACATATTTTTTTATTAATGATTGAGCACATTTGCCAAAGAATAAATCTCTAGCCTTTACTAAATCCTGGATGTAATTCTACTTATGACTGACTTTCACAAATACAATATATTCATATCATAAGCTTAATGGTGCTGTCATAGATGTATATCTAATATGGGATAGTTATAACCAATACACCTTTCTTACAATAATAATTATAGGGAATGGACACTTTAGGTTCCAATTATGATTTAATATTAACAAGCTAATTATATGAAATGGTTCTTCAAATCTGATGCCAATTTACTAGAGAGAAAATCATGAATAAATTTACCATATAGATATAATGGATAATACCCATTCAACAATGACTTAACAATTGCATGTATAGAATAAGTTCTAACATACATGAAACCCTAATTCACAGCAATAAATATGTATAAATGGTTGAAATCACATTTTAAAATAAATATTTAGCATAAAATAACAATAATTATTACATTAATCTTTTTTTAACACCTAAACACTTTAAATATTTTACAAGCATGTACATCCGTACTTCAAATAGATATTCCATCTTTGATAACTTATATAAAAATTTACATAAAAGAAAAGTCTTTTTTAAAGAACAAATGTTAACAAATCATAACAACTATATAGCAAAATCAAGATGGAGTGAATTTTTTTAATAAACAATTTTTTTTTACCTTCAATTGCTTTAAAATGTGACTAATTTTTTTTCCTTAACTTTCACTTTCTGCTTTAATGAATCAATAATATAAAATATAATTTGTTATAATTAAGTATGTACTAAAAGAATACTTAAAATGGTTAATAGGGTCTAAACAGTTTTTTCTTAATTTACAGAGCAACAACAGTTATGAAACCAGGCTTCTCTACAGTTCATTGAGGGATTTGCTTTTCAGTTTAATATTTCTTCCATGATGGCATATATTAACTGATTTTTTATATGAGTTGCCATAATGTTCTTCAGCAAGCTTCTGTCATTGAAATTTGAGGTTTAATTCTTGTTTCTTCATTTGGATTATAAGATTCCCTCACACACAGCACTGTAAGATCTGTTGTTAGACAGTTCTTTATTTTTTCTATTCAGTCATCTTAATGAAAATCCACTGCAGATTGAATAAAGTAAGTATTAAGATTCCAATGTCACTTGATTAAAATAAAAATCCGGACACCTGTTCAATAACCACATTGAAGACCACATGGCTGACAATGAAATGAATGACATTCATTTCAGTATAGTTCAGATTTCGTTAAAGAAACTATGTTAGGAAATATTTTAGCATAGATAATAAATTACAGATAAATGTTTTTTGAGAAGCTATATTATTCTCACGGAACCAAAATCAGCAATAAAATATACATTTCCAGGTAAAAAGCTCCAAAAGTTCAAAAAGAAAGAAACAACTAAGTCAGATGAGGAGCTTAGATGCAATTTCATTATAACTACACATCACAAAAGAATGTTGAATTTAATGATGACATCATTAACCACCCATGTAATAACATTAGGCAATGTTCCAGTGATTTCTAACACAATAGATCTGAGTATAAATCTACAGGACATATCAATCTACATTGTTATTTTGATAAGACTTAGATGTCTAAGCTGTTGTAGAAAAGCATATGTAATGCAATGAATGTACATACTTCTATCTAATGCAATATTGATTATAAATTATCATGTGCAATATTGTAATAAATTGGTAAGAAATATACTTGTTTGTCTTCCCTTAATTTGAGTTTAGTATTAATATATTGCTTATATGTGTGTAACAGATAGATGTCAATATGCAATTGAGTATTGCAACAATAGGGTTTTATGTCATGTGTATATTAATGAATATTACATAGATAATCAGGAATTTAGATTTGTTTAAACACAATAAACTTCCATATGGGATAACTGTTGTTCCAAATGTATTTCACACGAAGATGGATGATCTGTTACAGAGTATGGAAGGAGTCATCTTTTATCTGGATGATCTATTCTTAAAAATAGCAGAAACATGACTTGAATTAGAAATATGTATTAATAAAGACTGTGAATTCCTGCAGAAATTTGAAGCATAACTACCTGCCTCAAATTGTATTAGGTGATGACCAATATTAAGTTTTTTGATCATGTGGTTAATAATGATGGAAAAAAATCTAAAACAAGAAAAATTTAGTACTATTAAAAATGCACTTAGACTAAAAACATGAAAGATTTGTAAGCATTCTTGGAATTATTAAATTGTTTTGAAAAGAAAAAGCTCATGTAACAGCCCTCTTGTAGGATTTTCTAAGAAGAAACCAATAATTGAAATAGGGAACTGAACAAAAAAAGCTTTCAACAAGACCAAAAGCTTGTTAGTATCAGATGAACTTTTTGAGCTGTATAGAGATGATCTTGAAGTTGTAGTAATCATGTATGCTACTGAATATGATGTTGGAGCTGTTATTTTGCAACAGATGTGTGTAAATGAATACCCAAGTGCTTACACATCAAAAAGCCTATTTTCAGCTGAAATGAATTATAGCCAATTAGATCTGTAAGCTCTGTTTATAGTAAATTTTCATCAGTATTTATATGGATATGCTCTTAAAACTTATATTGATTATAGATCCCTGTTAAGTGTACTTGCAAATCATGAACAAATCCCAGATCATTTCACTCAATAGATGTTTAAGTGTAAAAATAGTATTTATAAACTAGGATAAAGTATTAGCCAAGTTATACCTATTTAGAATGCCACAGAGGCTTGAGTTTAAACATATTATAGCAGGAATAAATTATATAGATACAATGTAATCAGTTGTGCTAAATAGTGCAGTTGTGTCCAAGTGATGAAACAGGATTCTAGTTACCACTTATAAATAGGTGGATTGAAAAAAGACCTAGTCACCAACTTAATTAGGTGGTACAAATATTTGTAATAGTTTATCAATGAGTGGAGTTTTAATCACTTACTGTGTATTGATACCAACAGCTAATAAAAAAACAAGTTTTAAAACTGATGCATGAGGGGTACACTGGTAAAATAACTTTCAGAGTTCTATTTATTGTTGTTAGATATGAATAATAACATTGAAAGCAAAATCAAGCTTTGCACAGCTTGTCAATCAATTACTAGATTATCTACCAATGGGTTTGAGTCATGGCTTTAAACTATTGACCCAGAGCAATGTGTACATGTTGACCATCTTGGTTCATTTTAAGAAACATTTTATATGGTGGGTGTAGATACTATAAAGCAGTATTTCGCAACTACTGGTCTGCAGATTGGCATGAGTCTGTAATTTTTTTTGCTGGTCTGTGCCATTCATACAAGAATAAACTGAATCATGCTAATCAAATGTGTGTCGATTAATGCTTGCACTTAATGTGTATTGCATCAGAAAGTATCTGAGTCAGAATGGTCAATAAATTATCCAATTCAGTGAGAAGAGTGGTTGATAATGGAATACTTGTTTTCCTAATTATTTGTTAAATTTTTATGTATTTATTTTATTTGATATTTTTATTTGTTTGTAATCTATGCAATGAAAAAATAAAATTTTTGTGAAACATCTTATTTTGTAAACTTGTCAGTTCATGAAATTTTTCCAGGTCAGTATTGCTAGCCCACCAAAGAAAAGGGTAGGGAAATACTGCTATAAAGTATTCAATGAGCTGTTTGCATGTCATAGTTGCCAAGATATGTTAGTTTCTGTTAATGGAACTGGGTTTAAATCACAACATCTAAATTTTTTTTAGCTAATTAGGGAATACATCAGGTGTTGATATCTCCATATTACCCAGAATCAAATAGGCTAACAAAAAAGGCAGTCCAGCAACTGAAATGAACGTTATGTAAAAGTAACTGTAAGGATATTTATAAAGTTGTAACAATTGCAGTGTTCTATTAACATCCTATACTGTTCACTACTATGAAGAAATCAACTGCAGAAATGCTTATGAAATAGACTGATGTGGCATTGCTCGAACTCACAAATAATGAACTTATAGACAATAAAATACAATTAATGAAATTAAAAATAGTGGGAAAAGTATATGTGATTTAATTAAAAAGCAGAGGTGAACTGGAATAGTCTTCAAGATTTTATCAAAACAAGTAAGAATGATAAAACTATCAAATGATAATGAAGTTTGAAGACATATAAATCATTTTAGAAACCATTAAATGGGGCTGATAGATATAAAAACTGAGAAAAGTAATCTATGTTCATCAGCACTGGGAGTGGAAGTGAATCTTATAAAAGAGAATGATGATCTCAGCAAATAATCTGAATTGCAAGATAAAGAATTAATAGTAGAGCAGCCTAAAGAAGTTTGTACAAATAGAAGTAACAAAAAGCCCAACTCATTGTATCTCTGAAAAGGGCAAGAAATTAAAGAATATCAGAAAGACTGAGATACCATGTCTGCAAATAAACACTTAGGTGATTCTCTAGAATGAGGGGAAGATTGTTATGTCTAGCAATGATAAGAAATGTATAATTTGTTAAAGAATGAATATGTTTTTATTTTTAATATATAATGAAAATTATATGTATTTATCTTTGTAAATATCAAAAGTAATTCTTTATTTATAAAAAAACAATTAAAATTATATATATAAATTGTAATCTGTAAAAATAAGCAAAGTCTAAAAAAATCTAATTGTATGATGGCTGTAATTAAAAGAAATTATGTAAAGTTACAAGTTAATGTAGTAATTAGAAAATGTATCTAATTAAAGGATTAAAATTGCCATTTTAAGACTACTGTAATTAAATAAATGTGGATATAAAATTTCTTTGCCAGATAATAAACTAGTTAGCCTCCCCAATGACATCACACTCTAGAGAAATGGTACTTTTGATAAAGCTATAAAAGTAGTCTCATTGTAATCACTGTAATGTATAGCAAAAATATCAATTAAAAACTTTAATGCAGATAGATTGTGGGCAGATCTAACAAATGTTTTAGCATAAAAATATATTGAAATTACATTTTAGTTATAGATTTCAACCCAAAAGAAAGGACTTAGAGAGATTAAACCCTCATTATCAGGATTTGGCAGAGAATTGCATTTATGGAATTTTTCTAGAGGAAGTTCTTTTAATACAAAATTATGATGAATGTCAAACAATAATCTTAAGACAGGCAACAATAATCTATGATATTATGAGGTTATTAAGCATTCAAATATCTATAAATTAATAATGGACCAAACTTCTTATAGATCAACTAGAGGAGTTTAAACAACTCAGAGTAGTAGAAAAAAATCAAAGAAATGAATAGTTAAATTGAAATTGAGCAGTGTGAAGAACGTGACACAACAGATAATTTAGAAAAATTGTTGTATTAAGATAAGAAAGCGACATCAAATTTTATCTAAAATCCATGCTGAAGATAAGAAGAGTCCTGAATAAATTATACCTATAGTAAAAATTTAAACAAAATTACGACCAAAAAAATTGAGAGTTAGGATTTTATTATTGACAAGAAGAAATTAGGATCACTGATCTCTATTCACTTGATTCCTTTGCACATGAGCAAGAGAGCAAGAACATTAATGGTAATCTTATAAAAATGAGATGAATAATTGAAGAGCTTTTCAAAACTGAAAACACTGCCATTTTATATAGTTTAAGACAGAATTGGTTTAATAATAGACAAGGAAAGGTTTAAATCCATCAGCATTAAAATCTCACAATGACCAGGAAATGGAATACTACATTTTCATATTTCTTTAAAAAAACAGATTAAGTTAACTTCTGTATAATGCAAAACCTATACTTTGCAACATTATAAGGTAATGATTATATATTGGATTACTTTCATCATCTAGAATTAACTGCTAAATGACTTTAGAAAAATTCAAACTTTTATTTAAAATATATTCAACTGTTAATAATAGCACATAAAACAACAAGAGATTATTCCTTTCTCTTTTTCAGATATTATTGTTCTGGATAATGACAATAAATAGGCAAAACTCTCTCCATACAGTAGTGCCACTCAAAGCAAGACCGAGTAATCATTGGATGCCAGAAGGCTTGTGCATAAAAACCCTATCTAGTGCCTACTCATCCAATATCCCCAAACTAGTTTCTGACTTATGGCAAGCATGGAAAATAGTGATCATATGATGTTTAAAGATAATGACAATACTAGTATTGGAATTGAACTTGGGATCTTTAGATTCATAAATACAGAATTTTAAATAGGCAGTCTAACTTTCCATCAAAACTTTTTTTTTTTAAATGATGCCTTTTCACATTGCAAAAGAAAAAAAAATCAAACAAAAATTACTTAAGTTACTTAAAAAATGACATCTAAAGCCAGAAAAAAAATCAGAATAGACCACATCCATTGTCACTGTTACACAGTTAATATGCAAATGAATATCATTGTCTCAATAGTAACTAAAATGCAATAAAATTCCATACCTAGTCTTGAATGTGAATATTACTGAAAAACTGTATTTTGCTTTGCTTGACTAAATGTTGTTTTTGTCAAACTTTCATGATAAATTCAAAACACATTAATTATAACCGATTATCATTTGGAATTATCACCCCACAAACATATATCAAACAAACTGTTTTGACAAGTGTAATTCCATATTTTGATGATATAATTATGGCATCTACAGATGAATCACTAAAAGGGTGATCAGAAAATGTCTGTGATCAGTTCTCTAAATTCAAGGCCAGGATAAATCTAGGAAATTGCCTATAAAAGGCAACAAAGCTGGAATTTGTAGGCAGTATCATTTCTCGTCAAGGGAAGAAATCCATTATTGAAAATGTGCAAGTCATTAAAATGCTCCAGGCCTCAAAATATGAAAGAGTTAGAGTCATTTTTAGCCTATTAAATTGTTTTAAAATTTTTCTTAGAGCCAAAGGTGCTTCTAATCCATTCTCTTTTTGATGTATTAAAAAAATAATGGTGGAGTTGAGAGAAATTATAAGGAGATGCTCTCTCATTAAACCTCTTTTAATGCTTAATAAATTTGAGGCAACACTGCCAACAACTGTGTCAGAATATGAGGTGCCAACAAAAACTTTTGAATAGGAGGAGTTTTGTTAAGTTATCCCACCTTAGATAAAAAGTGGTGGCTGTCATTTATCAAGCCAAAAAAATGCTATAAATATTTACATGATCAGAAATTCATAATAATCATTATTGGACCTCTTAGCTAAAAATGAATAAATGTCAGGTCCTAAAAGTATAATAATAATACTATGCTGGACAAATATATATTATAAGCCTAAAATTTTAAGCTTGAGTATAGAAAAAGAAACCCAATCCAGAATGCATATGTTTCTCAGTCTGTGGATAAAGAGCCTAGTAAAATAAATATATGAATAAATTACATAGCAAATTGAAATCAAGATTGCTAAATAGTAAATGATGCATCTGAACAAAAATTGAACCAGGCTAAAAGAATTTTTTCACAAAAGGTTGGCTAAAACAGTAACCTAAATATCTCCATAAAAACTTGAGGGCTATATGTAAGAGCATACTGCAATGGAAAAAAGTGCTTTTTCTATGCAAGAGCACCCATAGTTTCTGAGATCATGCATCAGGATTATTCTTGTAGAGTAAGAGACAAGGCATTAGTTTATAAATATATCTAATGTCTTGGCATTAACAATAATATTGAAAGATTTATATATATAAAAAAGTAAAACATACAGATGATGAAATGTAGTTCTTAAAAAGTCTATATGTAACCTGGTCCATGGCAAAGGGTGCACATTGATAATGCAAAACCATTTATGGTTTACTTTTTGGAGAGGTTCTTGTTCACTCATATTTAAGAGATTGAGAATAAATAATTTTTAACACAAAATAATTTTTAACACAAATTCAGAGAAGCACAATTTCCTAACATTGCTCCATATTGTACCAGTCAGATGATGTATGTTGGTTTAACTCAGTTCAAATACTAGGCAAAAGTACCTCAAGGCCACCCATATGTGAGATATTAAATCAAGAATACTATGACCTCTGCCCTCTTCACCTATTACCTGAGTCTAATTATGAACCAACAACATTATCTGAGACATCCAAGAAAACAAAAGAAGTGAAGTAACAGGCAATTTAAGGAGTCTAGACACAATCATCTTTTTCAATAACTTCAACAATAAAGAACTGCTGAATTGGAAAAAGATGGTATCAACTAACTATGAAGTAAACAATAAGCAATGTAGCAGTGATATCTACTAAGTAGATTTAAATATATTATACGACTTGTTAGAAGACACATTGGCCTACATTATTATTTTAATGTTTTTTTGTGTGGTTTAATGCACTGGCTGAATGCCAATTTTTCCCAGATTTCTGGCACCTTTCTGGCATTTGAACTTTTTATGACAACCTGCGCAATAAAGCTGTTCAATTATGTATTTTATTTTATTATTTTAATTACCTAAGATAGATGAACCATTTTAGACAAGATTATGTACATTCTAAAATTACTTATATCTTACTCAGTATTAATTATATATTTGTATTGCTGCAAAAACCCTTAATTTAAGTTTGATATTTATATATAGTTTATTGCATTATTCATAAAGTATTGTGTGAACTTTTAGTTTGCTGTTAGCTGAGACTCTTTAATTTCTCTTTGAGACCTTAAAAGAATTGAGCAGGTCAAATTTCTAATATCCACTTCATACATTCTTGTCATTGCAGCTGTTATTATTACGTGATTCTTCACATAGTATATGGACATGGATGTGGTGAATTTATTGGCTTTTTACCTCCAAGTTTAAAATCAAGAAACACCATGATATTTTTTTCAATTGTCTGATAGCTCTTAACTGAAGGCAGAATAAATGTGTGTGTGAATGAACATTTTTTTTCGTCTAATAAATATTTACAATCATGACAGACAGGAATGATGACGAATTTAAAGCAATTAAAATCATTATCAAACCATTATTGAACAATCCCTATACAATGTATACAAGTATGTTTTTAAAAAAGTTAATTATTGAATATTGTATGTAAATATTATAATAGCAACTCTCTCCATACAGTAGTGCCACCTAGTGCAAGTCAGTAATCGATGAATGCTAGGAGGTTAGAACATGTGTGCATCAAAATTCCTATCTAGTACCTACTCATTCAATATTCTCAGACTAGTGGTATTACTATATGGAGAGAATTGTTACTCTTTTAATAGGTTGTATAAGCATAAGAAGTGGTGAACATGTGATGTTTTACTGGTTTATATGTAGATATTAATGTGTATGTATGTAGAGAAACTATCTGCACTTTCTGTTTTAGGTAATGTTTCCTTTTTAAGTAATATGTTCTAACTGGAAAATATGGCACAACTAGAATACATTGGAGAACTACAAATAGACATGGTGTTGAAGTATTTTTGAAAGAAATGTTTTCTACAGAAAAAAATAAAAGACAATATTGTAAAATATCAAGTAAACAGAAAAATGGATCAGCTTGTTCTACATGTGAACATATTTGTAGGTCACAGATTGGTTTATATAATAATTGCAAAACTCATTTCTAGACTCTAATGGTTAAAACGATCATACCGATTTATGAATGATTGTTACTATTACTTTTATTACTTGAGCATTGCAATTAATATCATAGATGCCAAAAAATAGAAATATATTAAAAAGGAATGGCTCATTTAGTTAAAAGGTTGTGGAAATTATAAAACTTACCTAAAAGTAAAGGTCAAAAACAAATCAATTATAAGTGTAAATTAAGAATGCATAAATATTTGCATCTATAGCAAATTCAATAGCAAAAAAAGTAATAAACAAAAAAAAAGATAACATACCAAAAATTGTTACATTTTGAACTACGAGTGTCAAACTTACGCCACCCACAACTTTGACACTATCTACTCTGTATAAATATCATAATGATTATCATTAATCATTTATTCAACTAGAGATTATTTCTAGCTGAGATATAAACTATAAAACTCATTTAAAAAAATCAGTATTTCTGATTTTTTAGTTTAACCACACCAATATAGAGTTATTCACATTTCTCTATCCCACATTTAATATCTTTTTAAATATATTAAACAATCTTCACACCACCACCTATTATTTTCAATTACAATAATAAAAATACAATAAAAGACAAATGACCCCAAGAATACTGTATATATATTACAGATATATATGTGCGGTGGTGATTTGAGACAACTTATGAGTGCTGGTTCAGCAGAAAATGCATCTTGGGAGTCTTTTGTCTTTTATTATATCTTTAGTCACATGATTTGAAAAGAATTTGTGGTGGTGTGCAGGTCGTTTAATATATTTATAGTGAAAATTGTATTCCATAATTTACAAATATTATTTTTTCTTTTGTATTTGCCATTAAAATTTTTTTAATTTGTACATTCCTGTGGAGAATATCTAAAAGTAGATTTAGCCTGTAGGTTTTCCAAGAAAATATTCGAGTTAGTAATATTTTGTATAAAAAAGAGACCAGTTATTGTTAGACAGTAGATAAGATAGATTGTGAGAGGGTAGAGGGGAAGAAGACATTAAGAACGTTATGCAAAGTTTCTGTTAAAGTTCTATTCAATTTCTATCTGTAAAAAATTCAAATATCTGGAGTTAAAAGATTGAGTGAATAGGAAAATAAAATAGTCTCTTCAGTTCTTCCATTTCTGTTTTGAATCACACTCTAAACCATACGTTTCTTGACTTAAAATAACATATACTGTATAATTTTTTTAATTTATTATACTTAATATTAATAGTTCAAATAAGTAAACAGTTTAGATTAAATTCAGCCATAGCAGTCAACATGAAGTCTTCTAAAAACAAATACACCTGGGTCTCGTTTTATGCAGTAGATAGGTTCCTCAGAAAATGCGCACAAAAAAAATCGCACAAAAATAGACATAACTTACCTTGAAAAATGGGGATAGGGTTGTAATTTTCAGAAATCGCATAAAAGCAAAGCAAGAAGGAAAAATTACTTTAAAATTCACATTAAAAAAATAATGAAATAAATTTATGACTAATAAAAAATTTCAAATATTTGAAAAAAAATAATACAAGACAAACTTTTTTTACTGTTTTTATTAACTACAGTATTTAATTTTACATTTTTTCATACATATTTTAATCATTAGCAGTTGTTTGGCTATTTGACAATATGCGTTCATTTGTGAAATGTTAAGAAATCAGATTCGTCATGTGACATACAACTAGCGCCACTTTCAGTCTTGAGCTGTGTTCATGTTTTTTTTGTTTCTATATTAAAAAAATGAGATTGTACTCAAAACAAAATGATTAAAGATTATCATTAGAAAGATTATTTTCAGTTTATAAAATCAATAAAATCTTCGTTATTATTTATTTTAAAAATCTGAAAAATTATTTATTTCTGCTATGTTTTAAAAGTTTAAAATTTTTGACTATTTATTGCGATATTTTTATATGTAAATATAAATCTATTATTATTATTTACTCATTAGCATAAGTAGGTTATTTACATAGAAGCTAATATTCTAAATACAGCTTCAGGCCATATTCGCATTATCTGCTAATATAACGTTATATTTTTGAAAGAAAAAAAGTATTTCAAGTCAAAATAAGTTATTAATAATTTAAATTTCTTGATATCTAATAAATATAGTGAAATATGAAAGATATTAAGAAGAAACACGAATTGCATAACTTCAAAATCGCATTAAAATAATCCACATAAAACGAGACCCAGGTGTATTATCTTTTATTCATATGATAAAAAATATAAATTGGGTCAAAGAATTAAGCAAGAGTCATGCTATGAATATTTCGTAATGACTCAATCAAACACCATGATTTCTAACTCAGGAAGATTTGATTTAAAAGTATGCATCTTCCCACAAATCTGGAAAAGTCAAGTCGAAATTTAAAAAAATGTAAAGAACTAAGATGTGATATTTTAACTTTATTATATTAAGAGGGATAATAGAAAAATAACGATTAATTATCTTTAGTATGTTGTCAATATGGTATTTTGTCTTTTATTATGCCAATATGGATATTTGCAATAAGAATACACATATAAAACAATCCATATATATATATCAGAATACTTTTTCACCTTCTCCATTCCATTTACAACAAGCTTCAGTAAGTAATCAATAGATATCAGATGACAGAGCTTAATATAAATATATATCCTATCCAAAATCTTCACATTTATTTTAAGCTTATGGCTTTTATTAGTGAAGTGCTTTGGAGCATAGAATAGTGCACCTAAACCTTTAGGATACATCTATGTTATACTGTGAAATTATCTGCCCAAATTAAAAAACAAATATCTTCAATATAACCCTTCATGTTGTATAGCCATATAAATCTGAATCCAGTTCAGTTTCTGTGCAAACAAATTGACTTAGGATGTTTTTTCAGTGTGGGAAGATAACTTCATAGTATAGCAAAAAAATAAATGATAGTAACTAGAAGGAAATTGTATTATATTCCAAAGGTCTAAGTATGCTATTCCAAGACCCAAAGCTCCTAACTAATGAAATAAGCCTGAAAATAGTCTGAGTATAGGTCAGCATAGAATAGAGATTGATTAAGCATCGCCATCTATCATCTTTCATTCCTTACTAAAAACTACAATAAGTGGCATAGAGAAGATAAAAAAGTTTGCTGCTAAAATAGCAATATGTGAGCTGAATAGTAGAGAAATAAAGTTTTTGGATTTGTATATACAAAAACAAGGCCACATATTGAACTACAGAATTATGCTCAAGTCCTTAAATATAAGAGGAGCAAAACACCCTAGATTAAAAACCCTGATGCCATATAAATATGTGGGATTAAAAGATTTTTGACATAGGAATCATATACTATGCAAGTTTGAATATGATAAGAAGAACAGCATTGAAAAGTATACAAATGACTTTCAAAAGAATCATAAATACCATAAATAGATTCTAAAATAACAATAAAAAAACCTTACCCTATTCATCAAGAGAAACCCAAAAAATGGATGTCTACCTTATATTCCTAAAATTGCACTTAAATTAAAAATATATATGTAAAAACAAATTTAATATAAGCTTTTGAACCCCTCCATCACTTAACCCATTAAGCAGCAACTCTAAAGACACTTTATCAGATGAATCAGCCAAGTAGTCTATAAAATTAACTGCAGCCAACCAGTCTGCAATGCTGCATATTGTCATAAGTCTAGAACCAACTTGTCAACGAGACTTGCCCAATATAGATATTTATATAATAGAGCCCTCAGAGATAAAGAACCCACGTAAATATTTACAGACCCTGAACAAAAAACTGGCCACAAATATGAGGTAACAAAAGCAGAAATAATGTGCACAGAGAGAAAAGACAGAAAGCGGAAAGTCAAAGAACCATGTGCGATAGCTAGTAACCGCTTTTCCATTAACAGAAAAGAGGGAAGTATACCCATATCAAAGAAATGGGCGATTTAAATTTGAATACATTGAATAGTTTATTAGATAATAATTAAACATTGTAATCGCACTATATACACCATGAATATGATATATTGAATATTCGTTATTATTATTTTACTTCTACTATTAATTTAAACACTTTATATGATTTCGTTTTTTTTTAAAAAAAAAAAAAACTTTAAAACTGTATTTCTTTTTCTTTTTTTTGGTAAATTCTTTAAATATTATAATCAATTGTTTTTGTGACTTAATAAAACCTACAGTAGTAAATCTCTCGGCAGTACTCTTTAATTTTTTATTATTTATAAACTTTCTAAAAAACATAATTGAAATTTAAATAAGAATATGTTTGTATATTTATTACAAACACTCTATAATTTTTAAAAACTTCCTCTTTATTTCAAAAATTGACAAATATTTAAAAGTTTTCACAACTGTCAATTTATTATTCCTCTCAGGAACGTCGAATATATATTTTTTATTATTGCTAAATGACGCCCTCTATTATAGAAAGTTAATACTATTTTTAAAAAAGATTGAAATATAAATGTATCTAAATTAAAATACTTGATTGTTTTTAAAGTTATATCCATCAGATGTATTTTGTTAATTTTAAAAAAACGTAATACATATATTCATATCAATAGGACATATAATCACATATTTATAATTAATATATGATTTTGCTGTAATGTTTACAACTGATAGTAATTAGCACAAGTAGCAACATTAGCTATTCCGACTGCAAGAGGGAAACAAATAATAGACAAAACAACACCAGTAGAAATGAGAGACTTAAAGAGCAATCTGTTAAATACAAATATATCCACCTTTAGAGCATGCTACTCTATAATGTTTATTTTATATTTTGCAGGGCTATCTTCTAATTTCTTCTACAGTAAATGTTTCTTTCTGAAAGATTTTAATATCATGTCTAATTGTATATCTGCCTTATATTATACCATCTTCATCCATACCTCCCAATGAAAACATTAGAATATTTCATTTTTTTAGAGCATTTTAAAAATAATCTTGACTACACAAATAGTCTGTTATGTTCATCACAAAATACCTTTTTAGAGTATTGTTTTTTAACATGTCAATCCAGTAAAGATGTTATATTACGATAGTGAAATCAATAGTTTATTAATAAGCTGAAGAACATATTGATTGGTCTTATGATATTGCCATTGTATTTTTAGAATTTGGGGAACATCTTAAAAAATTTTCTTGCCCGTATGTTATATTGACAGGGAGTCCAGTTCTTATTTTTATACAATAAGTTAGGTAAAGTAAGATCTCTGTATATTGCTAATTTAACTATAGTAGTTTTTTTATTGTGATAAAGTATCTATCATTTAAATTTGTTAAAATTATTAGCAGAGCACTGGAATCTGTAGTGATACTCCGTATCTTAGCAACCAAATCAAATGATGTTTTGTGAGGATTTTAGTGATTTTCTTTTCTTTTCTTTTTTTAAGATTTTAATTATGAATTGTTAGATAAATAATTTATGTTAATAATTAAATGACTAGTAGATTAACTATGGCAGATGATTTGGAAAAATAATTGTATAACTTGCTTATAAATTCTTAGTTATTGGGGAAAAAAATTCAACCAGATTCAAACCTTATTTTATGCATGCAATGTCAGACTATTATGCCATTAAAGTCTTAATGTGTGATATTAATAAAACATATAAAAACAAAGTAAAATAAATAATTAAACCACCAAACATCACATGATCACCATTTCTTATGCTTGTTCATAACTATTATTAAAAGAGGCTAAACTCTTCATACAGTAGTGCCACTCAGTGCAAGCCAGAATCAAGCCCAAAACTAATCTGGGGATATTGGATGAATAGGCACTAGATAGGGATTTTATTCACAAACCTTCTGGCATCCATTGATTACTCTGGCTTGCACTTAATGGCACTAATGTATGGAGAGTTTTGCCTATTTTAAAATAAATAATTACTATAAGTTAATTACGTACCTTATTTGCACGGCTTCTTTATCTACCATTTTAATAAGCACATATAAAAAATATTAAAAGCATATAATTAAATATGTTTATTGATAATCAATAAGTTAAACTATTGCTATGCCTACATTATCTTAAATGTATTATATAATTTATATCTGGTAATTAATAAATATATTCATTAGAAAAGATAGTTTTTTAAAACGGTTTAGCTTTATTATGGCCCAGCATGCTTTCAATATATTTATTAAATTATATTCATAGCATAAAGTAAATATATTGAAAGCAAGCTAGGTGGTGATGAAGCTGAATATTAAAAAAAAATCCTACCTTTTCTGTGAGTATATTCATTGATTACTAGATATTATGTTGGTTTAGAAAACAATTGAATTATATGATTTATAGAAAATGTTATATTTTTTAAAAAAGAACAATTAGTTACATGTATTGCTGAAGGCTTGTGATGATAGTATTTCCATCATCTAATATTAAGTATTGAACTTCATTTAAATTTTCTAATTACATTCAATTGTTAGTAATAGCACACAAGTTAGTGTATGCACAATGTCTTGAGTGATGTTCTCCTCCTCCCTTCTTCAAGTGTTGTTGACCTCACCAGTGGCAGTACTAGCATGAGAATCAAACCTGGACTCATAGATTCTTGAATATTGAATTTTAAGATAATGCTCTAACCAGCCACGTCAGCCTGACCAAAGGCAATTGTCAAATGAATATGAAATTAGAATCATCTAAAATAATAAAAAAAAATTACATTTGACATTGTTTTTTTATAGAATTTGTTTTAAAAAAAGTAGATTTGATAAATAAATTTGTGAAGCTTTTTGGACAATATGTAAGATTGTGTAACTTTTTGTCATGTTATTTTGCTTTATGTTAATGTTTTCACAGAGTAGAAGTGAAAAATTAAAAAGGGAGAAAATGTAAATAAGCTGTTCACAATACTGTCAAATAAGCTCATAAGTCAGCCTAGTATGATAAATCATAATGTTTGGAAACTATTCATTAACTTTACTCTTATGAAAAAATCATAAGGTCCCTCATACATAAGTATAAGTATCTATAGACAGAACAGCTTAGTTGATTAAAGTATCACTTTTTTCAATGTTATGGATGGCTGAATAGTTGGAGAGTGGATAGGATTGAAGCCTGTCCATTAAAGTTTGAAGATTTGCTATCTTAATATAATGTGAGCACTGATTATATATATGTGTGGGAGATGATGATCCAAACCAACTGATGAATGCAGGTTCAGCACAAAAAGTATATTGGAGATCATTTATTTTCTTCACATGTATGTGATCACGTGTATCAGTTGTATAATATGGAGCAGATGACTAAAGTGAGCTTGAAAGTCTGGGTTCAAATACCCTCTAATATTTATGTTTATAAAAGTACCAGATGGATCTGAAAAAGAAAAATTATACCACTTAAAATGTTGTCTTATATACTAACCTAGGTATTATTAAGTAATAGATGAAAGTGTAGTCCAACATATAGTTACATTTAAAAATCTCGGTCTGGGCATATAGACAGATAAGAAGTTTTTGGCTTCACTTAACAGAAGCAATTTTGAAGCACATTACATACTCATGAAAGAATTATATGAACCCAATTTAATATTGTCTATTTTTTATAACCTACCTAAGCGATTGTATGGGAAAATCAGAATAAGCTTGTGGAGATTTACTTCTTTGTGCACAAAATCCACTTCCTCACAGAGAAAATGGTTTAAACCCTTTAAAAAAATTAGTACTGAGACTAATATTACTCATGCTGTTGACAGTTTCTGGTAAAACCAAATCTTTAGACAAATCAGGTTATTTGGGGAAAAAAAAGCACTTTATGCTTATGTTGATTTATGCCACGATTTCTGCCCTTAAGAAGATGGCAATTATATAAACATGGAACACAGAGAATCCCAGTTAACAGAGCAATTTAGCAATGAGCAAGTGATTATAGTGTTAAATAGTGAGGATGCTACTTATCTATTAAAGTTGAAGATACTTTCAAAATTAGTTATTTAGTAGATACTGTAGTTGAATATGGTTAGATGTGAATAGTGTGTTTTCCTAAAATAGTGTCTGTTTCTCCAAATTGTTTACACCATTATTTCTATAACAAGGTATGTTTTATGTAGTGGTTTACCTATTCCTCACAAAAGTTTTAAGGTTCTAGCATATCTGGACCACAAGTTACAACTTGAAATATGGAGTTTATTTCAAACCTTCATGGATCTTCCTCAATGCTTTCTCTGATATCATGAAATTATGCAAATTACTTGAAAACATTATTGCATCTCATGACTTCATGGTCACATATAGTTTAATTATTTCAAATATATCAGTAGCACTTTTTCCCAATCTAAAACACTTTAATGTTAGTGCTTTGATCCATTGAGGGTTTTAGTACACTATCAGAAAGGCTAGCACATTAACATTTTTGTAATGAATAGTTAAACTATATTAATATGTAACTCATGCAATGATTCACAGATGGCACCGAAGGCAGCTTGAAGAGAGAACCAATAATAAGTCACTTTTTCATTGGCTCAGTGCTCAACAATGTCTCTAAGTTTATAAACGTTTATAAAGTACCTATATAGACTGTTTGGCTATACAACGACTCACTATTGACTAGGGTGATGATAGATTACAACAGTTCGATAAAGACTGAATTACGTTTAGATATATAAAAAGTTTTCTATTAATATTTATGTTTTGTTTTAAAGATAACACTTTTTGAATATTTCTTCCAACTTTACTTCAATCAGAACAAGAAATATTAATTCATTTCTAAATTCAGTACTTAAATCACCAAATCACTTTTTATGCCTTAAGTAAACCAAATTTATTTCTCAATCTTTCTTTTAATTCAATAATTTTTTCCCTCCAATTAACTCTTTCAAATAAACACAATATCATTTTATATATATCTTCCAGCTATATACTTTTCAAAACACCCACTGCATTTCTAATGATTGCTTTGTGGCTGCACTAATTCACCAACACCAAATCCTTCATATAGTTAAATTAGCCCACACACATATATGGAAAGATTTATATATATATTTAATCATGTTATTAATTTTGCTTTAACTATTTTTTAATATTTCTTTATTTTTTAATATATAATTAGTTTTCAAACACAAATGAATGCAACATTAATTCAGCCAAGTATTTTATAAATCACTACACATTTTAATATCAGAGATTAATTATTCTGCTTCAAAGTGTTTAAATAATACTTTTAATATTATTTTTTGTATTAATTTCAGCATAATCAGATGGTTTGTTTATTCCTTCATAGATATCGAGTACCTCCCAAAATCAGACAAAATTATCTACCACACAGACTTCGCCAGCACCAAAACTTAAATTATGAAATTATAAATAGCAATTCATAATGCCAATTTGCATATATGTATATACACAAACAATATAATAACAAATATTATTACATTGGGTAAATAAAAGATTCATAATGAATATTTATATAAATATGCAAACATTATAAAAACAATATTTATATAATTCGTAAATTAAAATTAATAAATTAAGTAATTAACAGTGCGATAATAAATACATGAATTCAATAAAATAGTGAACCCTATGTAATGTAAAGATTAAACATATATACGCATATTGCATACACCTGTGCTACGACTTAATTTAAACAACGTACTTTGGTGCTAGAGGTCTCAAGTACACAAAGTGGATTGGAATTCATTTTGTTACTTTTTATGCTAAAATATCATGAGTCTTTGCATGAACTTCGGAGCTATTTTAAAATATACATTTAGATGTTAATAAAAATGGTAACAAAAGAAAATAGAATAATACAGTTATAAAAAGGTAGTACAATAATAAATCTAAAAGAGAGCAAGGGAATAATGTGATTAACTGAATGTGAATAACAAGAAAGGGCTATCTGAGAGATGATAGCATTCAAGTAGATGGGCGTATATTTAAAATTTATGAGTTCAAATTTATGAATTTTTTATTTAATACTTTTTCAAACTTGAGTTACTGAAACCATGAATAGTAAGCCTATGGATATCAGGGGACTATTATATATATATGTTTTTTTATGTAATTTTATAATATATAGCTTGCATTTTTATAAAATTTGTATCTATCACTGAATAATAAGTTAAGCTCAAGAAAATTAATGATGTTAATACAATGACCAATATAACTAATAGCATACATTTATATCCAAAGAGCATTGTTGGTCGAGAGGTCAGCACAGCTGCCTTACAAGCAGTTGTCCCGGGTTAGCGGGTTCGCTTCCCGGCCGATGCTATGCCACATGAAAAAAAAAAAGACTAACTAGTCACAAAAATTTTCAGAAAAAAGAAAGTACTGAAGGTTTATAGTTTAATGTGAGAGTAAGGAGATATATTAAACTTAATCAAAGATATATGTAGTACAGTTATGACAAGGCGATCACAGTTATGTAGAATAACAAAAAAGATTAGTAAAAAAAATATGTAAATGAAATAAAACCTATTATTATAAAGTGCTGAAAACTTTGAAATTATTCAAACGGAAGTCAATCTCCGATAATGTGCTATTTCTTAAATATTATAAATCTCTGTGCACTCTCCCACTGGTAAGAATTTAAAAAACTTCAGTTTTTTAAATTCTTACTAGTGGGAGACTGTGTGGAGATTTATAATATTTAAGAAGTAGCAATTATCGGAGATTGACTTCCGTTTGAGTAAATGAAGTAAATAATATAATTTGTAATAATATGGAATATATGATTTATTCATATAGCAAGTACATAATTCCCTTAGATAATCAAATTCAGGAATACATTCTATGGTCCTAAGCTTGTGGCTTATTGAATACTTGACTAAAGAAGATCCTGGTTCATCACTCAGAAAAGGATTGGAGAAGATTTTGTTATTAAAAATATCTATTGGAAAGAGTTGAGTTTTTATAGTTATTTCCTAAACAAAGAAATATTTTTGAAATATAAATATTAATGACTGATTCACTAATGAAAAAAAAAGTTGTATTTAAAGTTAGCCTTATGACCAGATGTAGGATATAGTGAGATCTTTGGTATGGAAATTTAGAAGAAAGAAAAATAGAAAGCTTCAAAAAAAATTGTGGAATTAAAAATATATGTGCAAATAGTATTTAGTAATTGTAGAATACAACTGTGTATTATAATTTTTTGAACTATTAGATAAATTAATCATGATAAATGTTCACTTCCTGCCCTATTACTATTTTTTTGATGTAATGTCCCAAAAAATACAGTAGCAGTCTTAGTATTAAAGATTTCTCGATCATTTCTCAAGTAAAGTATATAAAAAAATTACATTAACAGCAACAACTCGACTTCCCCTTTGATGCTCAAACATCACATGTACAGGTGAGTCATGTCAATTTATATTAAAACAGCGCATGTGTGAAGATTTGTTTACTTTTGAATATAATACAATTATACCTTTTGTATAAAAATGTAAAATATTATAGTTTTTTGGAATATTTTTTATATTTTTAAGAAGATAATCCTGATTTTCATGTAAAAATCATCCATACGGATTAAAGCCTTGTTAGATTTTGAAAGTAATAAAAAGAGAGACCACCCTTGATTCCTAGAAGAATCGTGACATCAGATTCTTATTATAATGTATTATTGATCAAGAGTTTTGATTTAATTTATATAAGAAAGGATTCCAAAAATATGCACTATATAAAGTGTTCACCACGTCAATGCATTTTGATTCAGGATATACATCCTGGTAATTTATTCTCAAATTGCGAAATGTAGAAATATAAAAAGTGCTCTTCCCTTTCATAGGTGTCGTCAAGCAAAAGTCAGTGACGAAGTACACTACCAGAGTAAAAAGTGACACGGCCGAATTTTTAGATGAACGAATAATCACATGATCACTTGCGCAGGAAGTCAAGTGAAATTTGAAATAATGTGATACTCATCCATTTGCACATAGTAGATAAATTAATCAATCATATATATATAAAACATTAAGGCAAAAAATTGAAAAGAATGACGATCTTTAAATTGAATAAAAATTCATCCAACCAAAATTAATTGATAAAATTTCTAAGAAGCAAAAAATGATAGAACATATTTCCAGAAATATTGAACAAAATTAACATGCAGTAATTTTTTAGGTGGTGAAACATTATCTTGCTTTACTAGTTAAAAAAAATCATTCGCCTACATATTTGAAACCTCTAAGAATTTAATTAAATTCAAATAAAAATCTCAGAAGAAACAAAATTACAATCCCCCCCCCTCACCACACTCTATGTGGTTACTATCAAGGAAGGGAAATTCTCATACAAAAATAAGTATATTATTTTGAATTATTGAATTATTCAAATTAGCATACTCATTGCCGTGGAAGAGAAGTAGCACCAACTTATAATAAGTTAATTTTATTAATTATTAACCCCCAGCAAACATTCTTCAATATATATAGAGAGAATGCGTCACCTGAATCTTAAGTATACTAAACATTATCTTTACAACAAACGCAGTGTTTGGGGGAAAATATAAAACCAGTAAAATTTCCCAAATAAGATAAACAAAGTGATTACAAGGTTTAATTATAGATGTAGATGGTTATTATTAACTATTATCTACCTCTGACTACATAAATTGTATTGGAGAACTTCTGCCAAATTTATCAAAAATAAATTGTTTTAGATGTGAAAAATATAAATACGATGACTAAATTTTATTTTGCTTGATTTTTCGAGGTGATCCTTCTAAATAAGTGTTACTATTATAGTCTAGTTGTAGCCATCATTGAAAGCTCTTATCAATCTCCTCTAGAACCAGTTGTTGGAAGTGTGAGCAATCGAAGGTCATTAGTTCATCATTTATTCAAGCTTACTTTAGATGGCTCTAGCGTAGGGTGGTAATTGTTTTTGAAAGTGTAAAAATAAATATCTGAGAAAGTCATCTGATATTGTTGTCAAATCATTAGCAAACTCTCCTATCACAAATGATTGCTTTTTCTGCAATGATCCAAGAATGTGAATTAAGTTTAGCAAAAGGATAAATTTTTTTTTATCAATTTTTACAAGATAATTGTTTGAGTAACGTATAGCTATTAATCCATCTGTACAGACTCTTGATATCTTTTATATTGCATATGGTGTTAAACATAGCATGTTGGTACCTTTTCTAGAGTAAAAACTTGTATCATCTATTATTTTATCTATAATTCTAAGGATATCTATTTTTCAAATGTATATTTCAGAGATAGCTTGGTTAAAAATTTGACTTTTATGAGGCATTTTCCATTTGAATACAAAAAAATTCAAAAATATAACAGATAACTATATCTGAACACTGGCAGCATATGATCTGCTTTATCAATAAACTCATAGATTTGAAGAAATCATACAGTCAGGCCCCTAATTTCTTGTGGATAAAGATGGAAATATATATGAACAAATTGCAATGAGTATTATTGATCTTCTATTAATAAGTAATAAACAATATTTATTAATAATTTATAGTAAATAATCATTGGTACTAAATATTCATGCTTTGGCACTAAGTCAATGCCTATTACAATATTAATTTAAATCATGTGATTGTGTGAATTATTGACAGTGTTCCAAGGCCACTGAAAATGAAAGTTATTCCTGAAATTCACATACACTGCAGAATGATTTATCAATTTTTTCATGAAATATGATTGGAAATAACAACTTTTTAAATTTATTTTATCTTCTATTAGTAGAGATATTGATGTCGAAAATTATTAAATAAATATAATAATAATATACACATAAATGCAGCAGCATTAGTTGAAAACTTAATATTCAATTAGATATTTTATTCAATGGTATATGTTAAAACTAGGCTATCCAATCTTAGGTAATCCAAGGGCTGATTAAAAAGTATTTATCTGAGGGTCATAGCCAAAATAAGAAAGACAGTACATATATTAAATTAGAGAAAAGTCATACCATTGGTTAGATTTAGTAGGTATTTCAAAAATAGTAATGTGATGTGATGTGATGTATTATGGCTTCTCCTTAAACGAAGTCAAGAATATCTCAGCAATTAAGCCCAGATAAACCTGTTAGCCACTTTCTTTTACATTCCCCACTCTAAATTTACCCATAATCTGCTCTATCCCATTTCCACAACATAATTTTTGTCAACTCTATAACCTTTATATCTAAATCCCCCTTATCTTTTCCCAAACCTAACATAAAAACCAATAATTCACTTTCTGTATAATCACTCTTTTCATATTTATTTTTCCACAACTTCATTATATGTACCCTTTCTGTTTTCAAACATTTACATTCAATTAACAAATGCCTAATATTTTCAATTCCTTCCTTACATAATTTACAAAATAAATCACCCATATTTTTCCATTTACATGTATATTCTTTTGTAGCTAAAGATCCCGTTCGAGCCTTAAACAATAAACTACTTTCCTTACTATTATCATATATTAACTCACACCTAATATTCTGTTTATTTCTATATATATTTAAACTCTTTTTACTCTCCATACTATTTCTCCATCTCTCTAACTCCCTAGTCTTTATTAATAAATTTATTCTTTTATCCCATTCCTTACTACTATAACACTCAATAATCCTCTTAACACAATCATCCCATCTTTTGTACAAATATACTGATATAAATTCTTTATCCAAATCTTTTGCATACCGCATTACCTTTCTCACCCATCTTGTTACCTGCCCTTTACTCATAACCCAATTAAATACTATTTTAGCTATTCTTTTATTATCCATAAACTGCAATCTACCAAACATTTTCATTTTACTTTTTGCATCTCTCATATGAAAACTTGACCATCCCATTTCTCCTTGAATTGCCTCCCTTGCTGTCCATACTTCTGCATCCAATGCATGTCTTCCTACTTCCCTTTGAGCTTTTTCTAAATAATCTAATATCTTTTTACTAACATATAATGCATCATTACCATATGTTAACCCTGCTACTGCAACTCCTTTCCATATAATTCTAGCTACATCATATTTATTATATGAAAATACTGTTAATTTCTTTATCAATCCCTTTCTTTTCTTTGCTTCATTTATCAATTTTTTCTCCCATTCATCCAAATAATTTTTCTGATTACTTAAAATAATTCCCAAATAACTATATCTATTCACCACACTTAACTTAATATCTCCCAATAAAAATTCTACATCTTCTCTTTCCTCAGTATTAACCATCATTATATTTGATTTTTCTTCACTAAATTTAATCCCCATCTCTTTACCCACCCTTGCACATGTCCTCAACATAACTTCCATATCTTCTCTTTTTTCTGCACACAAAAATATATCATCTGCAAAAAAAAGACCTGACAAAATATATACTCCCTTACTACCTATTAACGGTATCTCTATCCCTCTTCCTAATCTTTCTATTGCTCTTTCCATTTCACTCAAATACAACACAAACAAAATAGGTGACATAGGGCATCCTTGCCTTAGTCCCACACCATTTTTAACTTTAATTGATTCTATATTCTCTAATTGATATATATAATAATTATTTTCATATAATTTCTTAATAATATCTATTAAAGCTTCATCCATTCCCAAATTTGCTAAACTTATCCATAATCTATTTCTATTTACTCTATCATATGCCTTCTCTATATCTATAAAACTCATATATAACTGTTTATCTGCATTCCTACTCATATCCATAAGTTGTGTAACTACAAATAAACTATCTCCTATATGCCTATCTAATCTAAAACCTCCTTGCATTTCACCCACTACATTATTCCCTTCCATCCATTTTACAACTTTACTAGCCACCATATACGAGAAAACTTTATATAAAACTGATGTTACCGCTATCGGTCTATAATTATTCAACTTTCTATGATCCTTACCCTTTCCTTTAAATAATAACCTTACTCTTGTATTACTCCAACTACTTGGGAAAACTCTATTCTGTGCCATTTTATTAAAACAGGATAATAACTTTACTTTTGCCCTATATCCTAAATTCATTACCATCTCTGCTGCCCATCCATCTAAACCTCTTGCCTTCCCACTTTTCAATTTCTTCTCTACCTCATTTAGTTCATTTTCTGAAAAACTAATATTCCCATTACTATATTCTTTCATATTTTCTAATATTCTATCATTCACATCTAACATCTTTTCTATATTCATTACATAACTATTTAAGATTCTCTCTAAATCTTCTCTAGAACTACACTCAGTTCCCTCATCATCTAGTAATACTAACTCTCTCTCCCCTACATTTCTCCTTTTAATATAATTCCAAAATTTTTTACTTCCATCTCTTCCACTTTTATTAATATCCTCCAACAATTTACTATTCAATTTCATTCTCTCTCTATAAATATCTATTTTAGCCAACTTCTTCTTTTCTAAGTACTTTTCCCATTTAGCATTAATATCTTTTTCACTTTCCTTATTCTTAATAGCACACTTATATTCTCTACATGCTTCTTTCCTTTCTTTTACACTTTTACTAATTTTAATTTTTTTATTACTTTTATTCTTTTCAATATTCTCACCTAAAACCCTATTTGCAACTTTTTCTACTTCCTTACACCAATCCTTATACTCATCCCCAACCCACTCTTCCATTATTTCTTCAACTTGTATTTTATACTCTTCCAACTTATTCTTATCATTTACTCTCCATCCACATCTTTCACTATTATTTCTACTTTTATTTCTATTCTCCATCACATTACTAACCATTTCAATTACAATGAAATTATGATCACTAGTGCATACTTTTTCTTCATTATCAAATACCTTAATTTTCCATATTTTATTTATTCCCTCTTTCTCTACCAATACATAATCTATTGTGTGAAATATATTATTTCTGGACCATGTGTATTGTCCCTCATAAATATTTAATAAATTTCCAATACTCAAATTCACTTTCTGACAAAAATTCTTCAAAAGCTGTCCATTTTTATTATCTACATCATCAATTTCTTCAATATGTCCATTCATATCCCCTATAACCATTATTCTCTTCCCCTTTTCTTTAAAACTTTGTATATCCTTAACTAAACATTCGTATATGTTACTATTCCACTCCAATATAATTTGACTATCTCCAGTAGCTATATAAACTATAGCCACCATCCATTCTTGTCTACCCAACCTTATTTCAAACCACAAGTGTTCTTGACATTTAACAATATTTAAATATTTTTTTGATATAACACCTATACCACCACCCCTTTTTTCTTTTTCTTTTCTATTTATACCCTGCCATACCAACTGTTCCAAAATAGGTTCTTCTTCTTCTCTTAAATGTGTTTCCACTACTGCTAATACCTCAAGCTCTTCATTTTCAATTGTTTTATTTAATTCCATCCACTTTTCTGGTTTCCTACCACCTTGCATATTCAAAAACCCAATTTTAACAATTTCTTCTTTCCTAACTACTCTTTTATAAATTCTTTTAATTCTTTCTTCTCCATTACATTTATAAATTACTTTCTTACCATTAATTTTACAAACCCATTCCTTCTCCATATCTATATTTATATCAAAATCAAATTCCTTTTGCTTACTTCTTATATTCCATCCATTCTTTTTAATAATATTACAATTTAAAAACCCACCCCCCTTTATAAGTTTCCCGAAAAAAATTCTTTATAAATCAAACTCCCTAAAACTTCACTTCCTTGTTTTCCTAAATGCAACCCATCTTTACTATATAACTCTCTCTTTCCAATAAAACAATCCCACACATCCACAAACATAACATTATTTCTCTCACACAATTTTTTCAATCTCTCATTTATAGAACATGCCCTATCTAACAAATAACTCTTGTCAAACCTTGGTAATAATCCAACTATTCCTACTCTTCCTTTAATCATAATCAAATTCCTAATCAAATCTACATACTCATCCATTATTCTCTCTGATGATTCTAATAAATTATTAGTCCCCACCATAACATATACATCTCTACTACCTTGTTTTTTAACTTTATCTGCTACATCCCTAATTCTAGCTCCAGGCAAACATACTCTTACATACCTACTTCTATTTTCCCTTGCAATTATATCCCCACATTCTCTAATTAGTGAATCTCCTATCAATACTGTTTCATAATCTACTTTTTCTGCTCTATCCATAACATTTTCTAATACCTTCTGGTCCTCCTTATCTATTTCTTCCTTATCATTCCTACTCAATAATTCCTTTATCTCCTCACATTTTATCTCTAATGATTTTAATTTTACTTCTACATCCTTCAATTCTTCCTCTATCTTATTTATTCTTTGACTAATCATCTCCATTACACTATTACTTTCTCCACCCACTATTCTTCGACTATCTACACTTTGAAAACACTTTCTCACCTCTTTTATCATATTAATACACTGACTGCATAACCATAAACCATTTACATCCTTCCTAGTCTTATTTAAACATTTTAAGTGATATACCCCATCACATATAGTACATTCTACAACAGCACGCTTAATTTCCTTTTCCCGATTATATAAACATTTTGAAATACAAATATAATCCATTTTTTATTATTTTACGTTTTTCGAACGTTATATTTTTCTTAAAAGTAAATCTTTTAATAACAAATTTACAAAAAAACTAATCAACAAAATAACTTCTAAAAATAAAAAAATTATAATAATTCTATATATAAAATAACAATATATAAATAAAACAAAACAAAAAATAAATAATAACTTTTTTTAAAAATTTCTATATATAAATAACGTTTTTCGAACGTTATATTTTTCTTAAAAGTAAATCTTTTAATAACAAATTTACAAAAAACTAATCAACAAAATAACTTTTTAAAAATAAAAAAATAATAATAATTCTATATATAAAATAACAATATATAAATAATAAAACAAAACAAAAAATAAATAATAACTTTTTAAAAAAATTTCTATATATATAAATAACAAACTGAAAAAACTTTAAAACAAATAAAAAACACAATTTTCAATCTTTCAAATACTCTTAACCACTAATTATACTTTCACACACAATAATAATAATTAATAAATATTAATGCCACCTAGTGCAAGCCATAGTAATCAATGGATGCAGGAAGGTTTGTGCATAAAATCTTTATCTAGCACCTACTCATCCAATATCCCCAGATCAGTTTCTAGCTTGTAGCTTTCATCAGGGAAGAGTTTTGGATCTGGCAGCAGCACATCTAGCAGCCCCCTTTATCTTTTTAGTTAACTATAAAGCTATGAGTCCAAAATGAAACACAATAAATAGACAAATTAAGAGTCATAGATCACATGACCCTATCTCTTAGTCATAGATCACATGACCCTATCTTTTAAGCTTGTAAGTTATAAACAACGAGGATTTCCAATTCCTCTACAAGCTTTGTGATAAATGCTTAGCCAGAGCCAGCACTTAAAATATCTCTGTCAGGAACAATAATGTTTTCAATCCAATCTCATTCATTTGTATAATCAGAGGTTTTTTAATAACCATAGCGACCATCATCTTAAGGGCAGGTCTGGTATTAAACTATTAAACATCACATGACCACCCTTTCCTATACTTACACAAGATGTTAAAATGGTAGGATTTTATACACGTATTTACACATTGGCCATATGTATGTTTTACCCTTTGGATATGTTTATACCTTGATTATCCACATGTTTACACATTGGTTAGCAGCAATGAGTGCTCAATCTAATCAGATAAGGAATCTGGACTAGTCCACTTCTGAAGGCAAGGTCGGATATGGCACTCTCCATACAAAATGTTATGGTTTTCATAAAAGTTTTTACTGAAACAGTAGACGATAACAATAATTGTTTGTAATATATCATTTTAGTGAGAACTTTGTGATAGATTGGCTTTGTTTATCAAACTACTTACATCAGTTTTGATATTTGTAGTTATCAATCACAGCATCAAAAACTGGAATGCACAAACCCTGATTGTGGGCTACATGTGGTCCATGACCTGTGTTTTGGACAGTTATGGGTTAGAGTATTTAACAGAAGTGTTGATATAATTCCATTATCATCACTATTAGAAACCACTCATAAACATGTATGGCTATTTCACTACCAGATTAAAAAAGATAGAAGAGAAAGACAAAAAGAATATTCTTTTTGATACCACATCCATATAGAAAAAAAAATATTGGTCTCCGAACTTAGTACAATCCCTTTAGCTTAGTTAATGCTGGGAGATGGCTAACAGCTGGAGAAATTTATGATAACCAAATCCTACAATAATTTAAGTGAGTGCAGGTAAAATAATTCAAATATGATAAGCTAATATAAATATCAATTACAAATACTTTAGTCAGATTATTAATTTTAGAAGGAATCACAGTGGTTGGAATTAATCATAGAATAAAATTTAAATGGAGTACTTTTGATGGAAATAATTTAATCTATGTGTTTGAAAGGAATGTTTTTTTTTAAAAAAAACATGTTTTACCACTTTTTCATTTACAGATCTGAGACCTGGAAGCTTAATAGAAAAGTAATACAGAAACTTCTGGACACTTATCAAAGTATGGAGAAATGAATTCTGAAAGTAGCAAAAAGTAATGAAACACTTGGATGAGAGAACAAAAAAGTATCATTGTTACTATTGAAAGAATTACATATATGAAATGGAGACCAACTGAATATATTATTAGAAAAGATGATAATAAATGAATAGTTAAAGCTTTAAGCTGGATAAGAGATTATAAAGATCTAAATAGAGACATTATGAGATAGATGGTTGATGTAAGATAATTTTTTGGTAAGATGTGGAGAAGAGAGGTCAAAGATTGAAAAAACTGATTAAACTTTGAGAGATCTTTATCTTGAAATGAAGGGATGATAGTTCATAGGTATTTTAAAAGTATACATTATCTGTTAGTCAAACTTCTGAGTAAAGTATATAGTATAATATGCAAATTAAAAATACAAACTTGTGCTAATACATGTTCTAGCTTGCTGTCACCAGATATAGGTTACTATATAAATGCTTAGTCTACTTGACAATCCTAAGAATTGGATTTGAATTTGGGCAGGTAAAAATTTAAACATATTAAAAATTTCAAATCAGACTTACATTTCAACTAACTGACCCTTAGCCATCATAATTAACCATCCATTATTGATTTTGGTAAATGGGTATCTAATTATTTTTAGTTAAAATATAAATCAAGGATGGAAGTCTTTCCAATTTCTCATAATCAAGTCTATAGGATAATAACTTCTCCTTTTAAACAGTGATGTTGGAGAGGTCTTTGCTTAGTAATGAGCTATTTAATATTATTTTCTCTATTATATATTGATAATGTAATAGTAAATAGTGATTTTCCAACTTGACCTATAATGATAATGATGTTTGAAAATGGGATACAAAAAGCAGTAAGAAGACATAGAGAAAAATAACAATACAGTATGGAGGCAAAAGGTGACTTATTAAATCCCAACTGTATTTAAATCTAATTTTATTTTAATACATTAATAATGTCTGAGTTTAAATTTAACCCCAAATAGTAATTATTAAAATTATAAAAATACACACAAAATATATGTTAAATAAATATTTCATAATAGCATATTAAATCTGCTGTTTTATCCAAGTGTATTTTTTCATGGTGTGTTAGATGTATGCTATCATAAATACAATTGGGTGCTTAGGTTAAATTAGGTACCCCATAACAACTATATCATCCTCTTTTCTACTCATCTTTACAAAAGAGTGATGTGTTGTACCTGTTATAATCTATATGTATTTGACAAATTAATTCAGTTTTTGTTTATATTTACATAACAAATAAATTTTAATATCTTAACTAAGAAAAAAAATGAAATCAGATTAATTGAATTAAATCAAATATATTTATTTCAAAAATCAGAACAAAATAATCAATAATTTACCATAAAGTGCTCTCTGGTCCTTTATAATTTGTGGTATATGAATTAGCTGCAAAAGTTATTTACTGAATTGATAATGCTTAAAATGTTAAGAGAAAAACAAATAATATATACGGAGACAGGAATGCCATTTATAAAATAATATCAAGAAATCAGATTATGCAAGCATTAAATTTGTTTAAGTTTGGATGAACATATCACTAATTTTTATTTCCATTAATACAAAAAATTAACACGTTTGAGCAGTTCTGATAGGGTTAATTAATCATCAGTCATTAATATATTATAAACATTTTTGTACAAATAAATAAATACATAATAAGTAAACAAACCTTGAGGTATTTGGGGATAACAATAGCATCTTTGACTCAGATCCTTTTTTTTTCTGGCTTAAAATTCTAAATACTATATTTAATAACTATCTACCTTTAACAGTAAAATATCTGATATTTAATAAATAAAATATCCAATAAAATAAAATAAACTCTATGAACTAAAGGAATACACTATCCTAGAGTAGAAATGAAATATTACTTAAAAAGTTAGCAAGAAATAATAATAATAATAATAATAATAATAATAATAATAATAATAATAATAATAATAATAATAATAATAATAATAATAATAATAATAATAATAATAATAATAATAATAATAATAATAATAATAATAATAATAATAATAATAATAATAATAATAATAATAATAATAATGAAGAAGAAGAAGAAGAAGAAGAAGAAGAAGAAGAAGAAGAAGAAGAAGAAGAAGAAGAAGAAGAAGAAGAAGAAGAAGAAGAAGAAGAAGAAGAAGAAGAAGAAGAAGAAGAAGAAGAAGAAGAAGAAGAAGAAGAAGAAGAAGAAGAAGAAGAAGAAGAAGAAGAAGAAGAAGAAGAAGAAGAAGAAGAAGAAGAAGAAGAAGAAGAAGAAGAAGAAGAAGAAGAAGAAGAAGAAGAAGAAGAAGAAGAAGAAGAAGAAGAAGAAGAAGAAGAAGAAGAAGAAGAAGAAGAAGAAGAAGAAGAAGAAGAAGAAGAAGAAGAAGAAGAAGAAGAAGAAGAAGAAGAAGAAGAAGAAGAAGAAGAAGAAGAAGAAGAAGAAGAAGAAGAAGAAGAAGAAGAAGAAGAAGAAGAAGAAGAAGAAGAAGAAGAAGAAGAAGAAGAAGAAGAAGAAGAAGAAGAAGACTGCATTGTAATACTATGTAACTAAAATAATTAATAAAGTTTACTATTGTTGAAACTTAATAATAATAATAATGATGATGATGATGATGATAATGTTAATAATAATGGCCAATATATATTTAAATTAAAAGACAATTGGACTTCTCAAGTAGTACTTTCATGCAAACATATATCATAGATGCACGCATATTTTAATTTCAGATTAAATAACTATACTAACTATCATATCACATTAATAATCCTTAATATTTTCTAGCCTGTAATATATGCAACAAATTCAATTTCTTTTGTAATCCAAAAATCTATAAGCATAATTAATATACATTGAATTGATCTGATGTCTTTTACTTCATTTCATACTTTGAGAGTAAAAAAATAATCTTTATTTTTTTATCATCTCTTTAAAAAACAATAACAAAATATTAAGCATATAAATAAAATGTTTTCTTTTTTAAGAAAATTCTTCTTAATTGTTGATCCCCCTGATGATGATGATGATGATGATGATGATGATTTCATTGCAATTTCACGCCAGATATATTAACATGAAGCTAAGCATGTGGTTTCTTTGGAAACTATTAAAGTTCATCTTGGCGCAACAAAATAACTGAAACAGTTAATTTATGCGAAACAAATTGCTTAAGTACTTTTAACAATTAGTGCCATTATTATTTAGACCTTTATAAATTAAGTTTTTAAATCGAAAGTTCCAAACAAAATTGAATAATAAGAAATGTTCCCTTTAGTTTAATTTCACTTGCGAATTCTTGTTAATTGATTGAGATCTATTTAGCTATAATGAGTTAAATTGTCGTTGAGTAAATAAAGCTTTGAAGACCGATGGTGGCCTTGTCCAAAGGTATTGTTTAATCATACATCATTTTTGGTTACAGATCATGACTAAAAGAAAGAATGACCATTTCCAAAAAAAAAAAAAATCTATTATATCAGTGGTATCTGATCAAAAAGTAAACAAGCCATGGAAACCTTCGAACAAAATTTAGAAGTAACTTTTGGTGCCTTTCTACAAGTTATTTGAACAATTTTCCGGATGCTTTTAAAACACATTTTATTTATTTATTCCAAATAAATAATCTCTAAATAATAATTATTTAAATATCTTCAAATATGGGCAAATTTTGTAAGACAAGCATTAACTCACACGCATATAGCACTTGAATGCATTTAAAATAACACCACCACCCCATCCCCCCACCCCCCCACCCCCCACCACCCCACCCCCCACCCCCCCACCCCACCCCACCCCGTAACTTTTTTATTTTATTTATAAGGTTCTACTGGTTTCTTTTTTTAAATAAAATATTAGCCAAAAATAAAGTTAAACTTTAGGAATAATAAGATAACCTTACATGTTCTATTAATTTGTTATTATTATTATTTTATTAAATATAAAGTTTTATTCTATTTGTTTATGTAATTAAATGTTTGCATACACGCACCTTTTCATTTTCACAAGTATAAATATATATAATATTAGCAATCTTAGATTTTTATTAGCACTGCAAAATTATAGATACATCAATTGAATAAAATAGTGATCAATTCTCTCCAATGGATTAAAAATATAGTTTATAAGGAATTCTATCTTGGTCTTTTTTTTTTTTTTTGAAGCAAGAAATTTTATATAGTAATGATACTTAGTTTTAAGCTAAATATTTATTTATGAATACAGACTGCTAACCTACATTTACAACGTATTATATATATCGGTATATTTCTGTTATCTTTTATATTCATTTAGCTTAAGAATATTATTTAAACAAAATTTTTGGGTTATATATTCAGGGAAATTGTTGCTACATGCCTTGGTGATTTATATTTTTTTTAGCTTGATTGGGATTTCAATCGTATAATTTCAAAAATTGTTTTATGTCTGAGAAATTCATAAATGTTTCGAATGATCAAAATAAAGCTTTATATTTAAGCGTTTTATCTTGATCTTACTATTTTTATTTTTTTTTCATATGTCATAACATCAGCCGGGACGCGAACCCACAACCGTCTGCTACCAACTACTTGCTTGCAAGGCGGCTGCGATGACCTCTCGGCTAACAACGCTTGATCTTACTATTTCAAGCGATAAAATGTATTTTCGTAAAAAAATCATATATATACAGTATATTCATATTTCTTTTTGTTTTTACAATGAAAGGTTTTTTTTTTTTTTCATGTGTCATAGCATCGGCCGGGACGCGAACCCGCTAACCCAGGACAACTGCTTGTAAGGCAGCCGTGCTGACCTCTCGACCACCAGGTTTTTTGGCTCCAAATGGTTATTTATGCAAGTATGCAGACCCATGTAGCTTTAAATAATGTTTTTTGTTGTAAGAATGTACTACATTTCATTATTGTTTTTATTTTAAAGACAATATTTATAGCTTTTCATGCAAAATTGGGTGCGGTTATATTTTTTGCGCAATAAAGACTTTTTAAAATGCTATAATTATTTTGAAATAATTTGTTTCAATAGTTTTTTGCATTTTGCAAAGAAAATATTAATAATAGGAAAAAAATAGTTAAGACGGTATTTTAAAGCGCTGTTAGAAATGTTTTATGTGTTTTAGAAAATTGCTTGTCAAAATATTTAAGAAAACTATTTGAAAACGAAATTATCGTAAACTTTAGAAAGCAATTTTAGAAAATTCTGTAGATAATTTTTCCCCTTTCTTCCTCTTAATTTTTGAAACTCGCTTCTACTTCATAAATTTTTTTGTTGTATTTTTTTTATTTTAACGATCGATATTTAAAAGGAGGAAGAAATAGTCACGAGTTAACGATTTCTTTTTAAAACGATAAAGTTAGAAAGTAATATATTTTGTTTTTAGATTTTATCAATAGAGGGCGGTAATGTTTTAATGTAATAATGTCGCATCCCACAAATTATATGATAAAGTGGATTAGGTAGAAAAACTTATATTTTAGATATTGAAAAAGTATATGAATAAGTGTTGTGGGAACTTCTGTGGATAATACAAAATGATTGAGGAAAACTTTATTACATTTTTTATACAACTATTGGTTTCATGTATAATCATATTAACACAGTATAATTTTTATATACTACGTTTAAAAATTTCATAATGGGTTTATATACGAAAGAAAGGAAATTGCTATTAACTGAAAAAGATCCTTTGATTCTTCTTTGGGGCCTTAAAAGACCCCAGTAAGTGTTATTACCATACGATGACTCATATAGTAAACGAACGTGAATGGGCTGCTTACCAACACACATAGACCAGCATGATGTATTTACCAGGTTCACATCAAAAAATATATTGGTCTTTATTTTTAGTAGGCAAGATGAAATGTATAAGTATGAATGAACTTTAAATATATATACAGATCTAGATTTTATAAATCATGACAGACAAAACTAAATTATAGCATTCATTCCTAGAAAGCTATCAAACCATCAACTAAGGCAGTGGTTGGCAGCTGAAGATGAAGGGCACTAGGAACCCCACAATTGCAATCCCAAGTTGCTATGCAATGACCTTTTATTAAGTACTTATAATTGTAGCTCACTTTCAAATGAAGTAAGATTGCATAAATTGGAAGAACTGTCTAGTATTAAATGGAACATTGTTAGACTTATGAAGTTAAAAGAATATACACTTTAAAAAGTGAGCACGTATTTTACTACAAAGGTGCAAATATTGGAAGCACAAATGAAATAGGATTCATTACAATTAAAAAATGAAAACAACATTAAGGAGATTGGTGATTTATCCCACAGAGTAGCAAGATTAGTTATTTAAATTAATGGAAGATACTAAATGCAAAGTAATTCAAGTTTATGCCCCAATAAGTTCTTATAGTAATGAAGAAGTAGATGATGTTTATATGGATATACAAAATGTTTTTGATCTAACCAAACAATATTTTTAAATTGTTACGGGGAATTTTAATGCTAGAATTAGTAAATAATTGGAAAATGAAAGAACTATGGACAAACTTGGTTATGATGATAGAAATGATAAAGGACACAGACTTGTAGAATTTGCAGAAAAAGAAAAACTATATTATAAATTGTTTCTTTGAGAAAAATGTTAAACAAAAATGGACATAGAAGTATCCAAATGAAGGTACATCAGAATTAGATTATATTTTGACTAATAGAAAGTATGTATTTCAAGTTTATAATGTTCTTAATGGGTTGAATACAGGAAGTGATCATTTATTAGTGAATGCAAGTTATGTGTTAAGGCAAAATTAGAAAGACAAAAATTATAAAAAAAATAAACAGTATTAACATTTGATATTCCTCACCTTCAAAGTCACGTCATTGAATTTAATAAGAATTTGCATATTGTTTTAAAATATTAATAGATTTTGAAGATAATTTAAACTTGAATGAAATCACTGAGAAAAGAACTCATACACAACATATTAAAAGTGGCTATTACTAAAAAGCAGCAATTTACCATTCTACTAAGATAAAACAATATCTGAAAAAAAGGAATATGAAAAAGTGTAAAAGCGATCTATTAAAAAAATTTGAACATCTTGAGTTTTGTAACTCATACAAAAAAGGAGTTAATAATGTTGTAAGAAAACATAATAGTGAATTAACAAAGAAAGTTACAGAAGAAAATAAAAATATGAAAAATATAACTTTATTTTTAGGAACTTTATTTCTGTAATAAGAAGAAAAGATGGTATTCTTCTTAAAAAGAAAGATGGCATCATTAGATGTGTGGAAGAGTGCTATAAAAAAGTATATAGTAATAAAGAATAAGCAAGCAAAATATTCACGACAATTATTACACCTTCTGAATTGCTCAGCATTTTAAATAAAGAAGTTAAATATGCAATTAAACCTATGAACAATGGAGAAGTTCCTAGAAATTATGGAATTATAATTTATATCTTAAAAAAGCAGATAAAGAAATTGCTGATAAATTATATACCAAATATCTAATGGTAGAGATACATCAGATGATTAGAAGAATGCAATAATAATATTGGTACTTCAGAAAGGTGATAAAAAAGATGTTAGAAATTACAGACCTATCAGCGTTCTACCAGTTCTATATAAAATCTTTATCAAAATGATTGTATTTCATCTACAGTGAACTTTGGAGTTGAACCAATCAAAAAGAACAAACTGGATTTAAAAGTTGTTTTAGCACATGGCGCTAGTATATGAAGAGCTTTGCCTCTGTATAATGAGTGTTCATGTAAACATAAAGAATAGTGATCATGTGATGCTTAATGGTTTAATGGATTAATAAATATAAGTTGCCATTATGCTTTGAATTTGTAGATTATAAAACGACATTTGATTATTTAAACATTACTACAGCGATTAATAACTTGGATCTTCAAGGTATAGATCTAAGATATTGCCATATTCTATAAAATATTTATCCCAATACAACAACAATTATATTACATAGTGACATTGAAAAGATTAACATTGAGAAGAATATATAATAGAGTGATTTCATATCTTCAAAATTTCTTACAATAATTTTACAAGAAGTATTTTGTGTATAATGGTAAGCAAAGGGAATATAAATAAATATATATTATTTAAATTATTTAAACTTCAAATGATGTTAGTTACTTCAGAACTACAGAAAATGTTGCAAGAGTTATCACACAAAATTAAGAAAGTATGATTAAAAATAAATGTTAAAAAAATAAAATAATATTTAATGATTTTTTTTAATGACCAATATTTTGGTCAGTTAATACTGATGGAACTGTATGAAATTAATCATAGAATTAAAATTGGATGGAATGGATATGCTTATGGTTTAGAAATGGAAGATTTTTAATAGATGCATTTTATCAATTCTTAGTTATGGATCTGAGACTTGGATACTTGACTTAGAGCAATACATAGACTTAAGACCATGCAAAAAGTGTGAACAAATGTATATTAGGAATAAGAGAGAAAAAGTAAAATATATGGGAGAACAAACTAATCACTAACATCATTGAAGAAATTAAAAGACAGAAATAGATCTGGGCTGGACATATTGTTAGAAGAGATAATGATAGATGACCAGTTGAAGATTTAAACTGGATCCCAAAAATTGTAAAAAAAAAACCCTAGAAAGAGTTCAAATGCAAGATGAATATCATAAGAAAGTTTGCTGGTATATTGTAAAAAAGGTTAGGGATCAGAGAGACTGGATTAAAATTTGGCAGACATTTTAATTAAGTTCGCACAGATAAATTTAGGAAAGCTTGTTTATAATGTTGAATAGAGATCGGTTACATAGATTTCACGGTCAAAAACCTTTCAAAGTAAACATAAACGATCAAAATACAAAATTATTGATTACTGACAATTGCGGAGGGAAATTTATACGTAATCCAATAGTATTCACCATAAGATACTTGCATTGTCACCAATAACTTAAAAGACATCCGAATAAATACATTTTAGATACTCACCGTAAGGTATCATTGTTTATCGAATGTCTATATATTTTGATCAAATATGAAAACCCAAAACATACTTAACCGATAACCAATCCATGCAAGCGTCTATAAACAACTTAAATTTAATGCATTTTTATTTAGGGTCAAGTATGAATAGACCACATAGATTTGCATTTGAAAATAAAATATTCTATCCCTATTTAACCTTAGGCTAAAATTCGCAGTCAAACTGGCATCAATCCATCTGATACATCGATGTATTCAATGTAATACGGAATACGGCAGCACTGAAAAGATTAAGAGAAGATATTGACTCTCATTAGATAGGAATATTACTTCTATCTAACGAGAAGAACAATAAAAAAAAAAACTCCATAGAAAGGAACTGTGCTCTGCGTCTTATAATTCCTTCCATAGGCAAAACGGGAGAGTGCGGCGTATGAAGCGATTCTGCCAGTAGCGAATCTCCGACTACATCTATTAACTACATCAATATATCCAATCCATTGACCCAATCTAACAACGACACAAATAACCTAAGATTACCCTCCCCTAATATAACTTTACAAATCTATACAGCCATTCACGCCCGACTTAAGTTTAACATTTATATAATTAATTTAACGAAAAACAAAAAAAATCATGATAAAAACTTAAAGAATAAAAAATAAATAAATGGAAATGATTTTACATAAATAAGAAAAAAAATACATCAAATAACACTATTAATAAAGAATTTAGTTTGGTCAGATAGGATTCTATTTGTAACAATTAAATACTAGGAAAGTTTTAATTTAATGTTCATTATTTATAAAGTTCTTACGGTTTAAAACAGTTCATCTTTATCCGTTGCTTGCCATGAGTGTGAATTCCCACGCCGTCCTAAGATTGGTATTCTGTTGGCCGATTTATTTATCCATCCGGAGGTTTTTGTTTTAACTGGTCCTCAATGTAGAAAAACGATAGTTCATTTCTCTTTCTTTCTTTAACGGCTGACAGAATTGACAGTGCGTCTGTCAATTCCATCACCTCCAACTCCGTAGTACTACATATAGTCACATCGTAATAATCAATAATCAATCACTAATTAATAATTTCCAAATTTTCCTTTTATATTAATGTGAAGGATTGAATTTACATTACATCACCGATGTGATGGTCCTTTCGCTGCGGTCCGATTCCATAGGGATTTCTTCTTATTTGCTAACAGTTTCTATTGTTTTCCTATCTGACCGGTGTTTTTACATTTAAATGCCAAAGGCTGGTTTACATTTAACTAATTAACAATCATTTCCATTTCTGATTAATTACCCTGTTTTCCAAATCAAAAATATATTTAAAGATAAATTTAAAGATATAATTTTATCTCCAAATCTTTTTAAAATTTAGTTTTAAAATACTTTTTCTTTAATAAAGTTTTATTTTAATAATTTTTCATTATCTGTGCGATTTAACATGTACGAGTTTAAGATGATATTTAATTTCAATTTTTAATTCTAAAAGAAAATTTTTAAATGCGAACTTTTTAATTTACTTTCATGTTTAATAAATAAAAAAAAAAAACAATGTAACGAACGTCTGTGCTCGTTACAATATATATATAACAATAATAATTTTATTTCAGTAATAGCATGCCATTATCTTTACACTTTTTCAAACAATTGTTGTCATAACCCTTGACAATGCTTAGAATCACTACATAATGATAAACCACATTAGCTTTTTTTTTCTTATAAATTAGATAAATACATATCAAAAAATATATAATATATACTTCATCACTCCAGATGCTCAATCATGATTGAATTAAGTATGTAAATAATTAATCATACACATATCCAATTCCTTAATTAGAAATTAGATAATGCACTCAAAAATATATAATATAAATATACATTTTACTCTAAAACAAACGTATAATATTTAGAGTAGGTTGCTTAATATAAAAAAAAGTGATATGGGTTAATGATTCGTCAACTAAGAGAATATATATATATATACTTATTTTAGTCTTTGTTTGTCTTTTTCCAGCAAAAGGTAGTTATATAAAAAGTGACACTTTGATTGTCTAATTATAATCCTCAGGATAATTTTTTTTTTCATTTGTCAATGAAATTTTGAAATGAATTCTTAATCCATTGATTACCCTTATGCAATTTGTGATGAGATTATAACTAAATAATTTTATCCACATGGTTTTTTGCAAGTTAACAAAATGGCTTGTTTTCCATGATTGGAATTACATATATGAATATCTCATAGCTTTGCTGGTCATTATTAGGCCTCTTTCTTTTTATTTGGGTAAGGCACATGGTATATATTTATATATGATAGAGTTTAGGTGAGCAATTAAACTTTTTTTTTTATTCTGGGTCATTTCTTTTTATGTACAGGCTGGACAACATCATTTTTTCCCATCATGGAGTGCATTTGGCCAGGATGGACCACAAGAGCTTTTAGAATTTCATTCTGATATAACTTAAATTATATACAAGTAATACTACCATATATTTAAAAAATAGCACACTCTTTATATTGTTGTAACTCTTACTGCATATATACATAGTCCAGATGGTCTTCACAATAAAAAAATCTGTTAGCCCTCATTTTCTGCCAACACTAATGTATTCTACTTCCAAAAAATCCTCTGCCAAAATATATTCTGGCTTAATTTTACTGTGACAATCTTTTATAAGCTTATTAAACTTAAATATTACCAAAATCACACTTTTCTTTATGTTTGCCATAATATCATATAAATACAATTTATCCAAACTTCAAACACTTTTTAGCAAAACTTTATTTGTACATACACCTATGTTTCGACTGACCTGCAGTCTTCTTCAGAGTAAGGTTATTTTGATCTTCTAAATAAAAAAATCAGAATAACCTTACTCTGAAGAAGACTGCAGGTCAGTCGAAATGTAGGTGTATGTACAAATAAAGTTTTGCTAAAAAGTGTTTGAAGTTTGGATAAATTCTACTTATTAAACTTAATTATTTTAATCCAACTCTATAAAGTGTTTACCAATAAGCAGCTTAATTAAACCTCTACCTTAACCATTATCAATGCTTCCTTATTAAACAGCACAGGAAAGAGAGCAGATAATGATTAAGCATAATTGGAAATAGAAAAAGAAAAACAGAGAAATTAAGAAAAATATTACTCTTTTAGTAATGTAAATTTATTTTGAAACATCACATTTTTATAAATGAAATTTAGTTAAAAATTCTATTATAGAGTTGATAATTTTTATAAAACTGTTTCCACTTCCTTTTTCTTTTCCCAAACTGTAATTTTATAATTAGTTATTTTTTTGTACAGAAATATTTGTTTGAGATGAAAATGTGAAGAAACTCACATGCACACCACTTGAATAAAACTTAACCCTTTATTTACTCAGGATTTAGAATGAAAATTCCTTGTTAATTATTATGGTCATATTCGATATTCATATTTTAATGCTTGTAGCTATCTATGCATGGCTACAATATTTAATAATTCAACATTTTTTTATATTAATTTTTATTTAAGTTAATAAATTTATACATGGAATATTTATTGTAAAAATTGTGTTTTGTGCCAAGTTTTTTTATTAATACTATCTAATTTCAAATTTGAATAATAACATTTTCTATAATGGTCTATTTTTTCTTTAATTAGGTATCCCAAGAGGAAAAGAAAAAAACTTTCTAGGTATTAAAATTTAATAAATAAAATAAAACAGGAAGAAGTAAGAGAGAGAAATGCTTCCAGACTTAAGTAATGGAAAATTATTCAAATTTAATTCCTGGTTGCAGTAAGGATATTTTTGATGGACTCAGTCAGTTGAAAAAAAATTCCAGTGAAGATAGTGAACATGCTGAAGAAGCCATTAGTCATTGAGATTCAAGTGAAGATTCTGAAAATGTTTTTGCTAATTCATAACATGAATAATCTACTGAATGTATAATGAGGGTGTTTAATTTTAATGATCCCAGACTTTAGTCATTAACATTTTTTCATACAACAAGGCATGTCATTTTAGAGTATACCAAGTTTTTTTTTATTAATATTATAAAAAATATATATCTAATTTCAAATTTTAATAATAAAATTTATAATAATTGTGTATTTTTTGTTTAATTAGATGTCCCAAGAGAAAAAGAAACTTTCTGAGTATCAAAATTTAATAAAAGAAAATGGGAAGAAGAGAGAGAAATGCTTTCAGAATTAATCTATACTTCACTAAATAATAAGAAAAAATGACTCAGAACCAATTCCTGATTGCAGTAAGAATATCTTTGACTCAATTAGACAGTTGAAAAAGAATTTCAGTGAAGGTAGTGAACATTCTGAAAAAATTGCTACCCATTGGGGCCCAAGTGAAGATTCTGAAAATATTTTTTCTAATTCAGTACATAAATAATCTATTGAAGGTACAATAATAAGTGTGTTTAATTTTGATGATCCCAACTTTGACCATTAACATTTTCTCATACAACATGGCATTTCATTTTAGAAGTGGTCTTAAACAAATTAAAGATTTAAATTTTTCATGAGAATTCTCCAGACAAAAGTTTTCACATACATATTATAAAAGGCATTTAAAAAATAGATAAGAATACAATAGAAATATTGTTCATTCATTCAGCTTCAAAAAATGCAGTTTTGTGCTTTTGGAACAAACTTTTCAAACTTTACAGTTCTGAACATGATAAATTTATTTGAGACTACATGACTGGCAGCAACTTACAATGCATCTGATTTGTCGGGAGAAAAATTTAAATCATTTGAATAATTACAATAAATGAACAGAATTAATTATATCCTTAAAAAGTAAAACTTGATTATTCGTAACAAACAGGTTTAAACAATGAAAGGAAAGATTGGTATGAAGTTATAATAATTTTTGCAGTACAGTTTTTAAGCAAACATAATCTATTATCATGGTAAAAATAATAAACTTTAAAATCACATCAATAATATTTTTTTTAAATGAATTGAAATATTAGAAATATTTGATGATACACAGCTGAAGATTCTGACTTTAAAAATATGCCCTCCTATCTAGAGGATAAAATTCAAAATGGTTGGCATCAAATATTAAAAATAATATTATTAACCTATGTACACAAATAGATATTTTTTAATTAGTTTGGATTGTTTTCTGGATATATCACTTAAGCCAATAAACATCACATGATCACCATTTCTTATGCTTGCTCTTAATTATTAACTATTACTAAAACAGGAAAACTTTCTATACATATTGCCATTCAGTGCAAATAAATGTGATAAAGTCATTCATTCCAAGTTATAAAAAGTATTGAAATAAATCAACCCTTTTTAGCATCCTATTCAATATTAGATGGTAAAGAGGTATTGGCAATATTTTTTTATTGACTTATTGGAAAAATTAAATTTAGATATAAATAACTTAATAGATCAGGATTGTGATAATGGTTCTAATATGTGCAGCAAAACTATAGGTTTAAAAAAAAGAATTTAGATTTAAATCCCTGTGCAATATATTTCAGGTTCAAATCATAATCTAAACCTGATAGTTAATAATGCTGCAGATATCAATCATTGAAACTATGGGCTTCTTTAATATCATATATATATATATATGAAAAACAAAAAACAAGTTAAAAACTTGCTAACGCTTGTATTTATGTCAACAGATGGCGTTCTACCAAAAACACCGTCAAGCGTATGTTTCCACAAACGTCAGAGTATGCATTCACTATCTCTAACTTTAATTCCACTTTCAGATCATGATTTCAAGCTATTTGCTATCATCAGTGAAAGACAGGAATTTTAGAAACTAGATCTAAAACACAAAGTCTGAGCGTTTATGAAACAGTTTCTATTCAACTTGCAAGCGCGAATCTTTTAGACACGTAATGTCTTCAAAATCAGCATAGCAAGCCAAATAGCTACATGGGTCTGATCTCAGTTCAGCATCACCACATAGTAGAAGCCTCTGCAATATATATCATTGCTAGAAAGACTCAAAGGTACATTTATGAAAAACAAAAAACAAGTTAAAAACTTGCTAACGCTTGTATTTATGTCAACAGATGACGTTCTACCAAAAACACTGTCAAGTGTATGTTTCCACAAACGTCAGAGTATGCATTCACTATCTCTAACTTTAATTCCACTTTCAGATCATGATTTCAAGCTATTTGCTATCATCAGTGAAAGACAAAAATTTTAGAAACTAGATCTAAAACACAAACTCTGAGCGTTTATGAAACAGTTTCTATTCAACTTGCAAGCGCGAATCTTTTAGACACGTAATGTCTTCAAAATCAGTATAGCAAGCCAGATAGCTACATGGGTCTGATTTCAGTTCAGCATCACCACATAGTAGAAGCCTCTGCAATATATATCATTGCTAGAAAGACCTCAAAGGTACATTTATGAAAAACAAAAAACAAGTTAAAAACTTGCTAACGCTTGTATTTATGTCAACAGATGGCGTTCTACCAAAAACACCGTCAAGCGTGGGTTTCCACAAATGTCAGAGTATGCATTTACGATCTCTAACTTTAATTCCACTTTCAGATCATGATTTCAAGCTATTTGCTACCAACAGTGAAAGACAGGAATTTTAGAAACTAGATCTAAAACACAAACTCTGAGCGTTTATGAAACAGTTTCTATTCAACTTGCAAGCACGAATCTTTTAGACACGTAATGTCTTCAAAATCAGCATAGCAAGCCAGATAGCTACATGGGTCTGATCTCAGTTCAGCATCACCACATAGTAGAAGCCTCTGCAATATATATCATTGCTAGAAAGACCTCAAAGGTACATTTATGAAAAACAAAAAACAAGTTAAAAACTTGCTAACGCTTGTATTTATGTCAACAGATGGCGTTCTACCAAAAACACCGTCAAGCGTGGGTTTCCACAAATGTCAGAGTATGCATTTACGATCTCTAACTTTAATTCCACTTTCAGATCATGATTTCAAGCTATTTGCTATCAACAGTGAAAGACAGGAATTTTAGAAACTAGATCTAAAACACAAACTCTGAGCGTTTATGAAACAGTTTCTATTCAACTTGCAAGCGTGAATCTTTTAGACACGTAATGTCTTCAAAATCAGCATAGCAAGCCAGATAGCTACATGGGTCTGATCTCAGTTCAGCACCACCACATAGTAGAAGCTTCTGCAATATATATCATTGCTAGAAAGACCTCAAAGGTACATTTATGAAAAACAAAAAACAAGTTAAAAACTTGCTAACGCTTGTATTTATGTCATCTACAAGCATTAGCAAGTTTTTAACTTGTTTTTTGTTTTTCATAAATGTACCTTTGAGGTCTTTCTAGCAATGATATATATTGCAGAGGCTTCTACTATGTGGTGATGCTGAACTGAGATCAGACCCATGTAGCTATCTGGCTTGCTATGCTGATTTTGAAGACATTACGTGTCTAAAAGATTCGCGCTTGCAAGTTGAATAGAAACTGTTTCATAAACGCTCAGAGTTTGTGTTTTAGATCTAGTTTCTAAAATTCCTGTCTTTCACTGATGATAGCAAATAGCTTGAAATCATGATCTGAAAGTGGAATTATAGTTAGAGATAGTGAATACTACTCTGATGTTTATGTAAACAAAACATACGCTTGATCGGTGTTTTTGGTAGAACGCCATCTGTGGATATATATATATATATATCTTAAAGGCATTATCTGGACTATGATGGTTGAGTAGAATTAATATTGTAAAATCTTTTTATAAATATTTACTTGAAGTATAAAATGTTTTATTTGAAAATTTGTAATGATTTTTCAAAACTGGACAAGTGATCCAAAATGTTTAGTATGAAAAAAATTGTTTAATTTATTTGTTGTATTAGAATTTGGTAAGGTTTTAAAAATAAAGTGAATTTTCTCAGCCAGATAATGCAGTCTTCATTTATAAATCTCCTACTTGCTTTAGATACATTGACTGATCTGTTGTAAGTCTAATAAAATTTCAAAGAAATTGTAATACACTGAAAAATAATTGCAGCAAAGTTAGATTCAGAAACTGTATTTTATAGTAATAACCACTAAAGCAATGTTAAAAAACAACAACACAATTGATTATAAACATGAAAATGAAAATCTGGTAGATTCTGAAATTTTATTTAAAGTAATTTTTTTTCTCTGCCTAATAGATCAAATATTAGAATTTTTGCAGGAAGGATTTACTTTATTAAAAGAAGATGAATTCATTTCAGTCTTTATATTTAAGTACTTCACAAAATAAAGAATATTTATTATCTTGTAAAATGTTATGACAAAATTTATCACATGAGAATCACTCAGATATTGATGCAGTTAATTTACATGAAGAAATTTTAAACTTTCAACCATTTTTAATTTTAAAACTGATATATATCACATAATTCAGTATATTTATTCTAATGACTTAATCACAATTTATTCAAAATTTACAATTGTTTTTTGGACCTTTCCTTTTTTAAACTTAAAATTATTAAAAATAAAATAGATTTTCAAATCTTGATATTATATCAATAGAATCAAATATTTTGGGTCAACTAGAAAAATTCACTTAACTATTTTTTTTTTGTTTAAATATTTATCTATTTCTTTAACCAATAATGTTTAATATGTTCCTATTTTATATACTTCTAAGTTTATCTGTTTCTTATTTATACCTTTAAAAACTATATATGACAAAGTGATTTCTTTCCAAATAAAATATAATTAGTTTAATTGTGTACCAAACAATATTTAATATTTTTGTTTTCATAAAACTATAAATTTATCTGTTAATTTACATAAAACTACACAAACTGCAATTCACGAATGATTTTCTTACCAAATATCATGCATTATTTAATTTTTTTCCAAATTAATTTTATTGTTTTTGAATCTTTCTTATATGTTTATTGTTTTTATGCATTTTTTTTTGTAATTTCTGCTGTTTGTTCAATAAACTTATAATTAATATATTTTGTATTTCATTTTTATTTACTTATACATTTCTATAAAGTGATGTTTCATTGGGATGACAGGTATAGAAGCAATTGTACACACAGGCACTAGACACTACTGGCATGCCCGAAATATTAAAAAGTAATATATTGTAACAATATGGATCTTTGGGGTGAACCTGGGGTGATGGCGCTCATCATCATCAACTCCAAATCAATACAAAAATTTAAATATTAAATATGTAATGAATAACTGAAGGATGAGTATGACTAAAAGAAAGATGAGAGATCAACACATAACTAACTATAAGTTCACTAGGATTACACAAAAATAATAATCATTCATCATCATGAATGATCAACAATAAAATCAACAGTCAATCTTGTGAGTGGATGTGAAATGGGTTAACTATAGACCAGGCTAATTATTTAGCCCTAGATAAACATAGGACAGCAATACAAAATAATTTCAATGCACAAACTTAAGTGCTAATCTATAAGAATATAACAAAATAATAATGCTGGGATACTAAAGCATGCTGATCATTAATGTCATTAATGTATTGGCCAACTATAAACTAAATTTCTAAAGATATAAAAATAAAATGTAGTGCATTGATTTTAAATGATATCTTCTTTGTGCCAACCGGAATCATCATCAATTGGATGTCCACAAACTCTAAATATAAACCCCTTTTATTTAACAGACCATTATGCATGAATTCAGCTCAGAGAGCAAAAGTTCTATAACTGTTACTGTAATCAGGAAATAAAATACAACATATAATTTAAAACTATTTAGGATTGACTAAACTCACTGGAATAACTTTGACAATGAATATCCATTTATTAATAACAAAATGAAATTAAGGTCAATAGAATACAGCTATACATATAAATTAAGCCTTCTGACTTTGATTAATACCAAAATGAAATCCACTATTACATTGTAATTTGTATATATGCCCAATAGGTTTATATACAACATATATATAAGCACAGACATACAATATAATAATTTATGAACATATTTGAATTGTCATAAACCTATAAATAAAATTCATTTTTGTAATGCATAATGATGATTTAACATATGTGTGTGTACATGGAAATGTGTGTACATCGGCATTTATAAAAAAAACCCTAATAAACCATATATTTTTTCAATACACATTTAATTTTTTTTTTTTTTAAGTGTCATAGCATCGGCCAGGACGCGAACCTGCAACCTGGGCAACTGCCTGCAAGTGCAAGGCAGTCGCACTGACCTCTCGACCACCAATGCAAGACAATACACATTTAATTCAATGTCAAAAAAACATAAAATTCATATATATAAACACTCATGTTTGAATTGTCATAGACTTATATAAAAAAAAACACACTTTGTTTTTAATAATTAATAAATACACACTTATGTGTGTATATATAAAAAATATATAGATAGTATGAATCAAAATTATTATTCATTATTTCTAATAGTAAAAAAAGGTTTTTTCCATATATTATTAACTTTAAATTGTAAATATTTCTGGAAATAACAGTCATGTTGTAATTTAGCTCAGCACTGTATAGTTAACTACAAGATAAAAAAGAAAATGATTTAACTTTAGTAAAAAGAGGGTTAATTGAATTCCCATAGCATCAGTAGAATGTGTTAGTATGCTCTCTCTTTTTAGTATTTTATGTCACTTTATTAAAATGAAATGAAATAATAAGTTAATAACCATAACTTATAAATATAATAAAAGGAAGTAAAATTGACTAAAATATTACTCATGATAAAATAAATAAATCAGTGTTGTCAGAATTAAAAGTAGTAAAAAGTTATCAAATTATTAGATATAAAAATCAATTGTGATTTATTTCAAAACAAATTCAAATTTATAAAGAAGCAATATTTTGCCATCCACTTTCTCTATTTCTTGATTTTAAGTCTTGTTGATCAGTAAATATGTAGTGAGGGATCAATTGAAATAGATGAGGAAAATTTTGAAGGTGGAAGGTGTTGAACTACATATTTGTTAATGAATATTTTTTGATAAATGCTGATGATTATTTAAAAAACTATGATAATTGATTAAAGAACAGAGTGTATTTTGCTAGCAAAGTGAACCAAGTTTCCTACCATCCATTGTGAAATTAATATACACCAAGATGTATATTAATCAGTGAAAGAAAAATAACTACATAGTGACCCAGTAAACTAATATTTGTGATGCTATAGTATGCATTGCTTATGCTTATCCATGGGTTTTAATCTCTCCCTATCATGTGACTTCATAGAAAAAGAAAGTCTAAAAAATCTAGCTCTTGTTTGAAGAGAAAAAGACAACCATCATTGTTTGTTTGCCATCCAAAATAAGAAAACCTAAGGATTATTAAATTAATTTTTTATTCATTTTCCAATGGTAATAAAAAAAACTAAAAAGCATTATTATTTCCAACCATTATCAATCCACTTCAAGATGAAAATCTCTCCAGGTTCAATTTATCTCTGATAAATAAATAACATAAATAGATTTAATTGATTATCAACAACAATGTGGATGATAAGTAAGGCTGTTTTGTATATCTGTCACATATGTTTATGAACTATTATTTATTCAATTATTTGTTAATTATATTAGTCATGTTTATTCTGAAAGTGTATTATATGTTAATCTATTCAGGGTAATTATCTATTTATTATACAATTGTATTCGTTTATAGAATATTTTTGCGTGTATCATTAAAACATTGATTAGGTATGTAAGATGAAAGAAATATTTTAGTTTATGGTAATAGAAAGATATTATAATAGAAATTATTAATTCCATTACATTGTAGAAATTATCTAAATGCCTTAGCTATGATTGTGCTTTTTATTTTGGCCAAGTCCATTATTTGAGGCAATGTATTGATGCATTTTATTATGGTTACTGCATGTAATAAAATGTTGAATTTTTAATTTTTTTCTCTTGGATAATTTTAATTCATGCATTTTATCAATTTAACCAGATAGTCAAATTAAATAGTTAAGCGGTACAATATTGTCATTAAGTTTTTTGTATACCAACAGAGAAGATGGAATGACTACCTAATGAATAATGTTTGAACCTTCACTTCTCTTAGACCATAATCTCTTTTTATATTATTAGGTTGCTTTGCATATAAATAGAGAGAAATATGTAGCTAAACTACAATTACAGGAAATATTATTGTAGGGTGGCTAACATTACCATCAATAGACTTATAAGCTGGTAATGCCTTTCAGTATGGTCATCACCAATCTTTAATTAGAATTTGATAATACAATTCCATTACAATATGTGAGTATTCTTGAATTCATAGAATCAATTGGTTGCTTTTAATTATAGATGCTTTTTAGAGTTTCAGTGTAGATTGAGAGAATCAAAAAGTACTAAAAGCATAGTATTTGTTACCAGGGAAATGCAAGAAAAGTATCAAGAACAAAAAGTGATCTATAGATCGCTCTTAATAAAACAAGACTCTGACATTAAAATGAATTGATTTTTTTTCAAAATTTATTTGTATTATACAGCTTTTATAATGAAGAATTGAAGGAAAGTGTTATTACTACAGATAGAAAATTTGAGACTTTTAAAATGTTAAAATGGTGTTAAATTATGATTTATACTTGCTCCAATGTTGTTTTCACTATTTAAATGCTTTTATTGATTTTAGAAAAGCAGTTTGTTTGTTTAACTTTTGACCTTTTTAAGTTAGAATGAAATTTTAAAATCAAGGTTGAATATATTTAAATTTAATAAAATTGCTTAAAAATTGATATATAACTAAGTTATATCATCATAATCCATTTGAAACACTTATCTTTTCAGTATATCACTTAGTGTGATAGATATGAAACAGGGGGTGAGAAAAATATAAAAAATATTCAATAATTTCACCATATTGCAGTTAACAATTATTCTTACAATTTTCATTTGTTTTAAATAATGATTTTGAAAGGGCAGTATACATTTTTTTCTTTCAATTTAATAACATTTTAAAAACCATTTAAAACTCTTAATGTATATACCATATTTAGTATGTATACATAATTTTATAATAAATCAGTAACCAAGTTTTCTACTTAAAATTGTTTCCATTTTTATTTTAAAACAATTGTTTTTTTTTAAAAAAAACTAATTTAGAAAACTCGCATTATTTAGAACAATCATGCAAAAAGTTAAAAAAGATTGCAATTTTTTTTGTTTAACACTTTTTTTAAAAAAAAAACAACTGTTTTAAAATAAAAATAAATATATCAATTTAAATAGAAAACTTACTTACTGGTGTATTATAGATATATAATTATGTATATTTATTATGTATATTAAAAATATAAAATAAAAATTCATATACTATTAAGAATATATATTAGTAAACAGGCAAAAAACTCTCCATATAGTAGTGCCACCTTGTGCTAACCAGAGTAATCACTGGATGCCATAAGACTTGTGCATAAAATCCCTATCTAGTGCCTACTCATCCAATATCCCCAGACTAGTTTCTGGCTTATGGCATCCATTGATTACTCTGGTTAGCACAAGGTGGCACTACTATATGGAGAATTTTTTGCCTGTTTACTAACAGATATGTGCTAGCATGAGATGGTAATCATGTGAAGAATATATATATATATATTAACTTACTGCAGATATATCTAATGACTTACATACATTATATGTGTGATAGTGACTTAAAGTAAAATTATATGTACGAAATGAAGTTCATTTACAATATATACACATATTATTATGTACACATACTCAATATAATATATACATAAGGGGTATATATTTTTATTTATAGCAGTAAATATATCAACTGTAAGTGTCCAGTCAGTTTGACATCCAATATAGTTTTACATTTTTATTTACTGTGCCAATACTAAAAACTTAAAAATAAAAGAGATAATTTTTTTATATTAAATGCTTTTATTGAATGTGCTCTAAAAAGAAATAAAATAATTGTTTCTTCAACCATAATTAGAGTTTTTAGATTTAACTTAAAATAAAAGCATGGGGTGGGGCAGAAATTAATTAATTCAATTCCTAACAAGGATTGACTTACTTTCTGGACCCCTTCCACCATGCTTTTATTTCAAGTTAAATCTAAAAACTCCAGTTGTAGTTGAAAAAACAATTATTTTATTTCTTTTTGGGATTAATTAATTTTTGGACCCCCATGCTTTTATTTCAAGTTAAATCTAAAAACTCCAATTGTGATCGAGGAAACAATTATTTTATTTTTTTTTAGTGTACAGTCAATAAAAGCATTTAATATAATTTTTTTATCTCTGTTATTAATATATTGTACAGGCTTAAACCTGCATTTATATATGTAATATGTGCAGGGTTCAAACTCAGACTTTCACATGACCCACCACTGTTATTGTAACTGTGGTTATTGGAACTGTTAAAGGTAGCCAATGAATGAAAGAACAAAACATGATACAGTTCTGATGATGGAATTTTAAATTAAAATTGATTCAAAGCAAAAATAAAAACTTCATCTTCGTGGCATCTATTTTTACAAAATGCTGATGTTTGTGTTATTTTTGTAAGTTTAAAGGATAATCTATAGAATGTGCTTTAAGGACTTTTGTTTAGAAATTAATATTCAACAAATTAAGTAACAATGGGAGGTATTTTCAATAACTTTTACTTTGTACTGTTATCATATTGAGAATGTAAACCAATTTAAATATCTTAGTCACTTTTTAAGTAGAAAAAGTGGATTTGGATGATAAAGATCAACCAAACCCCATTAAGCTGCTGCTTCTAATAAATTTTAAAAAAGAAATAACTACCGTAACTAAATCAATTGATTATAATGATGTTATTTTACTTAATTTACTTAATTTATTGCATGGAGATGAAATTTGACATACTATTAGTGTAACATAAAGGTATTACAATTTTTTTTACTTAAGGATGCTCTATAAAAATTTAAAAATTCATTGGCAAATCATAAAACTGATCGATAATTCTTTATAGAGACCTCTAGTGTAAAATTATATTTTCTTCCATTTGGTTTTCTGGGAACTTGAACATTATCTTTAGAGCAGATTCAGGTAAGATTATATCAAAATCATTTTTAAGAAGAGCAGTTTTGATGGCTTTTATTAGAAAGATACGACTGATGAGAGAATTCATTAGAGAACTAAAAGAACATTGATGTATTTTAGAAAGAAAAAATTGCTGCAAAAAAGTTAAAAGATAGCGCTGCAAGCTATCAAACAGAACATGTTTTATATGTGGATTTTTATAGTCAGTATAAAAATTATCTCTTGTGTAATAACAGTAGTAGCAATAGTAATAACAACAGTTTTGTTTTATTTTTTGCTATTGGAGTTGGAATAGTCATACATGATGTGAGTTCCTGTTGCTGATAATATGACATAATTTCAGTACTTGCTTTAATATATTGATGTGTATGTGAATGTGTGTTGTTGTGTTGAATATTCTTCATTCCCTGAGTGAATTAGATTAGGTATGTGTCGGCAAAACCCAACAGTTGTTTAGTTAATTTTTAAGTACTTATGATAATGGATATACAAATAATAAATAAATGAAAGTATGCATTATATGTTAATATTTTAATGCATATTTTATGGCAAAAGCTTTCTCAAACACCATGCCAAGTTTTATCATCAAACACTAATCTTGATTCATTCAGGCACTTATTATCACCTGTGGCTCTAAGATAAAGTTATTGATTATGAAGTCATGACCAAACTAACTAATAAATTTTAGCTGAAGTTACTATTTTAATAATAAAAGTGAAATAAAACATTATTTACTTTATAACTAAATTAATGTTTGTGGTCTTAAAATCCCAAATCTCAGTTTATTTATGTATTCATTATACAAAGTCACTGTAATAATGAGATACTCATTTTTATACAACGTTATAGAGTTAATTTATATATTTATTCAAATAAATCCTTAAAATATGCAAGTAATGGTAAATTACACTTCATCTCCTTGTTGTATCTGACCAAACAAAATTCTATTTTAGTAATCTAGAATAATGTGATGTAAAATGATATCTTCTTGGATAAAGTCAGAAGTTTCTCTACATGGACCATTTTTTCAGAAAGCTTGTTAACCACATTAACCTATCTCTCCATTTGAAATCTTTTTATATTATTGTAAACTTATCTCCTTCTCCAATTATATTACTTCTTCTTTATGTATTACACAGAAGTGAATTCTGTATTATTCATAAAATGTTTTTGTGAGATTAAACAGAATTTAGAATAAAAAAATCAAAAGGATTTACAAATATTGGATGTCATAATAATCTGTTCTATACAATGTATAGCATTTTTTCATAGTTGCTTAAGCTAAAATCCTAAGCTATTGGAATTTATAAATGACTAGTGTGAATAAAATCATAAGTGTAATTATGAAATATTGCTCCAGCAGGTAATTTCCCTAGTTTATAAATAATTATGGGAATTTGATCCCAGTGCTACCTAGTGTCATGTCTTACAATCTAATTTTAACAAACAAGCTACAAAGAAGATGAATAGCATTAGTGATACAGATTTAGCAAATTATACTATATTTTGTTTCCAGCTCCCCTTACATTCAATGTATATAACACACATATATATACATAACATGAACACTTTATATATATACATATAAACAAAATTTAAAAAAATAATATAATTATTAGTAAAAAATTAAGGGACGCATATTTACATATATTTTACTAAATGTGTGTTTACTCGTATTCAGTGAAGGAATAAGAATAATAAAAAAAAAAAAACCCTAACTACTGTATTTTTAAAATAAAGTAAATTGGGCACTTTTTTTTTATTCAATAAGTTTTTACTCTTATTAGAAACATAATAGACTAGTCTAACAAGAAACTATGATTTTTTTATTTTTATAAATTATATACTTTATTATTAGTGAGAAAATCAAAATGGTTACAAATTTTATATTATTTTGAATATAATCAAAACAAAGATGTCATATGCATACATATTGTATATTAATCTGTATAACCAGGATTTAAATGTCATATTTTGTAATTATTTAAAAAAAGTTTTAATTTTCGAGAAAAATCCGATTTAACATGCAAGCAATTACTTTTAATTTTTAAAAAGCTCTGTCGCTCATGAACACCCCAAAGAGACTGTGTCAGTCACTTTTATCAATCTAGAACTATTTAATTGAGTTCAGTAATGTTTTGCTCACGTTATTAACAAGCACTGGCCCATTTGTTGTGCCCCTCGTTCATTCAGTATTGAACAAAGCCCATGTTGCCTGCACCAGGTATTATGGAACAATTGTCTGATCTCTGATCCTAATTTTTTATTTTATTATAAACCACTGATCTCAAGCAACCAGATCCTCCATTGAAACACATTTTGCATCTAATCCAACAAATTATGAAGGTTAGAAATATTGAATTTCTTATTAATGGTAATATGCCTTTTTCAAATCCTTCTGACAGTGATACTATGGCTGATATTTTGAGCTGTGTTTCTAACTCTATGATATTCCTATATATATTTCGAGTATAGGATAGTGTAGCAAGACATGGTCTGTAGTTTCAACATCTTTGTGACAGAGCTGACATATTGGATCAACTTTTGTAATGAATCTTTTTTGTGATAGAAAATAATTAGTGGGAAGAACTGATAAATTAATTTTTACGAGGAAATCCAAGTACTTCGGTTCTAGATGCCAGTTTTTGAACCTCCTAATTAAATTAATTAGTTGTATTTAGATTTGTGGGAGATTGTGAAATTTGGAAGGAGTTGTTTATCATTTCATAAGCTTCCCAGTATTTAATTTTTGTGTGAATGATTGATTATTGATAGTACTCCAAAAAGCTATAAATGTTATAGTTGTGCTAATAAACTCTATTTTGGGGGCAGGGTATGTGTTGGGTTGACTGTGAGAAATTTTTTAAAGTTTAGGTAATTGTACATCAATTTCACCATATTATTATAAGCCCTTTGAAAGTAGAATGTATGGATTGAGTGGTGTGAAAGACCATTGTTTTTGGAGTGCTTTTGTAGGTTTTTAATACTCAGTGCTAACATCCTTTGTTACAGAAAAGTTTTATACAAAATGAATATATTTTTTTACTAAAAGCATTTATTTGATCACTGGCATGTAGTATTTTATCTTTGGGAATATTAATATGTTGAGCAGTGATATTTTTGCATGAAACGAAAGGTAAATCTTCCAAAGTTGTTTGATTATTTTTTCTGTAGATGCAATTATGGAGTTTTGTATTGCCATTTTCATCATGCTTGTAGATTTATATATAGGAAAACCTAGTAAGCTATGGGATGAAGCAGCAAATTTTTGACTGAATACTTGTGCCGTTTAATAATCTCCATGTAGAGGATTTTTCCAAATTGAATTTGAGCCCAAATTGAGTTGTATAATTTTTTACAATAGTAATTAATAATGGAAGGTATTTCTTTGATGGCAAAAACACTGCAATATCATAAACTTAAGATATATGTCTAACTGTTTCTCTGAGGACTGGAACCTTTATTCCTGGAAGCCTTCTTTCAATCTCTATTAACAATGGGTTAATGTAGGTGACAAAAACAGAGAACTAAGTAGTGAGCACTGCGGAATTGAGTTGATAGGGATAAAACCTGGAGTGATTTTTCCATTTAATGTGATAATAATTTGTCTGTTATTTAGAAGATTGAGTATTATATTTCTTATGGGTGTAGTTATGTTGTTAATTCTTAATAGCTGTATGAGTATGTGTATTTTGACTGAGCCAAAGGCTGCAGTTATATCCAACTGCACTATAACTGCACTACCACCAGACCCTATTTTTTTGCCTTAATCTGATCTTTTGCTATCTTGACAAGTGTGATTGCCTCAGTTGTAAAAGTGCCTTTTTTGATGAATTGGTATTTTGATATGTGCAATAGTAAAATTGGTTGTTGTCCTTTATTATAGATTTGATGATGTGGATCAGTATCGAGGACATTGAGATAGGATGTAAGTTATTTAGTGGAGAAGGAAGTATATCCTGTTTTAAAAATGGAACTAGTGATATTTGACATAAGCCTTCAATTTGCTGTATTTTAGTTGACACAAAGTCGATCATTTTTTTGGTTATTGGTATCTTAACATGACTCAGGTGTTGCAGAAGATATTTCAGATTTGCATGAGGACCCAGGTGTATATTATCTGACAAAGATTTTAGTTTTGTTAATATCTCTAAATTAGTTATTCCATGTTCTTACCCAACATCATCACTCCCACCAATTACTGGCTCTGTTGGTGTAAAAGTTTGTAATTTGGATTTGAAATGATAGTATATATATGTGGTAGCATGTTGAGACCAGTTACCAGTCTTTTATCTATTGTAATTTATGATACTTTTTTTTAATTTTTGTATGCCAATGCTCATCTGATATATCTCTTTAACCAGTTGTGTGATTGAGGCAAATAGATTTTAGCTCTTTTAATTGCAAGGTATTCTGATAACATGACTCAACCTCCTTATATTGTTGTTTGAGGTTTATAATTGAGAGAATCGATGCTGTGTCAGCTGTGTCCTTTAACTTTAGATTAATTATTTTAAGTTGTTTGGAGAGCACTGTTGGCATTTTATGTTTTTGTGTATAGTGTTTAATGATGGACTTTAATATGTTTATGAATGTGTTCGTATAGCAAGTCTATTTTTTTTAAATATTTATAAGTCTCAGAGACTACTGTCTCTAGTGAAGAGTTTTTAGCAGTGGTCTTATTGTATTTAAGACTAGGTTGTGCACTGAGGTTAATATCTATTTGTATTGTCATTGCAAGGTGGTCTGAGAAAACTACAAGTTTTAGCAAAGGGTTAATTATAAAATATAGGTCTGGAGAATAGAAGATTAGTTCAATTAATGTAGAGTGCTTCAGAGTGTAGAATGAAAAGGCATTAGTGGGGGAAAACTCCACCAGTCATCATTCTATTGTTTATCTGGTGTAGGTATTTTGCAGTAAATTCTCTATAAGACATGTTATGGTCACCAAACTTTACTGTTGGGAAGAGGTTGGATGCAAGTATTAAATTAATATCTAATATTATTTGATTAATGATATTTGTTTGCTTGTATAAGTACAAATAAATCACATTAATTGTAAATACTGAATGAAAGAAAGTTATTATAATCATGTTTTGATTTAGATAGAGTGTTTTGAATGTTTTTAAAGGTGTCTTGTTATGAATTAATACTCCCTTCCTGGCTGTTGCTATATTTGAAATGGAAAATTGTAAGTATCCATGTCTTCCCAACTGCCCTATTAGATCTACATCTGATTTTGTATGTAGTTTAGTTTCTGAGAAAAGTGTTATATGTGGCGAAAACTGATCAAGCCATTTGCTTACAGCAAATAGTCTTTTAATTGAGTTCATTCCCCTTATGTTTATTCCTGTTATGTTTATTATCATTGATGACACAAAAAACCCCAACTCCAGTCTCTATGAAAAGAAGTATACTTACTCATTTAAGTCCTTTTGGGTTTATTTATTAATTTTATTGTAGTATGTTTACTCACTTTGTAATTCCTTACTTTTATTCTCTGGAGATAGTTCTGATCATCGAGTTGATTTAATTCTTCTTGAGGTTCTCACATTATTGTCCACTTTTGTGTCTACTAAATTTTTTTTATGATGAGATTGTTGCTGCTGGTATGCTTTGTTTGTCTATGATTTATTTTGATGTTTTTCTTGATATGATATTTGGTCATCTTCTGCAATTGTTTTTTTTTTTTTTTTTTTCACCTAAATGTTCTGGCAACTCCTGATTAGTTGATTGTGTTTTGTAAATTCTTGTTAAGGGCAAATTATTTTGATCTTCTTTTGAGTATTTTTTTTTTAATTTTTTTTTTTTTTTGTTTTTGATTACCTTTTTGATCATCTGAAGTGTATGTATCTGTTTTCTCTGAACTTGTTCTTTTTCTACTTTTTTAACTGTATAATTAGTTTTGTTACCTGTATTTCTGGTTCCTGAGTATTTCCCCCTGATTGATGTTGGTTCACTCTGTTTGTGTTGTTGTTTCAAATGCTAATGCTTACTGAGTTATACGTGTTGTTGTGATTTGGATGCACTGATGATTTTTTTAATATTTGTTGCTGCATCTTTGGCAGTCTTGCAGGGCAGTCTCTGACAAGGTGTGTTCTCTCCTTACTATAGAATCATTGAAGTGCAATTCCTTTGGATGTTATTATTAGTGGAGATGAGTCTGTGGCATTCAGTGTAGGAATGTCTGGTGGCATTATTCTCTTCTTCAATGTTAAGTCAAAGCTAGCTGTGTTTGTTAATACTGGCATGTTTGCTCTTTTCTCAAGTAAATATTTAAAATTTGCTGTGGTGCCAAAATTGTTTGCAGATCTGCTTCATTAAAATCTACATGGCAGTTCTTGATTTGTCCATAAAGCACTACTGGCCTATCCATGTCTATATAAAACATTATTTTGTTATTTAAGGTTCTAATATTTTTTTAAATGATTCTTTTTGTATTGGATTGTGAAATTCAACACAAATTGTGTTGGAGTATTTTGTAAATTAAGTTCCAAAGTTTTTTTGCTGCTAACATTGTATAGAAATCCTCTAGAATCATTAAATATATATTAAAATTTTGTAAGACATCTAATGTTACTCCTAGAAAATAATTTATTATGCGAAATTCTGCACATCAAATTCAGCAAGGATAATAAATAAAATGTGTGTGCTTTCAACATAATTTGAAGAACTCTTATTAATATATATAATCATGTAAAGTGCTCAGAGAGAAAAAAGACGGCTGAAATATTGGGGAATTTTTTTTTTTTTTTTACATTTCTTTGAATAGCATATAATTGAACTCACATAGTTAGATACAGCATTATTTGTGATTCCACTGTATATTGATACTATTTTCTTATTTGCTAGATTCCTACATTTTTTTTTTTTTTTTAATTTAAAAAAGTAAATTCAAACTAGTAAATAATTCACATTTTACAATTAAAAAAAAAGAAGAAACTATCTCAACTTGTTAAAATTAAGTAAAATTTTATTAAATATACTAGTCAGAGCAATTTTTGGACTTTTAAAGTCTTGACTGCGTGAGCCTGTGCAATGTATTAATTTATATAAATAGTGTATAAAAGGTCTGCCCATTCCTCACATATGTATGTATAAATGGATTATTCTCCTGTACATGAGGGGTCAGAATGACTAATATGTCAACATGGGTAGGATGACAACCTTGGCACTAACAAGGGCTTTGAACGTTCCATCTTCAGATGTTCAATGAAATGGAAGGCTGAAGAGTTGTGAGTTGGAATAGTTTGAAGCCTGCCCATTAAAGTATGATTATTGGCTATCTTAATATAAAGCTGAGCACTGATTATATATATGTGTGAGGATAGTAATCTGGACCAACTGATGATTGCTGGTTTAGCATGAAATACGTATATTGGTGATTATTTATCTTTTCAACATGTGTGATCAGGTGGGTCAGCAATATGAGATGGCACTGAGAGTAGTGGGTCATGTGAAAGTCTGAGTTCGAATCCCGCCTATATTACATATATAAATGCAAGTTTCAGCCTGTGCCATGTATTAACAAAGATTTTTATAAAACGTAATAATCAAAACATCAAATTAATCATTCCTGTCCTAGCCTATCTTTTAATCAAATCTCTTCTAAACTTCACATTGGTTGAAATAATTAGCAGCAAAATCGCAGATGATGTGCAGTCCATTTCATTAACATTGTCTCTAGCAATTTCTCTATTTCTGGAACACCCATACAGGAAGTGGCAAATGAGATTAAACTGAAACATCAATAACTTCAATATTAACAAACCAATCTCATACATAAAAAAAAAACCCAAATTGTATCACGTGTTTGCTTTGAAAATTTTCATAGTGACATATATACTTTATATAAATTTAATATTTATTATTGCTATTAAAATATTATTTTAATTTATTGAAGCTACGTATATGCACACGCATATATATATACTTCATGTTGGTATTTTTTTTTTTCTAATATGGTGCTGATAATATGAGACCGATACATGACCATGTATCCCTGAGACATATGACTTTTTTTAGAAAGTGGTGCACCAATGTAGAACCTGATTATAAAGTCCATGAATCCCTGATATATATATATCTGTAAGATAGCGCCTGCAATGTGAACCTGAGTGTATTATCCATGAATTAACCAGTATTCCTGAGATACATATAGATAAAGAAAAGGTTTATAGTAGAATAAGTCCGTTTTGTTTGTTAAAAATAAGTTTAACAAGTTGTAGAAAAGGGAGAAGTTTTAAATAAGTCATTTTAGATTTATAAAAGTAATACTGTTGATTGCAAAAAATAGATTTATTGGGGAAAAAGTTGTTTGAAAAGTATAGTCTATAATGGGAATAAAATGTATATATATACGAGGTGTAATTAAAATGATTTTCGTTTTATGAAATTTGTTTCAGCAGTAAGAAAATAAACACATTCTGTGTTATATATATAAAGAACATTTTATTCAATTGAGCATTACAGAGTTTGAAAGTAGGACATAATATGACGGCAAGTGAAGGACTTTGATGGGAATTTGGCATGTGCTTAGCTAAAGTAAGACAGAGTGGGGTAGATGTTTAAAGAGAATAGAGTATTAATAGTTAAGAAAGATTGTTAAAACAGAATTTTGAACTAAGTTTGAAAAATAGAAAAGTTTATTTTTTGTGTATTCCTTTTTTTAATTCTAATATGGAGACTAACAAGCCAGCAAAGATTCACATGATGATAACGCTAATGATGGAAATGTTAAATAAGAACCAACAGAATATAATGGACATGATCAATACAAATCATCAAGAAATGATGAAAGAAATGAATAATGAGCTAAGAGAATGGAGGAGTCAAAATAAACAAAAAATAAAATAAATTGTTAATGAGATTAGATAAGATTATAAGATTGATAAAAGTCACAAAAGTTGAGCAAGTTATAAGTGATATGAAAGAAGATATAAAGGCAGAAAGTCTAATTATAGATAGCCAGAAAGAAGAATTAGATGAACACAGTAAAGAAGTAATAAAAAAAAGAGTATGAAAGAGAATTTCAGTCCAAATTAAAAATGAATAGGGAACTCTGATTTATAATTAAAAAAATTGTGACATACTAAGAGTGGAAAGATTCAAAGTTTGTCAGTTATTTTCAATACTGACATATACATAAAAGAAAAGCAAAATATACAATTTTATAGCATTAATGAAACCTTGAATAGATGGATAGATAATGTTCAAAGACTGTAGAATGATAAAATTAGAAAGGTTTGCAAGTACATTCGCACAGCAGTACCTATGTCAATAATAAGATTGGAAAACTATTGGATAATAAAGGGTTAGTGGAAAAGTATATGTCAATGCCACAAAGGTGGATAATAAATGATCAGAAAAGTATTAAGGCCATTTTAAAAAGACTTTATATTGCAGAAGTAGATTAAGGTCGGAACAGATTAACGAAATGCGACCATGTTAGAGTGAAAAATAAGTGAAAAAACCAGCGATAAAATCAGTTAGTTGTGGAAAAATTAATAACCATGATTTAAATGGTACTCAATTGGAAATGTCAAAGTTGGAAAAATGAGAAATTCATAATGAAAATTATATAGACTATATTTTTTGTATAATTATTTTTTGTGTGTATTATTTTATACTAACCAAGTAAAGTCATTTTTAATTGTTTTTTTTTTTGGCAGACTGGAGAGATGAAGCTATATATATGCACATATATATATACTTCATGTTGGTAATGTTAAAAATCACAAAAAAGTCTTAAATTTAAAAGTTTTTAAATAATTTTAATAAATAAAAGTTGTATAGATATTTTATATGCACAGATAAATGTATACGATATAGTAATCAGAAAGTTATTTTGTTAAATCACTTTAAATAAAATATTTCCTAAAAAAAGCTAATTAATTCTAAATTTAGGTTCAAAGTAGGTTAAAAGCAAAAGATGTTTTCTTTTAACAATAATTAAAAGAGGAAATGACATTTTAGAAAAAAAGTAATTAAAATGCTTATAAACAGATCAAAAGATTAAATTAAAGAGATAAATAATTGACATGATTTAATTAAAATGGCCATTATTCCCACTTAGAGAAAAGAACTTGCAAATATAGTATTGAACATATAAGCAGTGAGCCACAACAGATTCTTTTGAGTTATCTATAGCCAATAGATCAAAGGATCAAGACAAGTAATGGATCCGAATTTTATTGATAAGCTAACTCCAGAGAATATAAATAATGCTTACAATTTATCCAGATAATTAATTCTTGTCTGCTTCCTGGATTCTATTCTGCTTCAAATATTTTTTGTATACTGTTATTAAGAAGAGTATTAATATTCTGTTGGTTTTCTAGATCTATACTGCAAGAGTAGAGAAGTCATTATCTGCTTTACTCTGACAAGATAGCAGAAGGGAAGCTAAAAACCCATCACTGAGTCCTTAAAAAAAGCTATCAACAAATAAAAAAACCACCCACATGTATGACCACTAGGTATCCATCTGAGATAAGTAAAAGTCTGTAGTCCTGTGCTACAGGACACTAAACCAAGATGAAATCATTGCCAAGTCATTCTAATAAAATCAATAGTCATTTAAACCTTCATCCACCATAGCTATGGTTTTAAGAATAAACTCCACCAAAATAAACCAAACCTAGACTAAATGTGAAAATTTGAAGCTAAACATCATACGATCACTATTTCTTATGCTTGCTCATAACTGTTATTCTGGCCCCATTGATTTCTCTGGCTTGCACTGAATGGCACTAGTGTATAGAGAGTTTTGCCTGTTTTAACTTTTGAAGATGAAAAAATAAGTATAAACTTTAAACTAATCTTTAGTTAATTATTAGTCTGTTTATGAACAAGTATGGCAAGATATTATAGTTTGTTCTATTTATCATGCCACAATTTAATTGGTGATAATTGTATAAAATTATTTTATAAAAGGTAATTAGCTTGTAATCACAATCTCTTGCCATGGTACAAAACATTTGTATGTTAATTAAATCAGTTATTTCAACTTTAAATGAAATATCCACAATATGTTAAATCAGCAAGTTTATAAATTATGAATGGAGTTCAATCGTGCTGCATAGACAGGCTAGATTAAAGTTATATTAAATAGATGTCAGTTTGAGTGAACTATTATTGTGTTTTGACATGATATAACTGATAGAAATGGATGGCTGCCAATTCAGATTAGGCTTGTTATATCTAAAACTCATTCTTATGCAATGCATTAGTATTAAATGATTGTAAAACTATTTGCGAACTGCTGGTCACTTACCTTTATTATTTGTTTAGGACAATGATGTGGAGTAAATGAAAAATTCATATAGTATATTATCTGCTTTATTTCATATATGTGATACAGTTGCACCTTCCAGTCATTAGTGCACAGTACCAAATGCTTTAAGTAGTAGTACATGGTAGAAGATTAATTCCTACCAAATGCATATAATTTATCATGTATTGGTTCTTGTTCAGAAACTATTGTAGTACAGGTGTTATTTTTACAATTATTATTATTATTTCATATATCATAGCATCGGCCAGGAGATGAACCCACAACCGTCTGCAACCAACTACTTGCTTCTAAGGCGGCTGCGATGACCTCATGGGTAACAACACTTGACAATATTATTTTATTATTTAATTTCTTGTTAATATCATAACCTGAAATTGATCACAGTAGTCAATTAGTTAAATCATTCTTTATTTATAATAAGGTATTAATATCACTAGGCAGGGTTGATTAGCCTCAGAGTGGGATAAGGAGAGGTATGAGCAGTTAGGAGTCTATGCAGTAGATTGGGATCCATTCACAAACAAATAATGATAATAATATTCTATATTAGTAGTTGTCAAATATTAATTGTCTTAAAATATTTAAGCATTACACTATGTGTATTGTATTTGCGCATAATATATATTAAAATACTAATAAGATCTAGAAGGGTTAAGTTATCTTTAATTAATTTATAAAGCAATTAACTAAAGTTATGTCAGTGTGTGGTGTATTATTTATATATACATAAATAAATTGTGTTTGTCTCATTATTTGGGGCAGTTTGTCATAATTATTTGCAATCAATAACCTGTTTCTCCCTGACTTTAGTTGGCTGTAAAAAAAAAAGTGTTAATCTGTGGTCAGAATATGGAATGCACGTTATTGCCCTCCGATGATTTTCATGTAGGTTGCACAATTCTGTCAGTTCCATTATATGATGTTTACTATAACTAATTATAATATATAGGGTATAGGAGCACAGACTTTCACATGCCCCACCATTCTCCACACTATCTCATAATACTAATACACTTGAACACAAATATGTTGAAAAGGTAAATAATCACTAATATATGTATTTCATGCTAAACCAGCAACCATCAATTGGTCCAGATTACCATCTCTACACATATATGCTATAAGTGCTAAGATAACCAATCCTCATACTTTAATGTACAGGCTTCAATCTACTCCACACTCCAGCTCTTCAACCATCAATCCAATTGAAAATCTGATGATAAAATGCTCAAAGGCCACTCTGAGGCTGCGATTCTTGCCTTTGAGCATTTCATCATCAGATTTTCAATTGGGTGGATGGTTGAAGAGTTGGAGTGTGGAGGAGAATGAAGCCTGTCCATTAAAGTATGAGCACTTATGGCATATATGTGTAGAGATGGTAATCTGGACCAACTGATGGTTGCTGGTTTAGCATAAAATATGTATATTGGTGATTATTTATCTTTTTAACATATATGTTTTCAAGGGTGCTAGTGTTATGAGATATTGCGGAGAGTGGTGGGGCATGTGAAAGTCTGTGCTTATATACCCTATATATTACATATACAGACACAGGTATATAATAAGCCTGTGTGTTTCAGTTATTACATAGTAGAGATGTCTGCCCATCCCTTTTATATGTATTAAATGGATTATGTCCTGTAAATGAGGGGTCAGATTGACCTTAGGTCAACATGGGTGTGACAAGAATCTCAGCCTCAGGGTGGCCTTTGAGCATTTCATCATCAGATTTTCAATTGGATGGACAGTTGAAGAGTTAGTGTGTGGAGTAGAATTGAAGCCTGTCCATTAAAGTATGAAGATTGGCTATCGTAATATATATCTAAGCACTTATGGCATATATGTGTAGAGATGGTAATACCAACTGATGATTGCTGGTTTAGCATGAAATACGTATATTGATGAATATTTATCTTTTCAACATATATGTGTTCAAGTGTATTAGTGTTATGAGATCGTGTGGAGAATGGTGGGGCATGTGGAAGTCTGTGCTCATATACCCTATATATTACATATATAGTTGTATGTTTCAGTTATAACTAATTGTGTAATTAATACGTTATAGAGCTAAATCTTATAATATTACGAATGAGAGCATTTGAGCACCCTCTATTAAGTCCTTACTTAAATAAAATGTTATATGATAAACAAATTCACAATTCAAAGTTTGGCTATTATAAAACACCTTATATTTTCAGAAAAATATTGAATTAATAGGAGGCAGTTTTTTTTTTTTTTTTTGAGACTAAAAAGTTAACATCTTCACATTTAAAATTCTAATAAATATTCCATCTCATTCCATTCAATTAAGAAATGTTGACATCTTTATCTTATATAGGGTATTAAAGGGCTTACATACCCATGGAATATTGCTTGTTTTTATCTCATTATATACTTGACTGAAGTAGTATTTCATTTGCTTTCTTAAAGTAGTTCTTAAATTTTCTTTCTTTTATATTTTAATTATCATTAAAAACATTTTCTTATTTACTTTCACTTTTATTTTTATATGAGTATCCTACAAAGTTATATGAAATATTTTTTAAGAATGCCTTTAATCACTCTTTTACTCTATTGACTATTAATACACCCACTTCCCCCCAATCTATTACAAAAGGCAAACAGGGAATTTATTTTAAAAGATTGTGAAAAGTCAATTAAATGCCCTGTGTGGTTTAATACATTGAAAGAATAGCAGATTTAAGAGCTAAAGGTCCCTAGATAGAACCTTAATGACATCACTTCTGCTAATTGAAAGTCATGCGAACTGAACGATAATATATATATATTTAAAAACTATGAAATCTAAATTCAAGTTACAACTAAATAATTCCAGACAGCCAAGTTATTTTTAACTTTTTTAATAAGGTTAAATGACCCTAGACCTCATTGGAATGCTATTAATAGTAATAACTATGCTCAAAATTTTTTATTGTTGTAAACTAATCTTCATATTTAACAGTTGTGAATGAAGACAATATATTTGAACAATGAATAATAATTGTAATGTTATTATGTTTCTGAATACAATATAATATTCAAAAAATATTAATGATCTTAAAAAAATATTAATTAATAAAAATAATATTTAAAATCTCCACTGATTTAAGAAGTATATAATTTTCTAAAGAGAATGTACTGTTTTATAAAAATAACAGATATACGAGATATTTAAAAAATAATTTGTAGTTTAAAGAAAAGTTTTTTATCTGTATTTTCAATAAAAGTTATGCTAATTATAATATGTCTTTAAAATTAATATCATGGTAAATTGAAACTTGATTCTATTTTCCGCATCAAATCTTCTCCACTATAATTATCAACATATGAATAATTCATAATTGAAATATCAGATTAATAATTATACTGCTATTTAATAATACGCTTTATTGATAAAGAAGTTTTGTTTAAAAGACAGGTTTTGAATCATCTACAATTTACATGGCATATATATATTTACACAGAAGGAAACAAAAGATAAGCATTTATTTTAGTTGGTAGGATACCTTAGGGTAAATAAAATTCACTATTAGCTATTATTCACTTAATTATAAAATCCGATATTGTAATTATAAATATTAAATTCAATGAATCTTGTAACTTTAATAGAGAATTTATATTTAATATGTGGTATAATTTAACAAATTAATGAATAAATTGAATATATTTAGATGTATGTCTAGAAAACTCAAACTTCTACTTCATTAATAGTAAATAGTGTATATATCAATCTCCATATACATCTTACATATACAGGACGTTAGTATAATTTTTGTATAACTAACATATAGTATAGTCTGCTTGTGCAGCAAGTAATTAAAAACTGTAGGAACAAGCTCCACAAATCTGTGCAGAAGAAAATTCAAATTACAGCTCTGAAGAAGACTGTTAGACAGTCAAAACTATCAAAATAATTGAAATGAATGACAGGTTTGTGAAAAATGCAAAAGAGTGAATTTTTAGAGACGTACCTGCTCAAAACTATTCATAATGCAGTCATCTATCTTATTACTGGTAATATTTTTTATCATGACATATTTCGAGCATTATACACTTTTTAATGGATGATCTTTATGCTTCAAGAAAAGTTGTATATAATATTATTAAGTATCAACTTTTTTATGCTGCCCATAGTATTGGCAAAATTTCTGCTAGTATCAAATGTCTAAATTTAACATCCATAGAGCATCATAAAATGTTATAGTTAGAACAATTCTGATCCTATAGTTTGAAATCTTTTCCATGACAATCTTAAAAAAAAAAAAAACCCAAATGATTCATCCCTTGGGAATTCTTAAGAACTTTGAGCACTGAATGTGATGAAGGGGAGCTACAATCTATGGATGTTGAGTTCCAAATCCACCACCTTATCACAGCATTAAACCATGCAGAGCATGCTCTCCCCATCTCTTACAGTGTTTGTACTGACTTTTGTCATCATCATTAAATTTTGAAATCAGCAGATTTGCCCTTCTTATATAGCCATGATCTCATTTAAGAGACCTAATAAGTTATTCTCCAGTTTCAGTTATAAGTGTGATATGAGCATATCTAGTATCAATTCTGAATTCATATTTTTTGTATGTAATTTTGCTTCTCTCCTTAAATATTCAGTATACAAGTTAAAAAGGTAGGTAATGCTATGAAATCACAAGTCCTTTGCCAAAGCAAAAACAAATCTTTTTATCACATCCTGTTTGAAAAGTAGCATGTAGATTTATTATAATTATCTTTAAAATGTTCCATTAAAATTAAAAATTTATTATAATCAATATATATATATATATATATCACTGTAGTGCTCTTTGATCATTCCAATTATCCAGCAAACATCAGCAATGTTGCTTCTAGTTCCCAGAAATTTCCTAAAGTCTGCTAGAAAATTTACCAGTTCTATCTCAATGTAATTTGTGCTGGATTACACATATAAGAGATAATATACAAATATTGAATCATCTCCAATGTTAAGAAATTCAGCTATGTCCTCTGTAAATAAATATATAAGAGTTTGTATTTCAAAATAGACAGTCCAAAAAAGTAATTCTTTATGCTCTTAGATCTTAAATATTCAAACATGAAGTAATTCAAATAAAAAGCATGAGATTTGAGTAAGCAACATGAATGTTTAGGAGCAATTTAAGATCATTGCTTTTTTAAATTTCATGCTCTTTGTTTGAATTAGCTAGTGTTTTAATATTTGAGATCTAATAATGTACAGTTTCAAAGAGGTATTTTTTGGACTGGCTATTTTGAAATACGGACTCATATATTTATTCACAGAGGGTATAGCTGAATTTTTTAATGATGGAGGAGATTTGATATTTGGTTATTTATTTCAGTAATAAATAATATATAATAATTGGTACCTATGTATTAGACCAACTGTGGCATTTCACATACATGTTGTTCTGCTGCAAAATTTCTAATCTTGTGATCCCATCAAACAACATCTATGTGGGAACTTCTGACAAACTTAACTGATAAATTTATTACTAAATTTTGATCATTTTCTGTTTATTATTCATAGCATTTCTTTGATCAAGATCCAACTGTTTCATCATGGCAATTGAGGATAGAACAGCAGCAACTCTGATGGAAGTTATCAAACAAAATGTGGAAGGGGACTCAACAATTTATTCATATTGCCGAAAGCATATAAGACAGGAATTAGAATCTTCTGGACATGAACATTTTCAGACTCTGCACAAAAAAAGATGATATTTTCTTTTGCATTGTGAGTGATACCAAAACATTCAGTCCACCACAATGATTCCATTTTAATAAAAGTTTACTATTTTTTCCCCCCATTTTGATGAAAGTTTACTATTTTTTTTAAACAAAATAAATTTAGTTGAACACATTTCTCAATCAAGGTCCTGTGTTGGCATTATATGGTTTAAATCTCCATTTTGTGATTTCTGCAACAGATGTATATTTTTTTATCTGTCCATTTTGTAATTTTCATCATTGTTTAATAGAAGTAGTCTTTTTTATTTGCTTCATGGTCCATTTTGTAGTTAATATCAAAATCCCATTCAGGCATTATATTATATAAAGAAATGGGTTAACTTTCCACTTTGTGATTCCTGCCACAGGTGTAGGCTTTTTTTATCTATCCATTTTGCAATTTTCTGCCATAGTTAATAGACAGAGTATTTTTTTCTTTGCTTTATTGTCCATTTTGTAGTTAATACACTTATTATTTTAGATTTGAAAGTATCGTGATTAATATTTGACAATTGCTGCTCACTACAGAGGAGGATGCAGTTAAAATAAGATAGTAATGTTTGACAGTCTTCTGCGGAGAGTCACATGGTTGCTTTATTATGACAATTTCTGTTATATATATATATATATTGAACCGGGTTCGAATATGAGTATTCGAAACACCGGCCTCTTAGGCAGAGAAGAACATACTCGGAGAGTATATATGCCCAAACGATAGCTATAAAGTATATAACTAATGTTACATTTCCAGGACATAACTTCTTCTCGACTGTTGAGTTCAACACCAAGTTCAAAGCACTTTTTTTTTGTTTGTGTATAAACACGGGCGCCAGCTATCTATTCAAGGATGAATAAATAACGCACTTTAAGCAATGGCCACTAACTCAACGCCTAAATCCACAACTAGCTCAGTTGTTTGTAATCACTAATAGATTATACTTAATTAGTGATTAAAAGAATTAATAAAAGAATTTGTTAAAAAGAATTGACCGACAAATAAAGTTTAATTTTAAAGATAATTTATTAACTAACATTTATTTTCTAAATTTAAACATTTTATAATTCTAATAAAGCACACGCATATTTTAAATTGACATTTCTAAATAGTCTAAATATTCCTATAGATTCAATAACAGAACACTCTAATTTAACTAATAAATATTGATATAATGATCACGCACATATTAACTCATGCACACACATAATAATGATAATAAAGGACTACATAGCATTTGAAATTTAATCACACACATCAATAGTTCATTTATGTATGATTTTGAGTTCATATAATTAGACTCTTGGAGGATTTGCACGAATTAATGAAATGCAATGGCTATTACAGTATAAACGAAAATAAGCAAATGTTTTACCTAGGATTTTGAACGTAGATTTAACACTTTGTTTTCTTCTTGTTTGTTGTTTCTTCCAGTATGAATGGTTCCAGTATGAATGCTTCCAGCCGGCTGGGATGTTTCCTTGCTGAGTTTCCTGATTTTCATGATTATTACTATCGAAGACAATTAGATACGGACGGAGATTTTCTACGATGTTAAGCTGACATTATTTCACGGGCAGATCTGCTGTTTTCTCGGACATCTGGGCTGGAGGTGAACGTGCGTTCCAAAATATTCTCAGCACTGCATTTTGTTTCTTAACTGACTCAATTAATTTCCAAACTGCACTCTCTTAATAACTTTGTGAACTGAACTCACTCAATTAATTTGTGGAACTGATTGTCTCAACTCAATTAATTTGTGGAATGAATTACTGTCCGATAAAAAAGGTCTATTTATACCTGCGCCTTGTTGTTTTTCTGATATCTCCGGCAAAGATCTGTTGTCAAATTCCTTATCAATTAATCCTTTGATAAACGTGTTTTGGAAGATTGCTTAATTAGTAATAGCCATGCAGAGGTGTTGTTTTATATTTTAATTAATAACCATTGCCGTGTTTTTTAATAATAATCTTTTTTAACTTTCATTTATTTATAATAACATTTACTCTATTGTTGACAATCGCACATATATACGGTCATATATTAGTTTTAACATTATTTTTCTTTAATTAAACTTGAATGAAAAGAGATTTGCATGCTTTAACCCCCCAAACTATACCTCTAAAAATACTAACAAAAACCATCTATTTCCTTTTGTAAACCTTTAGTTTCATGTCTCAAATCAAGACTCCCCCTCCCCCCTTAGGATTAATTAATTGTAGCTTTTTTATTTCAAAAACTAATGCTAGAAAACTATTTAATTCTTATCTTTTTTCTAAAACAAACTGCAATAAACTCTTCAACGCCCAATTTTATGTTTTTCTTTTATGAATGATTACTTTAATAATAATTTTAGATAAAAATTATATGTGCCTATATCAATATAGGTACATTACACCGCCCTTCCTTTTGAGAGTAAAATGCGTCATTTTTGACCATTTTATCTCTGACAACATTAAATCTTAATTTATTATTCTTTCTAAGTTTGCTTTTTGGTATCTTTTCCTTTTCCATGCTAAGGGCAATCTCCAATTATGCTTTTCTTCTTTCTATGCTGGTAACATTGCTTACAATGTTCATCCTGGATAATGACCACGAGGACAAACTAAATTTGTGGCACAGGGATCTTTTGTAAACGAAGCTTCAGCTGCCGATTCTCTTGATCGGACTTTGACTAAGAAAAGGTGGCTGCAAATGGCAGGAATTTCAACTGTCCATTTTCGACTTACACCCTGGAAAACGATTGCCGATTCTCTTGATGGGACTTTGACTAAGCAGCTACAATGGCAGGAATTTTCAACTGTCCATTTCCGACTTACGCTTTGGAAAACGAGGTACGAGATATGGGGATTCTCCCTTGAAAAGTGACTTACGACTTACTCTGGTTGTTGCCAGTGCGCTTTTTAAAAGAGGAATGATCCCAGCCAATCCGTTACGGGTACTAGAATTTATCCAGTCGAGAGCTTTAAACTTAACCTTAACTAAAACACTTCTATACTACCCTCATTCCCGTTAGATTCAAACCCTTATACACTCCTAATATAACTTAGATTGACTTTATATTATTTATCACTAATCCTACAATATTATTTTAAATACACATGAACATTACTTTAACATATTTATTTATATTATTCTGAACTATTATGAACATTATCTTACATATTTATTTATATTACGATATTACTTTAACCCATTACTTTAACTTATATATTATCGTGCGTATATTCAAAAACTATTTTATTTTACTACGAATATTTTATTTATTTTCTACAGATATATTATACTTATTTATTTAACTTGATTTTATTGATTTTTATTTATTTGAACTGTTTATTTACGAACATTTCCTTAATTAATATGTGCGTGGAGAAAAAAAATCTTTTATTTTGCGAAGCCTCCATTATTATTATCTGACAAAACAATCCATCATTTTAAATAGCAAAATTCTAATTCAGGCTTTTCACCTACGTCAAAATAATTATATTAGACTCATAGTCCATTTCCGGTCCTTTTTGTTTATTTCCTTTACTATTCCACCCGTTTACTAACTTTTAAACTATGTCAGGTGGTTCCTTCTTTCTTTCTACAAATTCTATAATATAAACTAACTTTCCTCTCTTATCGGTTCCATTTTTATATTTTATTGCTTTATCTCTTTCTCTTTCTGTTCTGTGTTTGACTTCATAACTCAGAAAACCTTTATACCTAGACAAACTCCGAATTACTTCAATCTGGGAATATTTTTTCTTACGCTTTCTCTTTGATTTAAATCTCCATTTAAAATGAACACGAACTTTTCCTTTAACCTTTTTAATTTTTTGTAAAAACTTTTCAACGCTATCTTCTATCTTGAACTTATGTCTCTCTTCTATTTCTTGATCTATGTTTTCCTCTGTCTTAGCACTATCCTGTTCTGATTTAATTTCTATTTCAGTCTTCTCTGTTTCAACACTATCTAGTTCTACCTCAATTTCTATATCTTTCATGACCTCAACTTCCTGACTTTCTTTAACTAAATCTAACTCTCTGCCTTCTTGGTTCTCCTCTACTTTCTCTATTATTTCACTCCTCATTCCTTTAATTTCACATCTTATTTCTCTTATTCCCGCAATGAATTCTTGATGACTTTGCCTGAATTCTTGACGCATTTCTTGCATCATATTTATCATCATTTTCAGCATCTGCGTCTCAGACATTTCTTTCTCTTTTTCCATTTTTAAAACAATATTTTATTTCAAACTAGCGCTTACGTTAGACTAAATTTACTATACGATTTATTTATTTATTTTTCTTATTAAGACGAAAACTCACGTTAACTCCAGCCTTTTGTCCTTTTCACTACCCGCTCTTAATGCTTTAACTCCGCCCATAACACCCAATTGACTCTGATTTGATAGCATAAATGTCAAAATCTCTTTTCATTTCGAAAAAAAAAGTTTTCAGTCAATTCTTTTTTAAAATTAAAACACTTTTACATACGTAATTTAACTTTTGTATAAAACAAAATTTTCAAACAAGAAACAAAGTATTTCTTTACTATTGTTTCTTAGGTTCAGCCCCAAGTTGGGTCTAGCCATTGAACCGTATTCGAATATGAGTATTCGAAACACCGGCCTCTTAGGCAGAGAAGAATATACTCGGAGAGTATGTATGCCCAAACGATAGCTATAAAGTATATAACTAATGTTACATTTCCAGGACATAACTTCTTCTTGACTGTTGAGTTCAACACCAAGTTCAAAGCACTTTTTTTTGTTTGTGTATAAACACGGGCGCCAGCTATCTATTCAAGGATGAATAAATAACGCACTTTAAGCAATGGCCACTAACTCAATGCCTAAATCCACGACTAGCTCAGTTGTTTGTAATCACTAATAGATTATACTTAATTAGTGATTAAAAGAATTAATAAAAGAATTTGTTAAAAAGAATTGACCAACAAATAAAGTTTAATTTTAAAGATAATTTATTAACTAACATTTATTTTCTAAATTTAAACATTTTATAATTCTAATAAAGCACACGCATATTTTAAATTGACATTTCTAAATAGTCTAAATATTCCTATAGATTCAATAACAGAACACTCTAATTTAACTAATAAATATTGATATAATGATCATGCACATATTAACTCATGCACACACATAATAATGATAATAAAGGACTACATAGCATTTGAAATTTAATCACACACATCAATAGTTCATTTATGTATGATTTCGAGTTCATATAATTAGACTCTTGGAGGATTCGCACGAATTAATGAAATGCAATGGCTATTACAGTATAAACAAAAATAAGCAAATGTTTTACCTAGGATTTTGAACGTAGATTTAACACTTTGTTTTCTTCTTGTTTGTTGTTTCTTCCAGTATGAATGGTTCCAGTATGAATGCTTCCAGCTGGCTGGGACGTTTCCTTGCTGAGTTTCCTGATTTTCATGATTATTACTATCGAAGACAATTAGATACGGACGGAGATTTTCTACGATGTTAAGCTGACATTATTTCACGGGCAGATCTGCTGTTTTCTCGGACATCTGGGCTGGAGGTGAACATGCGTTCCAAAATATTCTCAGCACTGCATTTTGTTTCTTAACTGACTCAATTAATTTCCGAACTGCACTCTCTTAATAACTTTGTGAACTGAACTCACTCAATTAATTTGTGGAACTGATTGTCTCAACTCAATTAATTTGTGGAATGAATTACTGTCTGATAAAAAAGGTCTATTTATACCTGCGTCTTGTTGTCTTTCTGATATCTCCGGCAAAGATCTGTTGTCAAATTCCTTATCAATTAATCCTTTAATAAACGTGTTTTGGAAGATTGCTTAATTAGTAATAGCCATGCAGAGATGTTGTTTTATATTTTAATTAATAACCATTGCCGTGTTTTTTAATAATAATCTTTTTTAACTTTCATTTATTTATAATAACATTTATTCTATTGTTGACAATTGCACATATATATGGTCATATATTAGTTTTAACATTATTTTTCTTTAATTAAACTTGAATGAAAAGAGATTTGCATGCTTTAACCCCCCAAACTATACCTCTACAAATACTAACAAAAACCATCTATTTCCTTTTGTAAACCTTTAGTTTCATGTCTCAAACTAAGACTCCCCCTCCCCCCTTAGGATTAATTAATTGTAGCTTTTTTTATTTCAAAAACTAATGCTAGAAAACTATTTAATTCTTATCTTTTTTTCTAAAACAAACTGCAATAAACTCTTCAACGCCCAATTTTATGTTTTTCTTTTATGAATGATTACTTTAATAATAATTTTAGATAAAAATTATATGTGCCTATATCAATATAGGTACAATATATATATATATATATATATATATATATATATATATATATATATATATATATATATATATATATATATATATATATATATATATATATATATAGGATAAGAACATTTTGATTTGAATGAATAAATATAGTAATATATATTATAATGGTATATCTGGTTAATTTAAGCAGAAGCATCAAAATGTATAAGTAAAATAATATGAGATTAGTTACTTAACTAGAGCTCATTCTACATACTGTTAAGCAAGGTACAAGTTGTAATAAGTTCATCTAAAATTATTAAGAATAAAAATTCCATAAACAAGTAAAAATTTTAAAATTAAAATTCTAATAAATAAAATCACTGCAGAATAAATTACAGTAAATTATTGAATTAAAATATCTCATTTGGAAAAGAAAAGAAATCTATAAAAATTTAAAGAGTTTACTTCATCATAAACATAGATCGACAAAAGGCAAATGTCAGTTATCAGTATAAGTTTGACAAATTAATTAATTTGGGGGGGAGGGTCTAACTTAAAAAAGTTAAAACTATAAAAGTTTAAAAAATAAATTTTTTACATGAAATTAAAAATTCTCTTTTTTCATTTAATTTAAGGGGAAAAAGAAATATTAAAAACTAAAAAATCTCTTTTCATTATTTAAAATAAAATAAATACAGATGTGCATGAATATTTAAATATAAAGAAAATAATAAAATGTGCACATGTTAAAGAAATAAAATATGAAAGTTAAATAAAAAAATAAATGAAAGTTTATAAATTAAAAAATTTCCTCAAAGATACATATACTAATAAGCTACAAAAGTATGGAATTAGTGATGGCTACTAATTAAAATCCATAAACAACAGGGATTAGAAATGGTTACTAATTAAAATACATAAACAGCAGGATTAATTAAAAGGCATTTTAAGAATTTAATCAAAGCAGTGGATGAATTTAAAAACTAATTAAAGAAATGACAACAAGATTATCATATAAATAGGTCTGAAAATTTTGTCAGTCAGTCATACACATATCTAGAAGCAGTTATTCATGTAGCTCAAGTCAATCACCCATTAGACTTTTTTAATGAATAAGATGCAGTACTAAGCAGTTCAGGATATGCGATGAACTTCAGCCTCAGTCTGACAGAACATCATGCCCATATAATAATTTGAAGCTGCCAGGAATGTCTAACTGCCTGAAATAGAAGTAGCATGGAATAGCAATTATTAGAACCTCAACAGAAGCTTAAAATCCAAACAGTGGGTAAAACACACACACAGCAATAAATAATTTGATGCCACCACATTAAAAAATCCTATAGGTAATAACATTTTATTATTCCAATTTTGATATTAATTTATGTAGCCATTGTGATCTTTGAAGCCTCCCAGAATCAGTTTAATAAATGAACTTTATAGCTGCATAAAATGAACTATTTATGTGCATGTTTAAATGCTTTGTACTTATTTAATGCATTATGATATATTTTATTGTATGTTATTAAGAAGACATACAATTATTGTTTATTTAATTGAGATGGATTTATAATTAGTTTACAAATTATATTGAACATTTTATTTAAAATAAATTATTCTACAAATTAGTATTTGTCAGTCAAGCTCTTTTTATTATACTACTAAAAATAATTTAGAAGAGAAGTTAGAGCAGCAATTTATTATATTATTCTTTTGATTGAGCTAGTTGGGATTTCTTAGGCACTGAATTAGTTTTCCATCATTCAGAGCATGTTAGTTGCTTTTGTAATTAATTGGTGCCTGGTGTTTACTCTGAAACAAAAAGGGCTTTGAATGATAGGTGTTGAATTTTGCAGCTGAGAAGATCTGTGGCCTTGAAATGTAGTTGTAGTTATATATCTTCTATATAGTTCCAGCTTGGTCACAGGTATCCTCTGGGTTTTATTCTTCTCAGCCTAAGGGACCACTGTGGAGCAATACTTAAATTGCAGTGGGGTAGATCAAATGTATAATTTTATAATATCATATTTTTATATATAAAAGTAAGTCTTACACTTTTGTTTTCACAATTTCTATTTCTATTAAAGAGTAAAAATTTATGTTAGATTGTTTTCCTATTTGATCTATTATACCACCTGGTTCAATATACAGAATAAGAATGTTTTGATTTGAGTGAATAAATATAGTAATATATTATAATGGTATTTCTGGTTGGTATAAGCAGAAGCAGCAAAATATACAGGTAAAATAATATGAGAATAGTTACTTAACTAGAGTTCATTCTACATACCAATATTCATTTGCTTTAGCTACCATACACTCCAAATGTAACACATAGGAGAGCATATTCTCAGAGCTATGGTGGGGGGTTGGAGTTATTCTATGGGTCATATGTGTGTGTTAATTGTGTATATTTTATCAAGCAATTATTGTGGATAAAAGGACAATTAATAAATTTGTAAATAAAAAAATATTTATTAATGACAAAATGAAATAATAAATCAATCAATAAATAATAAAATAAGCACTAGAATTTTTTTCCAAAATTTTCTATGTTGAGTGCTGTTCAATTCAGAAATTATAATAAAAGTTCAAATGTTTTATCACTTTATAATTTTATGTGATAACTTCTCGCATATAAAAAAGAATTATTATCTTTTATTTCTAGCTAGCTAGATTTTCTGGAAATAATTTAATTTATTATTAACAATTATTATACAGTTCATGTTATAAATAATTAAAATTTGAATATTATATTTTTATAGTACCTTCATGAATAAAAACAAACTGTCATTTATTGAAAAGTTCCAAAAATAATTTTCATGCTTTAGTATTTTTTAAAAGGTCGTAAATATTCTTTTCCTTTATTTGTCCTGAATATTCATCATTAACAAACAATATCAGAGCATTAAAAGTTAGGGCTTTAAAACATCTTACCACTGTCTTGAAAGTCTTTTCTTCTTTTAATAATTTTCTTTCTTTAGGTATCATTAAGTAAAGCATTAAAAGCAATTATACAAGGCATTTGTATCATTTTTTTCTGGCAATCCATTTGCAGAATTCCATTTATCAATAGCAATTTTTCTAAAACTAGTTGATAAAAAATATAGATGGAGCCATTGTATTAGGGTAAAAGCTATTCACTTTAACTTCTATACAAGTCTTAGTACAAAAAGTATCTCCATCGCTTTAAGTAAATAAAAAAATAATTAGAAATTTACACTTTTTGTGTATTTTTTTCTTTTACAAGGTAGATAATTTTTATTGCTGCTTTTTTATTTCAAAAGAGAGTAGGAAGAAGAAGAAAAAAATCTGTCTCATTTTAATATTTTTCCATTTCATTTACATATCAATGCATTGCTATTTTTATAACTTTTTGGGGGGTCATCTCCATAATAAATTTAGAATATCTATTTTTAACAAAGGGAAAATTAATTGAATGAATATATCCTGTCATTAGTATAAAATGGTCAAATATCCAATATAATTTATTTGTCCATAATGTTGTCACAAATACATAAATAAATAATCAATCAAACAAGATTGAAATAAACAACTATTAATAACTATATTTAAATATTTATCAAACTGGCTTTCATCTCCATTGAGACCTTCTCAAGATATTATACTATACAATTCACACAACCAATTAACTGTATTCACTCCAAATACTGGACACTATTGACATTACATTTCATTTCCTTTTAAACATGTACCCATACATTATAAATAAGTAAATAAATAAATAAATAAATAAATAAATTTAACATATTATACATCTAAATAAAAAATTTACAATATTTCCACCAAAATAATAATTAAATATATATTTTACATCTCTTAAAAAAATTTTGTATTTACATATTTACAATCATTTCCTACATTTTCCAATTGTTTAATAAAGCCCATTTTCCACCTAATTTAGCTGGACCTTTTACTATATTTACAGATTTGTCCAAGTTTTTCTGAATATATAATGTTTCATAATATATTCTCTTATGGTAATCTTTCACATACTTTATAACTTATATTTTCCTCACATTTCATTTTATGCCCTGTATCCAAATGATGCAAATATGGCCCTGACTTCATATCTTTTCTATTAATTGCTTGATCATGTTACCTACCTCTCTCACTTGCCATTCTTCCTAACTGTCCTATATATATATATATTATTGTATTTTCGACAGCGAATTTTATACATCAGACCCCCCATACTACTAACATCATTTAACTCTTTTGCATTATTTAACCATTTACCCAAAGACTTAATTATTTTTCCAAGCTATTTTTACATTATTCGGCAATTTGTCTTTCATTAATCTTTTACACACCTTTTCTGAATATGGAATAGACATCCATTTACTATTGCTATACCTATTCCTGTTATCCTCATTTACTCTATCTACCTTACCATCAAAAATCCATCTGATTTCCTTTTCTTTGTGACCTATTTTTACATAATTATTTTTCATCTTTAATTTGTGTTTACATATTTCTGTTTTATCTAATGTTAACCTATCATTCTTTAATTTAAATCTCTTTAAAACTTCTGCTTTCTGACACCATGGCTGATAAGAAGTTGGATCAATCAACCCTCTGGTCTTTTCATCTTTAATATAATGTTCAACAACTATCTCATTCATTACCCCTCTTCTTAAAAAAATGTCTAAATACTTTAATCCACTTTCTTCTTTCTCCATTGTAAGTCTAATATTATACTTATTCTGATTCAACTCATTAAAAACTTTACTAATACTTCTACTATTTACTACAATAACAATATTATCCACATATCTACAATATTCTTTTATCTCATTATTACTTCTATTTACTACTACTGATGATAAAATTCCACTAACTGAACATCCCATTACCCATCTTTTGCCTATACTCCAAAACTCTTATCTATATATTTAGCCTCATCTATTATTAATAATGCATTATACATAGCATTCATCCATTCTTTCGATAAAACATTTCTTATTTTTAATTTTTCTATAACAATATTAATACTATCCTTTCTAGGCACACTTTGATACATCTTTTCAATATCAAATGATACCATCATTCCATTTCTATTTAACTTAATATTATTTAACTTATTAACAATTTCTTCAGAATTCTTAATATAATATTTTCCAAATCCTATTACTTCTACAATTTTCCTATATACTATTTCACAGAAATCTTTAAGTATATTATTACTAAAATCCCAAATTACCCTTACTGGCATACTTTCTTTATGACCTTTACTTTTCCAAACATACATGGATGTTCAAATCATGATGGATATTAGTAAAGTTTTTAATGAGTTAAATCAGAATAAGTATAATATTATATTTACAATAGAAAAAGAAGAAAGTGGATTAAAGTATTTAGACATTTTTTTAAGAAGAGGTGTAACGAATGAGATAGTTGTTGAACATCATATTAAAGATGAAAAGACCAGAGGGTTGATTGATCCAACTTCTTATCAGCCATGGTGTCAGAAAATAGAAGTTTTAAATGGATTTAAATTAAAGAATGATAGGTTAACATTAGATAAAACAGAAATATATAAACACAAATTAAAGATGAAAAATAATTATGTAAAAATAGGTCACAAAGAGAAGGAAATCAGATGGATTTTTGATAGTAAGGTAGATAGAGTAAATGTAGATAACAGGAATAGGTATAGGGATAGTAAATGGATGTCTATTTCATATTCAGAAAAGGTGTATAAAAGATTATTGCCAAATAATGTAAAAATAGCTTGGAAGAATAATAAGTCATTGGGTAAATGGTTAAATAATGCAAATATGTTAAATGATATTAGTAGTGAGGGGGGCTGGTGTATAAAATTACCTGTGGAAAATGCAATAATATATATATATATATAACACAGTTAGGAAGAATGGCAAGTGAAAGAGGTAAGAAACATAATCGAGCAATTAATAGAAAAGATATGAAGTCAGAACCATATGTGCATTGTTTGGATACAGGGCGTAAATTGAAATGTGAGGAAAATATAAGAGTTTTAAAGTATGTGATGAATTACCATAAGGGAATATATTATGAAACATTGTATATTCAGAAAAACTTGGACAAATGTGTAAATATAGTAAAAGGCCCTGCTAAATTAGGTGGGAAATGGGCTTTATTAAACAATTGGAAAGTACAGGAAATTTTTGTAAATATGTAAATACAAATTTTTTTATGAGATATAAACTATGTATTTAATTATTATTTTGGGGAAAATATTGTATTTTTTTTTTTAGATGTATAATATGTTAAATTTATTTATTTATAAAGTATGGTACATGTTTAAAATGAAATAAAATGTAATGTAAATAGTCCAGTAGATGGAGTGAATATAGTTAATTAGTTATGTCACCTATTTTGTTTTTGTTGTATTTGAGTGAAATAGAGAGAGAGAAATAGAAAGACTAGGAAGAGGAATAGAGATACCATTAATAGGTGGTAAGGGAGTATATACATAGTCAAGTCTTTTTTTGCAGATGATGTCTCATTGTGTGCAGAAAAAAGAGAAGATATGGAATTTATGCTGAGGACATGTGCAAGGATGGGTAAAGATATGGGGATTAAATTTAGTGAAGAAAAATCAAATATAATGATGGTGAATACTGAGGAAAGAGAAGACAAATATTTCTTATTGGGGCATATAAAGTTAAGTGTGGTGAATAGATATAGTTATTTGGGAATCATCTTGAATAATCAGAAAAATTGCTTGGATGAATGGGAGAAAAAATTGATAAATGAAGCAAAGAAAAGAAAGGGATTGATAAAGAAATTAACAGTGTTTTCATATAAAAAATATGATGTAGCTAAAATTGTATGGAAGGGAGTGGCAGTAGCAGGGTTAACATATGGCAATGATGCATTATATGTTAGTAAAGTGGTATTAGATTATTTAGAAAGAGTACAAAGGGAAGTAGGAAGACATGCATTAGATGCAGAGGTGTGGACAGCAAAGGAGGCAATTCAAGGAGAAATGGGATGGTCAAGTTCTTATATGAGGGATGCAAAAAGCAAATTTAAAATGTTCAGTAGATTGCAGGTTATGGATAATAAAAGAATAGCCAAAATAGTATTTAATTGGGTTACAAGTAAAGGGCAGGCAACAAGATGTGTGAGAAAGGTAATGCAATATGTAGAAGATTTGGATAAAGAATTTATATCAGTATACTTGTAAAAATGGTGGGATGATTGTGTTAAAAGGATTGTTGAGTGTTATAGTGATAAGGAGTGGGATAGAAGAATAGATGCATTAATAAAGAATAGGGAGTTGGAGAGATGGATAACTAGTATGGAGAGTAAAATGAGTTTAAATATATATAGAAGTAAATGGAACATTGGGTGTGAGTTAATTTATGATAACATAAATGGAAAAATATGGGTGATTTAGTCTGCAAGTTGTGTAAGGAAGGCATAGAAAATATAAGGCATCTGTTACTTCAATGTAAATGCTTGGAAGCAGAAAGGGTACAAATAATGACGTTTATGAAATATTAAATATGAACAAAGTGATTATACAGAAAGTGAGTTATTGGTTTTTATGTTAGGTTTGGAAAAGATAAAGGGGATTTAGATATGAAGGTCATGGAGTTGACAAAGATTGTGATGTAGGAATGGGATGGAGCAGATTATGGGAAAACTTAGGGTGGAGAATGGAAAGGGAAGGTAAAGTGGCTAACAGGTTTCTCTGGGCATAGTTGCTGAGAGATTCCTGACTCCATATAAGAAGTCACAGTGCATCACATCACATCATGTGTGAATTGTATAATATAATATTTTGAGAAGGTCTTAATGGAAATGAAAGTCAGTTTGATAAATATTTAAATATAGTTATTAATAGTTGTTTATTTCAATCTTGTTTGCTTGATTATTTATTTATATCCTGTCATTTTCTAAAAATATAAGAATATAACTTAGACACGGTCAATGTAACTGTTACAATATATATATTATTAATTTTGTTTTTGTGTCAAAATCTCACAACCACCTGTTTTTATTTAGTATCATAATGTGTTTATTATTTGTGTGTACAAATGTATATTTTTTGTATTGTTAAAAATGTACTTTTTCAGGTTTATGTATTAGTGTTGTGGATTAGAGTTGTTGTGATATTTTACATATGTAACAGTCTGTTGATATCTTTGTAGCCTTGCTGAAATGTTGTTAAAGTAACATAAACACAAGATCCGTTTTTGAGAATTTATCACTTAAGTTTGTCAGAAGTTTCCATGTATGTGTTATATGTCAAGATCACAAGATTTTAAAGTTATCAACATATTGACACATATGTGAAATGTCACAGCAAGTCTAATATGTAAATATTCAATAGTTCTACATTCTGTTATATTCACCTTTGACATAAAAAATATAAATTTACTTCTTCCACTCTGTCTTGATCGATCGATCGATAGATAGATAGATAGATAGATAGATAGATAGATAGATAGATAGATAGATAGATAGATAGATAGATAGATAGATAGATAGATAGATAGATAGATAGATAGATAGATAGATACATAGATAGATAGATAGATAGATGAACGGACAGACAGACAGATAGATATAGATATACCATCTATAATATATATATATATTTTATTTATAAACATTGACAATGATAAACATTCATATTTTTTTGAATTGTTATGGGAATTAAAAAATGTTCATTCATATGAAAAAAAAAAATACAGTGGGTAATATTTATGTTTATTATTTATGATTATATCTATTTATCTATTTATGTATATACATACTAAGTCAATAAAATTTAAGATATTATTATTAATAACACATGCACTATTAACTGAAAGGAGATCCTTTGATTCCTCTTGGAGGCCTTAAAGGAACCGAGCAGGGCAAATTCCTAATGTCCACTCCATACGTTCTTGTCGTTGCAGCTGTTATTACTATGTGATTATTCATATAGTATACGAACATGGATGGGCTGCTCACCAACATGCATTAGCCAGCGTGGTGAGTTTATTGGCTTTTTACCTCCGAGTTTAAGATCAAGAAACACCATGGTCTTTCTTCTCAGTGCCTGATAAGGCAGAATGAATGTTTGTGTAAATGATAAATATTTTTCCAATACATATTATGACAGACAAAAATAAAGCATGGCCCTTATTCCCAGGAGGCTATAAAGTCACTAACCAAGGCAGCGGTTAGTGGTCGAAGGCGGAGGGTGCTAAGAATCCCCTGATTGCGAACCCAGGCTGCCATTTGATGATGACTTTTTATTTAGGTACTTACAACTGCAGATCACTTTCAAGTGAAGGAAGATTGCAAGAATTAGAAGAAGAACTGTCTTATATTAAATGGGACATTATTGGACTTTGTGAAGTTAGAAGAAAAGGAGAAGAAACAATTGATTTAAAAAGTGGACATATACTCTATTATAAAGGCACACATATTGGAAATACAAGTGGAGTAGGATTCATTATAAATAAAAAGTGGAAGAACAATATTGTGGAGATTGATGGTGTATCGGACAGAGTGGCAAGATTAGTTATACAACTTAATAGCAGATACCAAATGCAGATAATTCAGGTTTATGCCCCAACAAGTTCTCATAGTGATGAAGTAGTAGAAGATTTTTATATGGATGTACAAAAGGCTTTTGATCAGAGTAAACAACATTTTAAAATTGTTATGGGAGACTTTAATGCTGGAATTGGTAGACAAATGAAAGATGAAATTGCTGTAGGTAATTTTGGTTATGGTAATAGAAATGAGAGATGACATAGACTTGTGGAGTTTGCAGAAAAAGAAAAACTTTATATTATGAATTCATTTTTTGAGAAAAATGTTAAAAGGAAATGGACATGGAAGCATCCAAATGAAGGTACAGCAGAATTGGATTATATTTTGACTAACAGAAAATACATATTTCAAGATTGTAATGTTCTTAATAAATTTAACACAGGAAGTGATCATCGATTAGTAAGGTGTAAGTTACGTGTTAATGTAAAACTAGAGAGACAAAAATTATTAAGAAAAACAATATTTACAGTTGATATTCCTAATCTTCAGAAACATTCTAATGAATTTAAATTAGAACTTACAAATAGGTTTCAAGTGTTAGGAGATTTTGAACATGATTCAGATTTGAATGAAATTAATATGAAAATAACTGATACACTTTTAAAAACTGCAACAAACATAGCTGGTAGAAAAAAGCAGCAATTGACTAATAAAATTTCTACTGAGACTAGAGAATTTATGAAGAAAAGAAGGAATATGAAGATATACAAAAATGATGTATTAAAAAGAATTGAATATCTCGAATTTTGTAAAATGGTACGGAAAAGAGTTGAAAATGATATAAGAAAGTATAACTGTGAAATAGCAAGAAAAGCTGTAGAAGAAAATAAAAGTCTCAAAAATGTTAAACAACGTTTTGGTATTGGTAGGAAATGTATATCTGCAATAAGAAAAAAAGATGGAATTATTACTAAAAAGAGAGATGACATCATGAAATTGGTAGAAGATTTTTATCAAGAATTATATAGTAATAAAGAACAAGTACTCCTATATCTATTACATCTTCCGAATTGCCCAGAATTTTAAATGAAGAAGTGAGACATGCAATTAAGTGTATGAAGAAAGGAAAGGCTCCAGGAAATGATGGAATTATAATTGATATATTAAAAGAAGCAGGTGAAGAAATAGAAACAATTTTAGCAAAGTTATATACCAAATGTCTAAATGATAAAGATGTACCAGAAGATTGGAAGAATGCAGTAATAATATTAATATTTAAAAAAGGTGATAAAGAAGATATTAGAAATTACAGACCTATCAGCCTTTTATCAGTTTTATATAAAATTTTTACCAAGATAATTACAACTCGTCTACAGAGAACTTTGGATTTCCACCAACCAAGAGAACAAGCTGGATTTAAAAGTGGTTTTAGTACAATAGATCATATCCAGGTATTGAGAGAAGTCATAGAAAAGACAAATGAATATGAGTTGTCATTATGTTTTGGATTTATAGATTATGAAAAGGCATTCGATTCTATACACATTTCTTCAGTGATTAAAGCATTGGATCATCAAGGTATAGATCCAGGATATTGTCATATTTTAAAAAATATTTATAAAAATGCAACTGCAAGGTGACTCCATATCTCCAAAACTCTTTACAGCAGTGCTGCAAGAAGTATTTTGTGGATTAAAATGGGAAAGTAAAGGAGTGAAAGTAAATGGAGAGTATTTAAGTCATTTAGATTTCGCAGATGATGTAGTTGTTTTTGCAAATAATGCTTCAGAGCTGCAGAAAATGTTGCAGGAGTTAGCAGATGAAAGTAGAAAAGTAGGACTAAAGATAAATGTTAAAAAGACTAAAGTAATGTTTAATCGATTTGCTCAAAATATGAAAATAAAGATTGATTATGAAGAATTAGAAGAAGTTAACAGTTACAAATACCTTGGTCAGATTATTAATACAGATGGAAACATAATGGAGGAAATTAATCATAGAATTAAACTTGGTTGGAGTGCTTTTGGTAGAAATAACTTGATACTAAAAGGAAATATGCCTATGTATTTGAAAAGGATGGTTTTTAACAAATGTGTTTTACCAGTTCTTACTTATGGATCTGAGACTTGGACACTTAATAGAAGAGCAATACAGAGACTTCAGACCACTCAAAGGGGTATGGAGAGATGTATGTTGGAAGTAACAAGAAGAGATCGAAAATGCAATGTATGGGTAAGACAACAAACAGGTGTTACTGACCTTATTGAAAAAATTTAAAGATTGAAATGGAGTTGGGCTGGACATATTGCTAGAAGAGATGATAATAGATGGACAATTGAAATTTTAAACTGGATTCCAAGAGATTGTAAAAGACCCAGAAAGAGACCACATGTGAGATGGATGGATGAAATAAGAAAATGTGCAGGGGTGTTGTGGAGAAGAGAAGCTAAAGATCGGAGAAGATGGATTAAACTTGGAGAGACCTTCATTCTGCAGTGGATTGATAATGGTTGATGATGATGATATACTAAAATGGAAATATCCATTTCAAATCTATTTTGAATATTTAACAAAAGGTAAGAAAACTAATCGATTTTTAAAATTAAATTAAAAGAGAGTAGTACCAGCTAAATAGCGCCAAGTAAAGCTTTAATAATATTTTAGATAACTTTTATATATATATATATGTACTCGCATATCGTATAGAAATTTACTTTCAATTTAATTAAATAATTTTCTTTTGATAAAGGAACGAATTTTTTTTTTCAAAAAAGTTTAATCCCTGTTAACATATAATTTAAAGAAAAGTTTGATTTTTTTATTAAAATAAAATGTAAACGTTTTATTTTAGAGAATGTTCATTAATATATTAATTAAAACTAAGTTAGGATGCAGTTGTCATTTTAATTAATGTAATGTAATTAAAGTCAAAATTTCTGTTGTACCAACTTTATGTTTTCAAAGAAAAACTAATGGATTTTGTATTCTAAAATGTAAATTTGAATTTGCTTTAATGTTTAAATTAATTCATTATAAACATTTCATTTGGTTCCAAAATAAAATGTGTTATCGTAATTAATAAAAGTCGACGTGATAAGGAATTTGCATAAATAATCTTGCAAAAAAAGTCAATTTGTCTTTTCTTATTTCATCTTCATGCTGGTTATTGTCATCACCAAATTGGAAGGCTTTATTATGGCAAATCCTTCCTGGGTAGAGATAGCCAACCTTAGTAGGAATCTTCTCAGTAGTGTCTAGTCCACTATATGCTAAACCACTTACTATCAACTGAAAGCTATTGGAAAAACCTGATTATGACAAGTTAAATCTTTTGAAAACCTTATCATGAAACACCTAATTAGAAAAATAAGAAGTGAAAAAGCAATGGATCCTGAATTTTAAGTTTCAGCCACATATTTTGTTTAATATGAATTCTAAATACATGTTAAAAATAAAAGAATATAATTCAAGTGCATTTGAAAATTGCCATCAAATTTTCTGGAAGCTGCCATATTCTATATTACTCATATGAAAGTGTAGATAAATGTATGAAATCATTTAATTGATAAACATTTGGGTCTTCATTTTAAATTTAATGAACTTTCTTTATATCTAAAGACTTTCTATTCCATTATTTTATTATGACATTTATGTGTTCTTAAACATTTCATTTAAATTAACACTTACCATTTATCTGTTAAATAATTTAAAATACTTACCAAAATCTTTATTAGAATGGTTTAGTTTTAAGATTTTAAACAATAGCATTGTGAGATACAATTTCTAATAATTGATTTTAAATTAACGGTTAAATCAATAATTAATTCCAGAAATTTCTCATCATTAGAGATTTTGATCTTTATTAATATTTCTGTAAATTTTCACTATATTACTCTCGCGGAAGTAGGGACTGATTTCTATCCACTTTTAACACCTTGTTGAGGGATGTAATCATAAACATATAATCAAACTTTGCTCTATTTAGGACTCTATTTGCTCATCACAAATGTTGAAGAACTGGCTGGTTGCCATTCTTGGCAGATTGCTCGTGTAAGAGATAGCATATTTATAATATTAATAATGATAATGGTGACAAGATAGAAAGTATTAGTAGAAATAAGATATTAAAAAATATAAGTATATATATATATATTCTTTCAAGTTTTGTTGATATAGAGCTTTCAAGACCTGAACTTAGAACAGGACCTGGATAGCTAAACAGCTATAACATGAATTATATAGCTGTTGTTTTAGAAGAACACATCATAGAATGAAAAAAGACATGCATAGTATTTGAATTCATTGTGAGGCCTAACTTATTAGTTCTTATTTTTGAAAGATATATCAGAGAAAATATAAGGACATTAAATATTGGTTTGTGCAATCGTATATGTATTCATTTATCAGTGCTTATACTTCAAAAATGTTTCAGACAATTCAGAAAAAGAAAGCTTGTCTTCTTTATTGGGTAGTGTTATTACATTAAAGCTATTAACCTTTCTTAATCCTTCATGGGATGTTTATGGTAACAGCACTGTGCAGTTTAAGGCTCCTCAGAATACCTTGCTATTGCTGCATCTATGTTTAACTCACAAATTTATTCATATAGAACATATTATACTTTATTTATAGCGTTAATCAATAGATTGAACCTTTTATATTAAAAAAATGGTTTGCATGGTAGAAAAACAAATATAGATGGAAAGAACTTCAATAGAAGCTATTAATGAATGTTATATACAAAATTATTTAAAATGCTAATTTTTGTTAGGTTTTTTAATTAAAAATTTAATGTGTATATATAACATTTTATGCATAAATAATGTGTATGCACTTGGAAACTTAAAATCATAGATAAATAGTAATAAAAAACACTAAGAGCTTTATTGCATGGGTGTTGATAGCCAGAACTATGAGTGGCCGAATCAATCCTGGGATCTCCCGATTCCAAGTCAGGTGCTCCAAATCGCACGGAGCATAAGCAATAATAATAAATAATGACCCAAAGCAATTAAAAATAACGTTATTAGCTAAATGAACTGATTTTGCACAATAGACAACCTATCATAGATTGCTTATTTAGGCAAAAATATCATTATAAGAGAACTCGAATACATCTCTGATCAAACAGTGGCATTTTAAAAGAAATCAATATTACACACACCCCTTACCACCACCACACATACATAGCAGTGATGTAAAAAATTCTAATAGGAGAGAACATAAAAAAATCAGAAATAATTTTATTATATCTTTATCATCAACCATTATCAATCCACTGCAGGATGAAGGTCTCTCCAAGTTTAATCCATCTTCTCCGATCTTTAGCTTCTCTTCTCCACATCACTCCTGCACACTTTCTTATTTCATCCAGCCATCTCACATGTGGCCTCTTTCTGGCTCTTTTACAATCTCTTGGAATCCAATTTAAAATTTCAATTGTCCATCTATTATCATCCCTTCTAGAAATATGTCCAGCCCAACTCCACTTCAATCTTTTAATTTTTTCAATGAGGTCAGTAACACTTGTTTGTTCTCTTACCCATACATTGCGTTTTCAATCTCTTTTTGTTACTTCCAACATGCATCTCTGCATACTTCTTTGAATAGTCTGGAGTCTGTATTGCTCTTCTATTAAGTGTCCAAGTCTCAGATCCATAAGTAAGAACTGGATTTTATTATATATATGATTTTAAGTATTTAGATGACTCTGGAAAAATATCTTTACATAAATAGAAGTATTAATCTAATATTGTCTGATAATAGTATAAAATTAAGTATTTCGATTTTTATTATGAGTATAAAATTATCATTACTGTATGTAGTTTAATTATTTTGATATAAAAAGTAATTCTTATAAATATTTTCTCTCAATCTTTAACTGAAAGGCAATCCCAGATTACTAATCAGCAAATCCAGTTAGCATTGATTTTCATTATTAAAAATAAAATTAAAAAAACGATATTATTATACTATTTATTATTATCACATAGCGTTCAGCATATTCAAGTGTTATACTTAAGATCTAGGATTCAAATTTGGGCTAGGTATAACTTAATTTTTTTTCTGTTAGAGAATCAAGTGTCTAACGATTCTTAGCTTGAGAATGAACCAAATATGGAAACCCTTAAAAACTTCAGCATATATAATTGATAAACTCAAATGGATTCTTTTGCATTGTTCTACTCAGCAAGAGGGATGGGGGGTGAGGGAAAAGTTAGAGATGCCTTTGCCCTGAAGTAGGCTGATTACAATATATTTCATTATGCATACATGTTTTATTTTCTGATATAAAAAGAGTAAGTGTATAAACAAAAATAAAAAAAGATATCATATTTCAAATAAAAAAAAAATTAAAAAATGTCAATGTCTTTTAATAATGCATGTATTCTATTTTTACATCTGCTAACAATATAAGGTATTTGCATACTTGTACTTGAAGATGCAGCAAGAAATATGATTGAAAATGAATCACGTTTCTGCAATATGTTGGCTAAGTCCATATTGTTTCTTTGTAAGTTTTTATAACCATTTATTAAAGACAATAAAAAAAATCATTTTATTTAAAAACTGGTAAAATGAAAGAATAAAAAATAATCAGATGATAACTTGCTCAGGAGGTCGTGTGATGTTCAAGCACTGATTTAGCTTTGATCTTTTTATTAATGTTTATATTCTCAGTGATTAACTGGCAGAATTCAGCAGGCATTCCTTCTTTAAAATAAAAATTGAACTGGTCTGGATGATTTGGACAATGGTAGAGTGGCAGATTACGGGGTTCTGTCACTTCTTAGGTTCAAACCTCCTATGAACTCGCAGCAAATCATTCAATTATTTTTATTATTATTTAGTTACTAAACTTCGATATCAGCTTAAAGTTGTTAACTTTTTGGATTAGTTAAACATTATGCATCCCATAATGCAATGCAATAATTATTAAATAAGATTTAAAGTAGATTTAACCATTTATCAAACATCAGAAAAATTGCAATATAAACGGTATTTTAATAAAAATGGTTATTGGATATAATTCGAACATACATTTAGTTTGTTTACTTATAATACTGAAATAGCCTTTCTACATAAAGATTGTGATCTCAGCAGATTAAAAAAAATTATTTTCATTTAATTCTCCAGGTTATATACATTTATTTAGCCAACATTTTTCTCTTTCAAAATTTAATCTTCAATTTTCCAAATTTGTTTCAAAAATGTTAAAAAATAATAACATGCATTAACAAATTAATTTTTGTTTTTAAATATAGTTAAAACATTTGAATATAAAGATATAATATAGAGCTATAATAATAAACAACAGAATTTATACCGTATTGCAAAATAATATAAAAATGTTACGCATCTCACAGATATTTGCTTTTTTTGTTTATCTTTTTTTTTTTTTTTAAATGAAAGATAGTCATTTTTATTTACTTGAAACTTGCTAACGGTCTTAGAAATCACTTGAAGAGATAGTTTGTCATAGTTTTTAGTTTAATTATTAGCAGAAACTATGTAATATATAGTGCTCACGTTCATTTTAAAATAGCAGTCTCAATATTATAAATGCAAAACCATGATTTAATGTTATCATCGGAGTTATGGCAGTTCTAAAACACTTTTAGAGGCAGAAGTGGGCATGAAGTGTACATTATTTAAATGCCAAACTAGGATCTAAATATTTAGATGCTAGCAATAAGTTGTGTCAAAAGAATGAAAAGCAACACCAATTTACCACCAATGATGATCAAGTTTTACTACTAAATCATAATATCATATTGCCTAGTTAGTTAATCTGCTTTCAATCAGACACTTTAGTGATGTTGTGAACTCTTGTAGAGAGTGAAACTGTAGAGATTAAAATAATTACAAAGAGAAAAATCAATGACAATTACTCTTATCCAATATGATTATTAATGTGCGTTGGGGTATTTTTATGTTTAAATGTTCACAATCAATCAAAAGACTGCTAGAATACATATAAACAATAGAATAACTTTATTGGTCAGGAGTTCATAAAAAAATTTAAGCATTGGAAGTGCCTAAATTGGAATCAATTTAAGAACCTTCTGTTTCAAAGTTTGACACTTTACCACAACATTAAATCGATAAAGTGTAAATATACATACTTACCTTCTACTTTTCTTTGAGCTTCAGTGATCCTTATTTTTTAAAAATAAAAGATCTCTTGATATTTTTAATACCTTTCCCCAATTTCTCTACTGGTATCCTTTACCTCTATTTCCTTCATTCTTTTTAGCTTTTTACTATCTTTTTTTATTTTGCTACACAGGTGTTTGCTTTTAAACAAATGAATCTCCAGGCTTAATTTTATTTAAAATCAACTAACATGTGTGTATTTTGATCCCTGACATATTGGGCACACCTTTCTAAGAACAACTAAAAAATATATTTTTTTTAATCTATCTAATAATATATGTTTTGCATTAGTGAGTGTATGACAATAAAAAAAAAAAACATTAATGCAGTTTTTTATTGTCACTTATATAAAATAAATATAATGTTAAGTATCCAATTCAAAAAAATAATTGGCCCAGTATAATGTCAGAAGAGACAGCTAAACTTTGGTCAGAAATCTATGAGATTTTAAATCAATCATTCTATCACTGTATTAAAGCATATAGCACACTAATCAATTATATCAATCAAAGTTTATATCAAAGCTTATAGAATAGGAAAAGAGAAGGTTTCAAGATTATATTCTGCAATTATGAAGGCTTAGGATAAATTCAGGGATACTTATTTTAAAAACAAGTGAACTCATTATTTATAGTGTGACCCAGTAAAAAAATGGCTGGATCAAACAGCCTGCAGCGCCATCTATGCATACATTTTTATTACCATTGAAATAGTTTCAATTTTTTAACATCTATTTCTAACATAGAAATTTTCATTTTCTAAAACTTTATGCTACAGATAAACCTTAAAAATCCTGAAGTAATCTGATTAAAAATTAGCACCTAATACAATAATAAAATAAAAGTAAAAAAAAAAAAAGAAATTGTGGAAAGTAAATAGCAAAAACAACTTAATAATAAATAAAAATCCAGCAAATTTAGTGTAAAGAAATGAAAAACTGTATAAAAGAAATAATTGTAGAGAAGGTATTATATTAAGAAATTCAAACATTACTGAAAGATCAGTGAGAATACTTTAGCTCCAAGTGACTGAAATGATACACACAAAACAAATATCATTGACAATGAAACTTCAAAAAAATAATATGATAATTTATCTGAAATGCAGACAAAACAAAATTAATTTAAAGAAGATAAAAGTAATAATTAGAATAAAGATTTAACTGAATACCAACAATAAATATATGACTTCCTTGGTTTACTTACATCTTTCCAAAAGCCATTGTCTTCACACTACACTACAGCCATCTACTGTAAACTTGATAAAACAATGCACACTAGATGGTGTTGTACTATAGAATTCACAATCATAAACTGATTTCTGTATTTTCTTTTTGTCAGTGAGGATTTAGAATTCAAAGCTAAAACTAATACATTTCACATTAAGAAACATCTTTTATTCCTTTATACCATTTAAGCTAATATTCTGAAAATTAAAAAATTCTTAAATGAGCCATTTCCACTTCAATTTTTTTTAAATTTTTGCTATTAATTTGAATAATATAAAGAAGTACAAAATAGATGCTAGATGTGTAAGTTTATTAATTTCCACTTTGATCATAATATTTCCATTAATAAAAGCAAAAATCAGAAATCTATAAATATGAATATTGTAGCACTAAGCCAGCTGCATTGATTACTCAAGTTCACAGTAGATGTCTCTAGAGTAGGATAAGAAATATTTTATAATCAACTGGGAAAAAACATCAATTAGTGATAATGAAATTACTTTTTCTAAACTACTATTTCCTTCATCGAGAAATCAAAATGAAAGGAAAAAAGTGAATAAAAAGACAATATATTGCAAACATATATTTAATCCATAAGGATTAATATCATCTATAATAATTTAATTTTTTTACTTAAATAAACATAATTTTGTAATAAGTAAACTTCATTGTTGTTAAGCCATATAAAGCCTTATCTAAGTGTCCTAATTTATTAATAAAATAATCTGTTAAACATTCTTGGATAATAAATTTGATAAAGTAATATCAATTAGTTTATTTAATATTGAGCTAAAAATCCAAATATGATAGTTTAAAACAAAATAAAGACTTAGATTAGAGTGTGTTGTGTTTTAAAATAATTTCAGTAAATAAAGTTTTTGTTGCTTTAGGCATGTTAAAGGTCAATTTTGCTAGTTTTCAAAATAAGATACATTTAAAATAGTAGTTCATAAAGTATTAATAATTCAAATAATATTTGTTTAAAGTTAGAATTTAAAAACATTAAGCTTAAAGATAATTAGTTTTAATATGTTTTGACTTAAATAAGTTTTAATAGCAAAAATTTGCTTTTTTGCTTTTAAAATATTGGTTGTTATATCTAGTATATATTTGTGTATGAGGGTTTGTTCATGTGTCTTGAAAGATTGGAAAGTTTAAAAGGATTATTAAAAGTACTATATTTTATAAAAAGGGTACTTAAATAATGGCAATCTTGAAGAACTCTTAAAATAAAAAAGTGTTCACTTTAAATAAAATGTTTGATTTAAAGTAATTAAATAATTTTTATTAAAGCTTAATAAATGTTTTTATTAAATAATTAAATAAAGTTAATAAAATCTATTTTATCTTAATTATAAGTCTAGACATAATGTATTTAGACAATCTTAATTAGTAAGTTCAAGGTCAAATATCTATAAATAAATAACCTAGATAAGTAGAAAGCTTAAAAATATCCTAATGTTTAAAGATTCTAGCCTAATACTTCAACTATATTGTTGAATTATACCAGTGACAGTCATTGCAGTAAAAAAATTTAACATGCACATGTGTATAAAAATAACACAAAAATAAAAATCATGTTAAAACATTATCTTTAAAAAATTTTTTTTATTATTTTTACTTAATCAGTTTTTTAACTTTTTCAGTTAATCTCACTTTAAATTGCTTATTATTTTATTAGTTTAAAGATCTGAGTAAGAAGTTAAAGATATCCTTGTATTGCTACTCCATTGTATGCATTTCACCTATTTATGAAGTAGTAAATCACTGGAAAATGCAACAATGATATTTTTTTTTAAAAATTATAAAGTGTTTTGAATGAAAAAAATTATTGGAAACTGATAAAACTTCGAGATATGCATATGTTTATTTTATCCTATTATAAACTTTTAGTTAATTTGAACATTTTGATTATTAATCATTACTTTAACACTTCATTGTATAACTTTTAAATTCATTACTTATACTAATTCTAATCATTACTGGTGTTATTTGTTACATCTTGATAAGCATTATGTAGAAAATAATTAATGAAAGACAATCACTCTTAACTTTATTTGAAATAAGTTTAAACGCCACTATATTTTTATCAAACCAGAATAATTGCAACAATGAATTATTTTAACAGTATTTATAATTTTAAAAACAAAATAAACTATAATAATTTTAAACTGTTCAAACCTTTAAACTGTGTTATATAATTCTAATGAGAGAAAAGATCATATGAATCAGCTGTCTCAATATTTTAAAAGACTTTGTTTGTTTTCTGTACTAATAAAGTAATACTTTATTGTTATTATAATTATTCATCCAGAATTCATCTATCTATTTATTTAAAAGTATATGTTCATGACTTTGCTAAAGAAAGGAGTAATTCAAAGTTGCTTCATAAGTTAATATTAATAAAATAATGTTTTCAAATTCATAATGGAACTTTGTGCTACCTATTAATTGAATTTTCTATACCTACTCTCAGTTCATTTTTCTCTAGATGTATATTTCAATTGTGGACACTACTGTTTAACAAAGTCATGTTTTGGATTGTTGTGTGCATATTTAGTTTATCTACCAATGAAGGATTGTGTGCCAGTATATTTCAATAAAGAAAATAGCAAAATTACTCCTCAATTAAAATGATTAATTTCATTTTAAAATGAAAGTACTTTCAATCCTTAATTTAAATGGGTAAACAAATATAGCTATATTTATATTGTTTTACAAATTATCACATCTAATATAATAAAAATAGCACTAACATTAAAGGAAAAAAACATATAAATTACCCCATAATATTAAATAAAATACTAATAAAAAATGTAGTGAATATGAGAAATAATATAAAAAGCAATAGAGCAGAAAAAATATCAATAAATGAATCATCAGATGAAGACATTATGAGGTCCCAGAGGGAAGATTAAAGCAGAAAACTTTTCAGCACGAGAAAATAAAAATTAATAAAAGATAAAACCAATAAAATCTTAGACTACATTAATCATTTTATTAATGGAATATATATTTTAACAGAGACAATACTAAATAAGAGCACACAGCAACACTCGTAAGTCCATTATAAAAGATAATGCAAAAATAATATATCAACATAAAGAGAAACAGTCATTAGCAATGTATAAATCATTCATATAAAACTTTTAAGCTCTACTCACTCTTAAAACATATAAAGATATGAAAAATGTAAATGATCTTTAAGATATACTTCTAAAATAACCTGCCTTTGTCAGTTGGTCCACACCATTGCCTTCACATCTTCCTCATACACAATTCAATATACAAGGATAACATTTCTTGAAAGCACTCATTTGATGATTTCATCAGATAAATATGTTAAAAAATATTACTAATTAAATATTATTTAATGTCTTTCTATTTTTTTACTCTTATATGGCAGATTAAATATACAAAACTTTCATATTTCTTTATTCATGTGCTTTAAGTGTATATACAACTTGAAAGTTTTACAGCATATTTAGTATACCATGAATAAACAGAAACATAGGAAGTGCTAAGCAAATATTTATGTTGAAATTTAGGAAGTGATATATTAGAATTTATTTAAATTTAAAATTTACATCTCAACTAAAGAATAAAATGATAAGTTATATCTAATAAAATTTTTAAATGAGTGTTTCAAAATCTGAAATTGTAAATTGAATTGTAGCAAAATGAATATATTGATTTTAGAAACAAACTATATTGTATATAGGTTCTGACTACTGATAGCAATTACAATGCACTTTAGCTCCACAAATGAATCTCTAATAGGTTCTATGGTTCTGAATTGAAATTATTAAAGTAGTTTTTTTTATATTATATTACTACATTTAGACTTGGTTTTCCCTGACAATAGTATTTTATTGCTGTGGAAGTCTTACTCTTTCCCAAGTTTTTTTTAAATACAATACAGTTCATTGACTCTGAATTAAGCTACATTTCCAACAAGCATTTATTAAGTTTTAGATTTGGTTCCCTAATTTTATGACACCTATATTTTTAAAGCTTTTATTTTCTTTGTTCTTCTCCTCTTATCTGGTTTACACAAAAGTAGATTATATTTTTGAAAGATTCATGCTTTTTCTACATGCCTTACCCTTTTGTAATGACTTTCTATTTATTGGAATGTTCTTGCATTATAATCACTTTTACAGTATGATACTTTTTTATTATATGTATTTCTGATGGGTCCTTTCTGATTGCCTGAATTCTAGCTTGTCTCTTTAATTTTGCTTTTTTGCATTTTAGTTGTTTTTATTCCTGTATGTTCTTAAGAACATTGCTATTTTTCTAAACTTAAAAAGAGACATCAGCAGAATTGGGAATCCATGATGTCAACTTTTTTTGCGGTTCAGGGTAAAGCAAATACCTGCTGATCAAATCATATAAGAATGTAAACAATCTTGCTTCTAATTATGGTGTTGCGACATTTGATATCATAATGCAATTTGTTATTATTGAAATTTTTAAAAAAAATTCTTTTTTTTTTCTGAAATTATTTTATTTTCAATATAGATAATTTTCAAAAGTGAGATAAAGTTCATGCATTGGTTTCACTGAATATAGTTAAAATATGCTAGCAAAGATGCATTAAATAAAGACTATACAATGTTAAAAGTATGGATATCTAAGATATTCTAGTAAAGTTAATAGTTTTTCATTAGTAGATCATCATCATCATCATCATTTCCAACCATTATCATTCCACTGCAGAATGAAGATCTGTCCCAATTCAATTCATCTTTTTTCATCTTTAGTTTCTCTTCTCCACATCACCCCTGCACACTTTCTTATTTCATCCATCCATCTAACATGTGGTCTCTTTCTGGGTCTTTTACAATCTCTTGGAATCCTGTTTAAGATTTCAACTATCTATCTATTATTATCTCTTCTAACAATATGCCCAGCCCAACTCTACTTCAGAAAGTATTGCTCTTCTGTAAAGTGCCTAAATTTTAGTTCCATAAGTAAGAATTGGTAAATCACATTTATTAAAAAACTTTGTTTTCAAACACATTATCATATTTCCTTTTAATATTAAGTTATTTCTACCAAAGGCACTCCAACCGAGTTTAATTTTATGATTAATTTCTTCCATTATATTTTCATCTAAAGTAATAATCTGACAAGATATTTGTATTTGCTAACTTCTTCTAACTCATTATTATTAATCTTAATTTTCTTTTTTTGAGAAAATCTATTGAACATTACTTTAGTCTTCTTAATACTTACTGTCAATCCTACTTTTTTATTTTATTCTCTTGAAACATTTCCTCAAGCTCTAAAGCATTATTTGTAAAAACAACTACATCATCCACAAAATTTGGATGACCTAAATAATTTCAATTTGCTTTTACCCCCTTAGCTTCCCATTATAATCCACAAAATATCTCTTGCAAAACTACTGTAAAAAGTTTTGGAGATATGGAGTCACCCTATCTTACACCTTTCTTAATGCTAACCTACCTAGTATCAGTATGTAATATAACTGTTACTGTTGCATTTATATATATATTGTACCCTCACCTCCAGGAAATATATAATTATAATCACTTGATCTAGCTCAGATAAATAACTATGTTTATCTAAAATGTATTTAAATTAACAATAACTATATTTTTAAGAATATCAATGATTAAATTAACTTAATTTAATAAATAATAATATAGTTCTGGTTTATAAAATGAAATAAATGAATATCTAATCAAATCATGAGACTATGAAGTGAGTTTACAAGTGGCAGAGCGAATACATTAAGATAATCTCCCACTGGATATCACCTTAATGGCATAAGAATACTATCCTTATTCCTATTACTCAAATACTATATTTATAGTACTCTTACATCTATAATCAAAACTAATTAAGTAAATTGCCTTTAACAAATTAATTTAAATATCTTTCTCAAACTAATTTAACTCAAATTATCTCAGGTTCTCTTAAAATAATGAAAAAATTAATTATAGTTTTTGTAATCAAATATGATAAGGGATTTAATATCATTCCTAACTACAATTTAATAATATTAATAATAACAAATAGTAATACTAATCTTTAATCTATAATTCACACTCCTATCTTTCTATTTATAATGTTATTCTTGTATATCTCATAATAAAAATGTAATATAATTTTCTATTATCCATATGGCATCTTAAATAAATATATTTAGTATGATATTACAATTTGAGAATATGTCGCAATCGTAAATCTTTGGTAATTATTCCATGACCATCATAATAATACAATAAACAAAACTTCTTAAATAAAATATATCAATAAAATATAACTCTTAAATAAAAAATTTATTTATGATGTGCAAATATTATGTCTTAATTATAATTATCTGTGATTATGTAATTGTGATGTGAAGAAACTGAGTCAACACCAAGACTTATAAAACAATTTAACAATTTTATTAACAAACTTAACAATAAAATTATTTACATTATTTACATTTTGATAGAATTCTATTTATATTCAGGTACTTTTCAAGACAAAACAAATGACTTAAAATATAAGATACAGAACATTTCTTAAATAAAATATTTCTTTTTTTTTTTTTAATATCATTATATAACTTTTTTATTACAATTATTCGATATTATTAATTTATAGGTTTTAAAAAAATATATATAGGTGGTACTCTTACTATGAACTTATCCTTGTTATTTAGTTTTTTAAAAAAATAATTTATTATTCTGTATAGTCATTCTTCAATAATATTCATGTCAACAACCTTAATTCATAGCATACCATCAAACTAAGCTACTTACTAATTATTACTTTAAACTTTAAATATCATGGATTTATTAGTGTGTTGTTATAAAATTATTTTTTGTAAAACTTGTGACTACTTTCATTCATTCAACACGATTCAGTCTATTACCTTTAATCATAAATAAAAATATGCATTATAAGTATGTCTTTTTTAGAAATTCTTAATAATTAAGTAATATCATTATAAATTCTTTTAAATTATCAACTATTTATTTTATAAAAAAATAAATATTATTTTTTTTTAACTATAAAAGTTTTATGATTCTTTCACTGATGAAATTATAATTTTTTACACTTATTATAATCTAAGCAACATAACTTATCTTATCCAATTTAACAATTCTCTATTTCCAAACTTATTTATTATTTCCAATTTTAAAACAACCATCTTTTACAATGTAATCCAATAAATTTCAATAACACATAAACTAGTAGGCATATGGGGTAAACTATAACTTCAACTTAACACCTTTATCAATTAACCATCATGGGCACAGTGTACATGAACTGAGGTATAACTTATTTGTTTAATAACCTCTTCTACCAAGTATAATGTCCAGGCTATTCATTCAGCACTATGGCACATTAAACTTTAACACATAGAAAAATAAACACTGCCATGAATATACACAAGATATAGGGTTATGTTAGCTATACTTGTATAAACATCAATATAGTATATTCTTCTTCCCATATAAATAAACCCTGCATACAATATTATCCTGGTCTTATATAACCTAATACTAAGATATTAGCATTTAAAATTCACCCATTTACATAGCTAAATTCATCTCCTTTCTATAATAACAAATAAATTCATTTTTAGAATAACAGTCTAACTAACTAATAAGACAAGATTATTTCATTCTTTAATAGTTCTCAAACTTAAGCACAAACAATCAGAATCAGTGTCATATTTTTAACACTTTAAATTATTCAACAAAACATCCAATTCAGTTATAATAGAATCATATACTTATATTTCTTTTATGTTTAAATATCTTTACGATATCATTAAAATTATGCATATTCTTAAATAACTAAACAAATGATAAATTATGTGTAGGTGTGTGTTTTATATATGCATTCATCCATACAAAATAACAAACACTTTTAAAACTATTAATAATTTACATTATTACCATAAGTAATTTCTGTTGGCAATTACTTAGTGATGTCTTCTGGATTACGATCTAAATAAACATTTTATTATCATTTATTCCACATTATCACACTTTAAAATATACTAAGTTAAAGATTTTTTTTTTTTTTTTTACAATAAAATTTAATTACTAAGTTAGTAAATAATTTAATGTTTTCTGTTTCTATGCTATATTTATACTATGAATAAATATTACTATAATTGTGTTAGTACAAAATTAATTTTAAAACCATATTTACAATAATTTTATTAGAATTTCTTACGATGAAATGTTCTTTTCTTGATAATAAATTCATTACAGGAAGTATCTTTTCTCCTGGTAAAAAACATTAATACACACTTTTGACGTCAATAATCACACATGCTCCGGTTCTTAACGTTGTAATATATAATCCAAACTGACAGTTCAAGTTAAATATGGTACATTTACTTTTATTCTATAAGACTTACACTAATATAATTAATATTTTTCTTATCTCCAAAACTTTATAAATATTTCAATATTTATAAATATTTAAATAATTTTCGTCAAGATAATTTTCCAAATTCTTGTAACTTTTCCATATTTACTGAGGTTTAATATCTTCTGATACAACCAATACTTCTCCCAATATTTTCAAATAACTTAAATTATTTTCCCAAATAATTTAAATAAACTTTTGTATGACCCGCATACCTTAATGACTAATTTGTAATATTTTTTAAAATAGGATATAAGTTACATACTCGCAAATGATCTTATATTTTCTAGGAAAATTCAATTTTAAAATATTTCCAATATTTCTTCAGAAAGAAATATCTCCACATTCTAAAATAATTGTTCGATCAAATTTAATAGTTTTTTTTTCTTTTAAAAGTACTTTTCCATTGTATTTTAAATAAATTTTCTTCATAAAATATATTACATTATTTCACTTTATATCTTTTAATGAAAATTTTATATATATATATATTTCTCCGTGATGTTCTTTTTATGGAACTTAGTCGTAAATCAATATGACCTATCAACACAGGCAAAATTATATGTTTTATACAATAATAACATTTGAATACTTCCATTAAATTTTTTACATTTAGTGATGACTTCTTCATGTTTAAGTTGATAACAAATTGAACGAAAACAAATCAGCTAAGTAAGGACTTATTTAATTTTTTAGCCCTCTTTCTCCATATCATGATCTTGTAATAATAAACTGCTGTATTTTTATAAAAATTGAAGCTAAATAAAAAGGATTATTACACTACTAAATACTTTACCAAAATTGTTGAAATACTAATGATGTTATAATAGCACGTCAGTAGAATGAGATAACAGCTCAATAATCGTCTGCCAAAATGTAAACAGCTCTTAAATATTCCAGCTGATTCCAATTTTGATTGGTCCATTAAACAATCCTGGCCTCAAATTATCTGGGACCACGAATATTGGTTTAAAGTTAAAGTTAATAATAATTTACTAAATATTTATTTTTATTATATTATTCAATTCTTACTTAATTTTCACATTTTATTTTCACTTACTAAAGACTCTAAAATAATTTTTAAAAATCACATTTCAATATTTATTACCATTTCTAACTTTATTTTGAACTTAACGTATTTATTTTCAACAAAAAACATAAATCTGATTTTATTTATTATATTCACTTTTAAAATCCAATTTAATATTTATAACAGATAATATTATTCTATTTTCGAACACAGGTGTGCCTCACGTGATTTACAAAACTAAATAAGGCACTAATAATTTAAAGACTAAAATAATAATTTAATTTATAAAATATTACATAATCACTATTATAACACAATTTTAAAATAATTATTTTAATATTATAATATCAAAAAATACACTTTTCTCCCACATTATTATTTTTTAATCAAATGATTTTAAAAATATACCCATTAAATACAGTTATTATTACTAAATCTATTTGTTTAACATTACAGCATTACTTTTAAAATTTACCCTAATTATTATTTATAAGACTTATTAAATCAGTATTTATTATGGCCAATTCTCCCAAACATACAATCTTATAATGATTTTTAGTTAACTGTTTTCTTACAAATACCAACCTAATACTATACATTAATTATTTTACTTGCCTTAACTAAATTATTCAAAGATTATTAACACACAACATACTTCATCTCCTATCCAACTTCAAAATTTAAAATTTTTCAGTAAATTATTACAAATATCCATTCTAACCTAAACAAAAGGGTACTATATATATATATATATATATATATATATATATATAGTACCCTTTTATATATATATATATATATATATATTCTTCTGAATATGGCAATATTCTGGACCTATACCTTGATGATCAAATGCTTTAATCACTGAAAAAATGGCTTTTCATAATTTACCAATCCAAAGCATAATAAAAACTCATATTCATTGGTCCTTTTTATAACTTCTCTCAATACTTGGATATGATCCACTGTACTGTAACCACATTTAAATCCAGCTTATTCTTTGGTTGGTTGAAATCCAGCTTTTCTCTAGTAGATAAAGTGCATGAAATGAAAGTGGAAGAAGCACTTGCCCACAAGTTATACTGATCGTAGGCAAATTCTTATTAATTGTTCCTAAACTGTTAATTTATTCAATACTAAGAATCCTTTGTTTTTTGCAAACTTACTAAAAAAATATGCACATTTATGTAGACATTATTCATTGTTTTTTAAAATATAAAGAATTTTACTTGCCACTTAAAAAATATTTTTTGCAGATCAAAAGGAAAAGACATGTTAATATATTTGTCACACACTTTGGATGTGGAAGTTAAAGTTGTTTTTTTATCTCAGAAGATTACACCCTTTGCCTCCAGAATGTCTTTGCATATCTATAAATGTTGATTTAAAAAAACTTTTAAATACATGCATGAAAAATCTTAATTTGATAGTTTTATCTCTGATCTAATGTTTTTGAAAATGTAATGATAACAAGTATTTTTTTATTCTTTTGTACCACATAAAAATAACTTGTAATGGAAAATGACTTCTTAGAATGAAATCAGAAGTTTCAATACATAAATCTTATATCAAAAATTCCATTAGCCAAATTAAATATTTCATCCCTCTGAAATCACTATACATCATAATAAAGGCATCAATATTTCCTCTCTCTGAAATCATTATGTATCACAATAAACTCATCAATGCTTTTCTTCTAATTATCAAATCATTATTCTAGCCATGATTTATTTCTTTGTCTATTCCTATTTTGTTAAATATATTAGTTTATCTCCACATTCCCTATTTGGCTACCAAAAAATAGTATCATCTCTACCTTTTTAATTTCCTTTACAATTAAATTTGTTTACATTCTTCTCCATTTTTAATATTTCACTCTCTAAAAATAAATGTTCTCTTCACTTCCTCCCACCTCCTAATACACATCCCCAATCTAAAACTATGCCCACCACTTTTGTATTTTCCCCCTGGTATCTAATATTTCTGTCCTTGCACCAAATAATCATTAATTTTATCTAATGTTATTATATATTCTTTTATGTTTTATGTTTTTATATAGCTCCAAATTATTTTTAATATTCAATTTCCATAATTATTTGTGTGTGCGCATGTATCCAATGACCAACTTTTAAAAAATCAACTCAGCACATGAATTTTTATTGTTATAAATATATTAGTGTTATAATTATGATAATATAATAAACAAACAATTTGCAAATGCTAACGTTATAATAGTACGTAAAAGCAAATTGAATGAAGTTTTTTATTAACAAAAAAAATATTTCTGTTTCAGTTAATTTTAATTAATTTGGAATACCAAAATTTTTATTACTTCATTTATGCGCCTTTTCAGTCCCTATTATAAAAAAATGGTAGACTTCTTGGCTAGTGGCTGCTGAGAAATTAATGGACTTTTCCCAATAGGCATGGTTTCCGCTTGTTAAAAACTGAGGGTCAAAAAAAATCTTGATAATCTTCAGTCTATTTCTATGGTGCCATTTCTTGTTAAAAATATTGAAGGCCTTATTAGAGAGGATATACAAATAAACATTATTGAAAAATTATCAACCTATCAGTTTGCAAAAAAAGAGAGCACTACTGCTGATGCTGTCAGTCAATTTCGACTTCTAGTCGATCATGTTCACAGGAAAAGGATGCCATGGCCAGTTGCAGTTCAACTTGACTTTGCCAGATTGTGTCAGGATCAATGTGCCACTTGGTGTACTGAAGAAACTCTAAGTGCCTCTGGAATATCTTCAGATGATTGAGAACCTTCTCCTTAACAGAGAAGTGTTTCTTTCACTTGATGGAAGAGTTGCTCCAGGCTTTCGGTCTTGTATATTCATCCCTCAGGGTCACCACTAAGTGCACTACTCTTCACAGTTTATGTGAACCCATTGCTGTTAAGCAACGAGTCTTTCCTTCTAGGGATTTATATTCCTTTCCTGAGAGAGAACATATGCCATATTTCCTATATGGATGATGTGGTTGTGTTTCTCTCAACTCAGGATGAGTTCTCTAGACTTGAGGAACTCCTAGACCAGTTTGCATGCAAATTTGGCCTGGCAATTAATGAAGCAAAGTTGGCAATGTGGTCCATCCTGACAGGGAAGCAAATATCTGGTAGACTAAAAGCTCCCCCACAGAAATTTCTTGGTTTTAATATTGCTTCTTCTCCAGCAACCATGGAAAAGAACTTGAAAATTCATTAATTTTAAAGATTGGAAACACTGTTAATTCACTGTCTAAAATTTATTTTTCTCTATTTGGAAAGGTTGCATTCCTCAATTCTGTGATTTTACCAAAAATTATTTATTATCTAGCTGGTTTTTCTCCAACAATTTGCTTCATCTGCAAGGTTGAATCTCTATGCAGAAAGCTGTGCTGAGGAGGAAAGACAACAGCAATAAGTCTTAATATTTTGCAAAAAACAAGACATTTTAATGATTTAGGACTGCACTCAATTAAAATTTTTATGATTCAGAGGACTTACAATGTCCTTGTTAAAATTTTCAAAGACAATGCAAACATAGAAAGTCCCATACCCTTTGAAAAAATAATTCCCACTGATCGCCCACCCTCTCATAAAAGAAATATCTGGATGCAACAATTAACTATTGTCTTTAATAGCATTAAAAGCTTTAGCTCCATGTTTGATGAAAAAATATCATACTGGAGTTCTTATCAATTACTTCACTCTGGTAAATCTAGGACAGACAATCTTTTCCCAGTTGCAATTCCTCGTCTTAAAAGGCTGACTAAGTTCCTAAAATTGAAACGAAAGTTTGTGGATTTTTTGGTTAAAATCAATCTTGGAGCCTTGCCTACTGGGATGTTTCTTTGTAATCAGAGGGAACATAACATTGATACAATATGTACTCTTTATAGAAGATTTGATGAGTCCATTGAACACGTACTCTATCAATGTGAATGGTGGACTCGGTTACGGAATATTGCCCTACAGAGGATTACAGGATACAATTCTTCAAATGTCTACCTTAATGATGCATTCAAAAATGGAAATTTTGGCTCCATCCGCCTGGCCACTTTCATAAATTTTATCATATGGAAGATTAGATGTAAGGTATATTTGATAGAGAATTGGCCAGTTCTATTGAAGACATTTTCCTAAAGTTATTATTATGTAAAGCTAAAGAAAGTGATCTAAGAACAAGCCTGCCTAGCCTTGCTGAGCAAACATGGAGTCAATTAAATATTTAGCAATGGCCGTGTATATTATTTATTCATGACACTCAAACTTTACACGTCATGGGATTTATATGCCAAATTAGATCACACCTGATAAGTAACATAACATAAAATTTTACTTTTAATCCTGTTCTCTTCATCTAATTTAATAATTACTTAATCTTTAATGTGTCAGATATGATTGTAAACATGAAATTTATATTACAATGTATATTTTACTTATTGTGCAAATAAAGATTATTTTTGAAAAAAAAAAAAATCGTAAAATCAATTCGCATTTAAAAAAAAAAAACGATAAATAAATATATAATTATGTTTTTAAATAATTATTGAAATTCAATGATTCTAATTTTATTTATTCTATAACAGTACTTCTAAAATAATAAAACTAATATTTTAAATATATATATTTAGCAAAAAGTAGATAAACTGTAATTTATGCAAATTAGTTTCCTGTTCCTACCAACTTTTAATAATCATAAGACGTCTTAGATTAATTTATTCAGCGATTAGCCAAAATAATTTTAAAATGTCTAAGCTATCTTAGATCAACTTATGTCAATGAATAACCAAAGCAATATATATATATATATTTAAAGTGTCATAGCATCGGCCGGGACGCGAACCCGCAACCCGGGCAACTGCCTGCAAGTGCAAGGCAGTCGCGATGACCTCTCGACCACCAATGCAAGACAAGCAATTTATATTTGTAATACTTTTTTTTATTTTCAGAAGATTCGCATATGCATTATTTTTAAGATCAGGTATTTGAGAATTAAATTGTTTGAGATATTATATTAAAATATTTTATTATTTTAAAGATATAATTAAATGGAATTTGAATCCGGACTTTCAAGCTCTCTATTGTCATCCATTCTATCCATTATAATCGATACACATGACCACATGCATGTAAAAAAAATATCTCCAATATATGTATTTCAACCTGAATCAGCACTCATCAGTTGGTCCAGGTAATCACCCACATATATATAATCAGTGTTCGGTTTATATTAAGATAGAAAATCTACACCCTTTAATGGACAGGCTTTAATCCTTTCCACTCTCCAACTCTTCAGCCATCCAGAAAGTGATTTGCTATCTTAATATAAACCGAGCACTGATTAGATATGTGTGGGGGAGGTAATGATCTGAGTCAATTGATGAATGGTGATTAATTGGAGATCAGTTATCTTTTTCACATGTAAGTGGTTATGTGTATTTGTTATATTGGATAGAATGGATGACTGTAGATAGCTTGAAAGTCTGGGTTCAAATTCCCTTTAATTGCATCTAGGTTAAGTATACACACTATACTTATATTTCAATATTTTTAAAATATTAATTAAATTGATATTTAAAATTAATATTATTAAATAATGTATATATTTGTTTATATGAATTAACTGGATTGTAGTAGTACTATTTAATCATCATCTTTTTTTAACTCAAGCTAGCAATAATTTTGAAAATAGGGATTAATACAAGCTCTGCAGATTGGCAAATCTTAGTTGTGATCTTTCCTTGCACAGTACAATCACTAGTGATCACTTTGAAATTAAATATGAGACAGAAATTTTATCTGGCAAAGATTTTATATTTAGACAACTCTACTTAGGATCCATCTGCCTATGATGGATATGGTGAAAAGTGAGAAAATGTGACCTAAAATGGCCTGCCACAAAAAGTTTAACCACATCATAATGCCCGCAGATTACTCATTAAAGCAATTTAAATAATGATTTTATCACTAGTAATGGTAAAGCAAGAGATAATTGTAATGCAAAAGATGTGTTATAAATCTTTTTTTTTCTATAAATACTGTGCATACTTTACTTGTCACAAACTCTTCTAAACCAGAATGGAGGTCAATATTGTGGCAAAGAAGCTATTAATATTTGACTACTCTTAATAAAATTAGTCTTAAAATTTAACAAAGTAGGTAGATTATTGCAATTTTTTTTAGAATTGCAAATCAGTCAAAGAAAATACATAGTATTGGATTTGTTACTAAATCTAAATTAAACACATATAATGAGTTATTCATTTATATAGCACTATGTTTTTAAAATGTAATAATAATTAGGGATCACTCTACCACACATGTGCTTTATAGAGTTAAACACTTAATGAATACTCTTCTTTCCAAACATAAAATAAAATCTTTTGAAAAGATAGACTGAATCACTCTATCTTTTTAACCTAAAGATATATGTATAGACATATCTCTTCTTTCCAAACCCATGTGTTGTGATGTGATTTCTAATTATTATTACAGTTTTAAAACATACCTCCATATAAATAAATAACTTGGTATATATGTTTAATATTTCATCTAATAATGGCGTATCGTAAATTGTAAAAATTTTGCGTCTTTCATTAAAACATAATAAAAGGAATTGAAAGGGGTTATTTATTATCTTCACACTCTCATTTCCAGATGCTTAAGATTTTCCAATACATATATGTTTAGATTAAAAAGATGGAGTGATTCATTCTACTTTTTCAAAAGACTTTATCCTGTAAATAGTCAAAATAAGAGTCATAGATCAATTCATAGATCACATGACCCTATCTCTTAAGCTTGTAAGTTATAAACAGTGAGGATTGCCAATTCCTCTACTTTATCCTGTGTTTGGAAAGGAGAGTATTCGTTAAATGTTTAAATATATACACTGCATAGGTAGTGATCTCTAATTATTATTAAAATCTAAATTAATATCTTCTATTCTTGGAAAACTAGACAGACAAAAAATATTAAGAAAAATAACATTCTCAGTGGATATTTCTAACCTTCATATTTTGAAGATGGTTCTGATTTGAATGAAATCAATAGAAAGATGACTGATGCACTATTAAGAATTGCAATAAAGATGACTGGTATATAAAAAAGCAGCAATTAACCAGTGAATTTTTTACTGAGACAAGACAATGTATGAAAAAGTGAAGGAATATGAAAATATATAAAAATAAGCCATTGAAAATAATTGAATATTTAGAATTTTATAAAATGGTAGATAAAAGAGATAATAGTGATATAAAAAAATATAATTGTGAATTAGCAAGAAAAGCTATTGAAGAAAATAAAAATCTCAAAGTATAAACATCTTGAAATTGGTAGAAAACTTATTCTGTAACAAGAAGAAAAGATGGGACTATTCTAAAAAAAAAGATGACATTGAATGAAATATGTAGAAGAGTTTTATGAAGAATTATAAAGCAACAAAGAACAAAAAATATTCTCTATAATTGTTACATCTGAATTATCTAGTATTTTAAATGAAGCAGTAAAGATTCTGGTAATGATAAAAGTATAGTCAATACTTTAAAAGAAGCAGGTAAAAAAATTGGAAAATTGTTGGTAAAGTTATATACCAACTGGTTAAATGGTAAAGATGTACCAGATGGTTGGAAGAATTAAGTAGTACTTTTGACATTAAAACAGGGTAATAAAGATTTATAGATGTATCGGTCTTTTATCAGTCCTATACAGAATTTTTAAGATAATTACAACTCATCTACAGTAAACTTTGGATTTTAATCAATCAAGACAACAAGCTGGATTTAAAATAAATTTAATACAGTGGATCGTATCCATGTAGTTAAAGAAATTATGAAATGGACTAATGAATATGAGTTGCTATTATGTTTTGGATTTGTGAAATATGAAAAAGACATTTTTGTAAACATTTCTACAGTAATTAAAACATTGAATTATCAAGGTATAGACCCAGAACATTGCCATATTATGAATAATATTTATCAAAATATAATAGCCATGATTAAATTACATAATTATTCTAAGATTAACAGTGAGATCGGCGAGTGAAAAGGTGACTCCATATCTCCAAAACGTTTTACAGCAGTTTTACAAGAAGTCTTTTGTGGATTAAAATTGGAACCTAAGGAATTAAAAATAAATAGAGATTATTTAAGTAATCTGGATTTTCAGATGATATAATTGTTTTTGCAAATAATGCTTCAGAGTTTCAGGAAATGTTGCAAAAAGTTATCAAATAAAATTTTAAAAAATAGGTCTAAAGATAAAGGCTAAAAAGAATAAAGTAATGTTCAATAGATTTTCTCAAAAAAAGAAAATAAAGTTTGCTAATGATGAATTAGAAGATGTTAGCAACAGCAAATATCTTGGTCAAATTACTAATTCAGATGAAAACATATTGGATGAAATTAATCATAGAATTAAACGTGAATGAAGTGATTTTGGTAGAAATAACTTAATATTAAAAGAAAATGTGGCAATGTGTTAAAAAGAAAGGTTTTTAATGTGTTTTACCAGTTCTTGATTATGGATATGAGATTTGGACACTTAACAGAAAAGCATTAAAAAGACTGCAGACCATTTAATGAAGTATTGATTATTATATGTTGGGAGTAACAAGAAGGGATCAAAAATGAAAGACATGGGTGAGAGAACAAGCAGGTATTGATGACTTCATTGAAATATTTAAAAGACTGAAGTCTAGCAGGGTTGGTTCCATTGCTATTAATATTTATCAAAATTTAACAGCCATGATTAAATTACATAGTTATTCTACAATCAACATTAAGAATGGTAAGCAATAAGGGGACTTCATATTTCTAAAACCTGTTGCAGCAGTTTTTACAAGAAAAATTTTGTGGACAATTGAAATCTTAAATTGGATCCCAAGAGATTGTAAAAGACCTGGAAAGAGAGAGATGAATAGATGAGATGAGGATTTTTGCTGGTATGATGTAAAAAAGTGAGGCTAGAAATGAGAGAAACTGGTTCAAATTTGAAGAAACCTCCAACTTGTAGTTGATAAATAATGGTTTGAAAGTGATGATAATAATTTTTAGTATCCCTCAGTATATAAATAAAATATCAATAGTATTAAAACTTGTTTTACTCTATGGCATCAGTGCTTACATTCCAGCTTTAAATTTAGAAAAAGAAAGATTTTATTTCTTGTAGGATAGTAATATTACAGCAATATCATTAAAGGGGGGGAGGTTGGAGACTATAATTCAAAATCGTGATTGGTACAAAAATTATACTTGAATTATTGGAAATAATAAGTATTGGTTCTATAAATTCAAATGGTCAGTTGTCACTGAACTTTTGCCTACACACGGACTGATTATCACAAACTCTTTGTTTAGGCAGAATATCATTATAAATGAACATGTATGCATCCAAACCAAAGTAATGGTGTTTAATAGATTACATTATAGTAAGGAGTCATAGTACAAAAGAAGTTTATATTATGTGAATACTTACAAGCAAAAATCCTGAATAGATCATAAATTAGAATGGTTCAAGTATGAAATAATAGTTGCATTAAAAATACATCTTATTCTGACCATATCCACAAGAAAATTGATGTTTATTCTTTAGAAGTATCTGCTCTCTCTCTCTCTCTCTATCTATCTATCTATCTATCTATCTATCTATCTATCTCTCTCTCTCTCTCTCTCTCTCTATATATATATATATATATATATATATATATATATATTAACTGTCATTGAATACTAAAATGGCTAAGTTGGACTTTCAGAATTGTCACACTAGTGAGGTATGGAATTCATTTAATGAGTTCATTACGGATATAAATAAATCTGTTCTTGAATTCACTAAAAAGAAGAATTATGACTGGTTTTGTAACAGTTATCTTAGTGATTTATTAAAAGAGAATATGGTATTTTTTGCTTGTTAAAGTAATAGGCTAATATGAAGCTTAATAATATAGAAATACTTAGGGACAGAAGAATAAAAAATAAGAAGGATAAAAAATGATTGGTGGATTAAAACTATAAAGCAATATCGTCATTCATCAACTGTGGCTAGTTTATAGTCTTTCTTGATGCATTGAAAGCAATAGATCGGACACAAAGTATTAAAATCCAATTAAATCCAAATTGGCACTCTCTCGCAGGTGAAAGGAGTATTTTGATCATTTTTAAAATAATGGTAAAAAAATTGAGGTGATGGTATTTCAATGATGTATTTTAATTACTCATTTTCATGTAACAAAGATAACCAGTTTAGAAAAGTCAAAAAGTTTTTTATGATCTTAAAAAAGAATAAACTGCAGACTCCTGATGAAATACCTGAAGGAATTTTAAAATATGGTGCTGATATGTTAGAAAAAAAAGTGGACTTTTTTTAAAACATATAGATTTATGAAGTTAGCTGTCTGATTTTAAAATTGCTTCTATTATTCCAATTTTTAAAGACTTATAAAGAGAATACATAAGATTGCAGTAATTATAATGTAATGTCATTATTAACCACTATAGAAAAGGTACTTTCAAGTATTTTATTGAATAATTTGTTTTCAGCCATTACTGAATTGTTAGTAGAGACTCAGTATGGTTTTAAGAAACCAAGAACCATTATAGAAATGATTTATTTTTGCTAAGTGTCACATACAAATGAAATGATTTATATATTGCTTTTATTGATTTGGTCAGAGTAAGTGACTCAATTAATGGAACAAGTCTATGGCATTGTCTGAAATTAATTAGTTTATTACTAAAATTTATTCATATATAATTTCAACATGAAACATGAAAAGAAATGTTATTACAATATGTGGAAAATCTGAGACTCATGGTAAACAAGAATGTGTAATTGCTCCAATATGGTTTTTCATTTTTATGACAGTAATCTAGGGAAATAATTATAAATGTCACAATGAAAGGCGGATCAAAATATGTTACAGATTTATGATAGAATTGTTAATTTTGAATCAATTAAAAGTGAAAACAAGAACAATATTTTATTAGATTCTGGAGTTGCAATATGCTGATTATTTTGCTATTTTTGGCAGTTAAAAAGATGATCTACAGAATCTATTTTGGTTTAATAATTAATGGCCAAAAATATAAGGTTCTTTATCAGCCAGTAATGAAACTAAAACCCTCAGTGACTTTTAGTTTAAATGATTATCATTTGAAAATACAAACCCATTTAAAAACTTGGTAGTTTTATAACTAGAAATGTGAACTTAGATATTGAGTTGCTGCACAGATTTCAATGTATTTTTGCTATTTTTAACAAATTAAAAGATAGGTTTCTTCATTACAGGGAAATAATTACTGCAAATAAAGTATATAGAGAAATTAGCTGCATATAGAGCTATTAGTTTACCTAATTTATTATATGGAAGTGAAACTGCAACATTACATTATTACACGTAAATGAATTTGAAAAATTTAATCTAAGGTGCATTAAAATGTTTTTAAAAATATAATGCCAAGATTATAAAACTAATCAATCATCAGATTTTCAATTGAATGGATGGTTGAAGAGTTGGAGGGTGGAGTGGAGTGAAACCTGTCCATTAAAGTATGAAGATTGGCTATCTTAATATATATCTGAGCACTTATTGCATATGTGTGTGGAGATGATAATATGGACCAACTGATGAGTGCTGGTTTAGCACAAAATACATATATTGGTGATTAATTATCTTTTTGACATATATGTGTTCAAGTGTATTAGTGGTATGAGATAGAGTGGGGAGTTGTGGGTCAAGTGAAAGTCTGTGCTCATTTATCCTATATATTCCATATGTTGATACAGATATATAATATGCCTGTATCTCAGTCATTAATAGAAACCTCTTTTATAAAATCACACCTTTATTGGGTTGAACATGTAAAACCATTGAACAATACAAAACTCCTTATAAAAGAGTGTTTTACAATGATCTTGAACATGATTTTTGTGGTAGAGTTATGTTCATTTTCATTATTAAAATTACCTTGAGACATTCTAAAAAGTGAAATGTTGATTGTTCTTATTGTTAAGATATGACAAAGAGTAGCATGTATTGAAAGGCTAGAAAATTTGAATAATCAGAAAAATGAATTAGTATCATCATCATCATCATCAACCATTATCAATCCACTGCAGGATGAAGGTCTCTCCAAGTTTAATCCATCTTCTCCAATCTTTAGCTTCTCTTCTCTACAACACCCCTGCACATTTTCTTATTTCATCCACCCATCTCACATGTGGTCTCTTTCTGGGTCTTTTACAACCTCTTGGAATCCAGTTTAAAATTTCAATTGTCCATCTATTATCATCTCTTCTAGCAATATGTCCAGCCCAACTCCAATCTTTTAATTTTTTCAATAAGGTCAGTAACACCTGTTTGTTGTCTTACCCATACATTGCATTTTTGATCTCTTCTTGTTACTCCCAACATACATCTATCCATATTCCTTTGAGTGGTCTGAAGTCTCTGTATTGCTCTTCTATTAAGTGTCCAAGTCTCAGATCCATAAGTAAGAACTGGTAAAACACATTTGTTAAAAACTATCCTTTTCAAACACATAGGCATATTTCCTTTTAGTATCAAGTTATTTCTATCAAAAGCACTCCAACCAAGTTTAATTCTATGATTAATTTCATCCATTATGTTTCCATCTGTATTAATAATCTGACCAAGGTATTTATAACTGTTAACTTCTTCTAATTCTTCATAATCAATCTTTATTTTCATATTTTGAGCAAATTGATTAAACATTGCTTTAGACTTTTTAACATTTATCTTTAGTCCTACTTTTCTACTTTCATCTGATAACTCCTGCAACATTTCCTGCAGCTCTGAAGCATTATTTGCAAAAACAACTACATCATCTGCAAAATCTAAATGACTTAAATACTCTCCATTTACTTTCATTCCTTTAGTTTCCCATTTTAATCCACAAAATACTTCTTGCAGCACTGCTGTAAAAAGTTTTGGTAATATGGAGTCATCTTGTCTTACACCTTTCTCAATGTTGATTTTTCCAGTATCATTATGTAATCTAATTGTTGCTGTTGCATTTTTATAAATATTCTTTAAAATATGACAATATCCTGGATCTATACCTTGATGATCCAATGCTTTAATCACTGAAGAAATGTGTATAGAATCAAATGCCTTTTCATAATTTACAAATCCAAAACATAATGACAACTCATATTCATTTGTTCTTTCTATGACTTCTCTCAATACCTGGATATGATCTATTGTACTAAAACCACTTTTAAATCCAGCTTGTTCTCTTGGTTGGTGGAAATCCAAAGTTCTCTGTAGACGAGTTGTAATTATCTTGGTAAAAAATTTATATAAAACTGTTAAAAGGCTGATAGGTCTGTAATTTCTAATATCTTCTTTATCACATTTTTTAAATATTAATATTATTGCTGCATTCTTCAATCTTCCGGTACATCTTTATCATTTAGACATTTGGTATATAACTTTGCTAAAATTGTTTTTATTTCTTCACCTGCTTCTTTTAATATATCAATTATAATTCCATCATTTCCTGGAGACTTTCCTTTTCTTCATACATTTAATTGCATGTCTCACTTCATTTAAAATTCTGGGCAATTCGGAAGATGTAATAGATATAGGAGGTACTTGTTCTTTATTACTATATAATTCTTGATAAAAATCTACCAATTTCATGAAGTCATCTCTCTTTTTAGTAATAATTCCATCTTTTTTTCTTATTGCAGATATAAATTTCCTACCAATACCAAAATGTTGTTTAACATTCTTGAGACTTTTATTTTCTTCTACAGCTTTCCTTGCTATTTCACAGTTATACTTTCTTAAGTACTCATGTTTTAGCTAAAGGCACAGCTCTATGTCGCGTTTTTCGTGCCAAAACACATTAAAATGCTGCTTCAGGGAGCGACACGTTCAAACCCGCGTTTTCAATAGTACCACTTTTTTGTTGCGCTACAGAATGTAGGCCGCAATATCGCGTCGCAGTACAGCATGTATGTTGCATGGAAGCAAATACATTTTCCGAATTCGCACAATTTATAAAGTAATTACGGTTTGATGAAAGAGTTTGTATTTGAATTGTATTGAAATGTTGTTTGCATTGGATTTTTTTTTATTTTAAACTATTGAAGTGTTCAGATTTTTTAAAACAATAATTATAAGACTTTTTACAACGTACTATATTGAACTTTTATTTGGGAAAATGTTAAATATCTTTTTTTTTATTGAGTTGCAATTAGGTAACGTGTCAAGTAACGTACTGTTATTAACATTCCATGAGACAAAGAAGATTCTATCGACTGTATATTTTTGAAGTAAAAAATAGCGGTACGAAAAAAATATCCAGTAAGAAAAGTTCAAATATACAGGTTTTTTTGTAAATTTAATAAAAAGCAAATATTATAAACATGTTTAATAAGTAAAGAAGACATTTGTATGTGTTTGTTGTTGTTTAAAAAAGTTTGAGTTTCTTTCTTCTGTCTGTGTACGGATACGATTTTGAATTTTTATATTTTAGCATTACAAACAAACAGAACACTAACTCTAAAACTAACCCTAACCCTAAAACTAACCCTAAATCTAACCGTAACAACTTTTACTTTTATTACGATTATTATTTTTTAGTTAAACAACAACAAAAAAAAAGTCGTTACACAAGTAAAAAAATATCCGATAGAAAATTGATAAAAAAAAAAAGCCGTAACACAAATAAAAAAATATCCGATAGAAAATTGATAAAAAAGAAGCCGTAACACAATTTAAAAAGTATACGATATAAAAAACACGAATCAAATTGTAATTTGTTGATTTTATTTTACATTTATTATTATCATTTAAATTGTATACGTTAATAAAAAATAATATTTAAAAAAGACGATTTTGTTTTGTTTTTATTTTCGCATTACAAAAAAGCACTGAAAAATTAATAAAATCAATTGCCCGTGAAAGTTCATATTTTATGTGATGTGATGTGATGTATTATGGCTACTCCTTAAATGAAGTCAAGAATATCTCAGCAATTATGCCCAGATAAACCTGTTAGCCACTTTCTTTTACATTCCCCACTCTAAATTTACCCATAATCTGCTCTATCCCATTTCCACAACATAATTTTTGTCAACTCTATAACCTTTATATCTAAATCCCCCTTATCTTTTCCCAAACCCAGCATAAAAACCAATAATTCACTTTCTGTATAATCACTCTTTTCATATTTATTTTTCCACAACTTCATTATATGTACCCTTTCTGTTTTCAAACATTTACATTCAATTAACAAATGCCTAATATTTTCAATTCCTTCCTTACATAATTTACAAAATAAATCACCCATATTTTTCCATTTACATGTATATTCTTTTGTAGCTAAAGATCCCGTTCGAGCCTTAAACAATAAACTACTTTCCTTACTATTATCATATATTAACTCACACCTAATATTCTGTTTATTTCTATATATATTTAAACTCTTTTTACTCTCCATACTATTTCTCCATCTCTCTAACTCCCTAGTCTTTATTAATAAATTTATTCTTTTATCCCATTCCTTACTACTATAACACTCAATAATCCTCTTAACACAATCATCCCATCTTTTGTACAAATATACTGATATAAATTCTTTATCCAAATCTTTTGCATACTGCATTACCTTTCTCACCCATCTTGTTACCTGCCCTTTACTCATAACCCAATTAAATACTATTTTAGCTATTCTTTTATTATCCATAAACTGCAATCTACCAAACATTTTCATTTTACTTTTTGCATCTCTCATATGAAAACTTGACCATCCCTTTTCTCCTTGAATTGCCTCCCTTGCTGTCCATACTTCTGCATCCAATGCATGTCTTCCTACTTCCCTTTGAGCTTTTTCTAAATAATCTAATATCTTTTTACTAACATATAATGCATCATTGCCATATGTTAACCCTGCTACTGCAACTCCTTTCCATATAATTCTAGCTACATCATATTTATTATATGAAAATACTGTTAATTTCTTTATCAATCCTTTTCTTTTCTTTGCTTCATTTATCAATTTTTTCTCCCATTCATCCAAATAATTTTTCTGATTACGGCGACTTTAGCTATAACACAAGCCCTTTCTTATATCATTTTCAACTCTTTTCCGTACCATTTTACAAAATTTACAAAATTCGAGATATTCAATTCTTTTTAATACATCATTTTTGTATATCTTCATATTCCTTCTTTTCTTCATAAATTCTCTATGTATACTAATTCTCTTCGAATTAGTATACATATGTGGATATATTTGTGTCTGGCAGAATGCTTTGTACAATCACTGCAAACTTATTTTTACAGTAGTTTTTTTCTCTCTTGGAGTTGCAATAGCCATTATTGTTTATGGGTGGTTGCTGCTAATAATCATTAGGATCTGACATTGAAAACACTTAATAAAAGAGCAACATAGAAATAACTAAGATATTCAACTGGATCCCAAGAGTTTGTAAAAAGCTAGAAAAAGATCGTGTGTGAAGTGGATAGATAAGACGGTTTACTATGAATGGGAGAAATTTGATTAAACTTGAAGAGATTGTTATCCTGCAGTAAAGTAGTAGTAGTTGAAATTAAATAATTAATCAAATGATTTATTGCTCTAGATTATATAAAAAGTATTAGGAACGAAGAAACAAAACCACAATTCATGGACTTTGAGCCCCAATCTTCCATTCAATCTCTGCATTAAACCACATAGAACTTTGTTGAAAATGATATATTCTAAGATTATAAACTAATTATTCAAATCAGATATTTTAATGAATTTCCTAAAAATGTTTTATATTATCTCTGTTTTATATATATTATAAAAAATAACAACACATTCATTATGAATAATATTTCTGTAGTGTAATTTTAACTACATTACTCAGAAATATTATTCATTAAGTGAACAATCTCTGGTCTAATGAATGATTAATAAAAATTATTAACACATTCTTTAATTTTTTTAAATTCAAAATACTCTAAAGCGCTATTATCTTTCTATCAATTTTTTTTTTTCCAATTTATTGGTAGTGACATCTAGTGAGGAATTCACATACTTACATTTGTAAAATTTAAACTCTAATTATGAAATGTTTATTTCTTTAAAAAAAAATGAACGTGTGAAATAATAAGGATGTGTAAAATGAAATATTAACTTTATTACTTTAAAAAAAAAGTAATACAAAATCAGTATTTTAAAAATATTTTATATTTGTTTGAGTTTTATCATTAACTAAGAATTTTAATTGATGTATGTCATTCGGGGTATTTTAATCGCAATAATGAACTCGATTTTATTTTTTTGCATATTTTATTGCTTCACTTATAAAAATAGTTTAAATTATAGAGTAATTTTAAATCGCAAAGACAATGATTAAAATCTCTTCATTCTGTCAGGCTTGAGTTATTCTTGGTCATTTTCACAGCGAATACTAATGAACCTTCAGCTAAGGTTAGAAATCTGATAAAATCATGTGGATGAGTGCACACACACACATACATACAAAATACATAATTATCAAATTTCCTGTAGTTGATTTCAAGCTTCTTCTCATAATTAATCAGTAATTACACATTAAGTATGGTCATGAGATTGGACCGGTCACACCTCTCTGAAATAAATTGTGAAGAATTGAATTATGGATCTGAAATCTGATTAACAGATAGATGTATTTAATTTAGTTTACTTAATTAAATTAATATATATATTTTGAATTAACTTAAAATAGTAAAAATAAGTAAAACCATTTTTAAAAACTTTTTAAAAAAAAAATAAGTGTATAGAATATTTTAGTAAAGCTGTTATGAGAAAATTGGGCGTAAGATAAAAGGTAATTTTATAAAATTATAAAGCTGTTATTTAATAAATAGATAAGTTACTGATACTCGTGGACGTGAGACTTAATTGTGTAATAGAAAAGCAGTATAGAAACTTCAGATCTTGCACTAAAGTAAAGAGGGATGGATGTTGGGAATAACAATCATGTAGGTCCAAATTTATATATATGGGTAGAAGAACAAATATTATTACCATTATTGAAAGCATTAACAGGCTAAAACTGGGATTGATCTGGAAATGTTACTAGAAAGGATGATGATATCTGAGCAGTTAAAATCTTAAACTAGATTCCAAACAGACTGTAAAAGATTTAGAAAAGGATTATATGTAAGATGAATGGATAAGAAAATTTGGTGCTGATTTAGTTTGCACTCACAGCCATTTTTGAAATGTAAAAACCACCACTGACACATCCAACTGATAAATGACATAAATATTGAATAAAAGTACTTTAAATTCATATTTTAGAAATGATAAACTAATAAAAATATGCTTTATTTTATTAGGATTTTTTTTTAAAAAAATTTACCTTCATAAAATATTTGAAATACGATGGCATAAAGTTCCAGAATATGTGGAGAGGGGAAAAATGGTTTGGCCCATCTGAAGGATTATCCAAAAGATTCAGAAGTCTGATTAACCCAATCTTATTCCAAATACTAAAGGATTATACTATATGCCCATATGAAATAAAGCATATTATTTTTACTAGCTTGTAATTTCTAAAATATGAATTTAAAGTACTTTTGTTCAATATTTATGTCATTTATCGGTTGGATGTGTCAGCGATGGTTTTGGCTGGTCTTTAGATTTCAAAATGGCTGTGAGTGCAAACTAAATAGGCACCAAAAATTTTCTGGATTGATGTGCAGAAACTAAAAGAAATTAGATTAAACTTGGGGGATACTTCATCCTTCAGTAGATCTGTGATAAAGAAATAGATGATGATTATGTTAATATGCGATAAATTGCATGTTGTAATGTTTTTTCATATAATTTCATGTAATTTAATATATCATATGGTCTTTTTTCTTTATTTAATTGTAAATCAGAATTTTTTTAAAACTTAATAAATATGTAAAAGTCGATATATATATACATATGATGATATTCAAACATTTTATTATGTTTTAAATGAAAGCAACAAAAAAAAAAGAGATCACATGCCTCTTTATAATTGCAATAATCAATGTGGAAATTAAATAGATTATAGATTAATTTCTACTTTTAATGAAAATTTAAAATTTCTATTATAAATAAATACAGTATACATATTTCATTCAATTCCTTTCCAAACCCTTTAAAAACTTTCCATTGGATATTTGTATATAATAACAAATCATAAAATTCTTTAGTTTACATAATATATAATAAAACAAAAAATAGCTCTCTACTCTAATGACCCTTATAGTAAGCTTTGAGTAAAATGTATTAAAATCCACTTAGCAATTACTGGTTAATCGAGCTTACTAGATGGCGCTAAAGTAAACAAAAAAAGAGAAGATATGGAAGTTTTGTTGAGGACATGTGCAAGGGTGGGTAAAGAGATGGGAATTAAATTTAGTGAAGAAAAATCAAATATACTGATGGTTAATACTGGAGAAGAAAAGATGTAGAATTTTTATTGGGAGATATTAAGTTAAGTGTGGTGAATAGATATAGTTATTTGGGAATTATTTTAAGTAATCAGAAAAATTATTTGGATGAATGGGAGAAAAAATTGATAAATGAAGCAAAGAAAAAAAAGGGATTGATAAAGAAATTAATAGTGTTTGCATATAATAAATATGATGTAGCTAGAATTATATGGAAAGGAGTTGCAGTAGCAAGGTTAATATATGGTAATCATGCATTATATGTTAGTAAAAAGATATTAGATTACTTAGAAAAAGCTCAAAGGCAAGTAGGAAGACATGCATTGGATGCAGAAGTATGAACAGCAAGGGAGGCAATTCAAAGAGAAATGGGATGGTCAAGTTTTCATATGAGAGATGCAAAAAGTAAAATGAAAATGTTTGGTAGATTGCAGTTTATGGATAATAAAAAATAGCTAAAATAGTATTTAATTGGGTTATGAGTAAAGGGCAGGTAACAAGATGGGTGAGAAAGGTAATGCAGTATGCAAAAGATTTGGATAAAGAATTTATATCAGTATATTTGTACAAAAGATGGGATGATTGTGTTAAGAGGATTATTGAGTGTTATAGTAGTAAGGAATGGGATAAAAGAATAAATGTATTAATAAAGACTAGGGAGTTAGAGAGATGGAGAAATAGTATGGAGAGTAAAAAGAGTTTAAATATATATAGAAATAAACAGAATATTAGGTGTGAATTAATATATGATAATAGTAAGGAAAGTAGTTTATTGTTTAAGGCTCGAACAGGATCTTTAGCTACAAAAGAATATACTTGTAAATGGGAAAATATGGGTGATTTATTTTTGTAAATTATGTAAGGAAGGAATAGAAAATATTACGCATTTGTTAATTGAATGTAAATGTTTGAAAACAGAAAGGGTACATATAATGAAGTTGTGGAAAAATAAATATGAAAAGAGTGATTATACAGAAAGTGAATTATTGGTTTTTATGCTGGGTTTGGGAAAAGATAAGGGGGATTTAGATATAAAGGTTATAGAGTTGACAAAGATTATGTTGTGTAAATGGGATAGAGCAGATTATGGGTAAATTTAGAGTGGGGAATGTAAAATAAAGTGGCTAACAGATTTATCTGGGCATAATTGCTGAGATATTCTTGACTTCGTTTAAGTAGAAGCCATAATACATCACATGACATAAGGTTTTATCAATATCTTTATATCAAAAATGAGTATTAGGTTTAAAAAAAAAATCATTTAAGTTTCAATTCTCAATTATATATTAATATTATTTTTCTTGCATTAATACTTCATGCATTACTTTCACATTAAATATTCATTCATAATTAACAATTCATATTTATGTTGCTCCAAAAGACTACATTGAGCTTAGTAACTATAAGTTTTATTTTTCAGAACTAGTTTAATATTACAAAACATTCCATTAATGTAGAATCATTATATATATATATAAAATACATATTTTGCGGGTTCATCCGTGTTAAAAACTTTTAATATCAATACACTGACGTTTCGACTTGGTCACACAAGCCATCCACAGAGTTATAAAAAGGTAGAAAGACGGTTGTAGAGGCGCTACAATCACTGGTTTGAATAAAACATTAAAAATCCCACCAATAGCAAAAATGTTAAATTTAAGAATGTTTTTTAAAGAAATCTTTCCAAATAGGAGGAAGTTTGCACGTATCATCTCGCTTATTGATACAATCTGGCCTTTTAAGTATCTCAATGGCTTCTCTGATTTTGCATTGGTAGAGATTATCACATCTGGATATGATCCTGGTACTAGAAAAATCTATTTTATGACCTGAATCTATAGTATGGAGTGAGAGTGCTGATGATGATGAGTGTTGTTTAACTGCATTAGCATGCTCATCTCTCCTAACACTGATGCGACGATTACTCATACCTATGTAAGAAGCTTTACAATTTTTACATGAGATTTGATAGACACCATGAGATTCAAGAGGGATTGAATCCTTAGGCTTGGTTATTATATTGCTGATCTTTTGATGAGCAGAAAATGCTGTATCTATATTATAGCGTTTTAATATACGTCCGATACTGTCTGTAGTTCCTTTTACATATGGAACACAAATCCTAATAGCTGACTTATCATCTTTTTGTTTCCTATTTTGTCTATTTTGGGCTTGAAACAAGGCTTTTTTTATAAATTTGTAATTATAACTATTTGCTAATAAAACACTATTAATATGATTTATTTCTTCTTTCAGATGTGTGTCATCTGAAAGGTTAATTGCTCTATTTAAAAGAGTTTTGGCTACAGAAACTATCTGAGTTGGGTGATGATGAGAATGTAAATGTAAATATCTGTCTGTGTGTGTATCCTTTCTGTAAATAGAAAAAGATAAACTATTTGGTGTTCTGGTGACTAGAACATCAAGAAAAGGGAGTTTTCCATCAGACTCTGTCTCCATTGTAAATTTAATATGAGGATGCATATTATTTAAATGTAAGAAAAAATCAGTGTATTGATATTAAAAGTTTTTAATACGGATGAACCCGCAAAATATGTATTTTATATATTTAACCCGTGCAAATCTTCGTTTTAACATATATATATATATAATTAAAAAGAAAATGAAGAGCTCCTGCTTTATTAAAATTGTGTACATATATATTTGAGATTCAATATATATATATATCATTAAGTGATTGCCTTGACAACATATTGCAGATATTCTGTTGGTTTATTAAGCTTTACTTGCTGTGCTGTGAATAATATCGCTTGTATATGATGTATATAGTTGACAAAAAGATAGCAAGTAAGAACTCTATCAGAAGTCTCCAATGAACAGTCCTATTACAGGAGTGGGTGCCTTTGTTCACATAAGCATCATGTCCTCTCATGCCTAAAAAAATAACCTGGCCAGAATACTGAGGGAAGATGGATCAATATATATGTGATGCTTAATGGTTTATCAATATATCTCATTAGCAGTAATAAAGGCAAACCATCTAAAAACAAAATTTCACAATTAAAACAAGACACCCAGTGACTAAATTGACAAAATGGCTTATGGTTCTAAGTGTTTGAGTATTTTTTAGATTATTATAAAAAAAAAGTATTGAATATGTTAGGTAACTCAAATAGTAATTGATGTCAATCCAGTTACAAGTCAGGTGATATGACATTGATGGATGGTCAAGCAGAAATAGATCACCAGATTCTGACATTGTAAGATCAAATAATATGACATGGTACACAGCTATGAAAAATAATTACAATTGACATATGGAATGTAAGAGAAATATTACAAATAGAAAATATCACAAAATTAGAAATACATGAACAAATCTTCTTGAAAAAAAAAACAGTCAGAACTGTTGCCATTTTATGACAACTGATTACATTATTGATTCCTTAAACTCATTTCATCCCCATCAAATAATATGTCTTGTGCCATGAATAAATATTATTTCCCACTGTTCAAGCTTACAATTTAATCAATGACCACAATATCGACAAACTAAGTAGATTCCACATTATCCAGGTTTATTTGGCAACTTAAAAGACATGAAGTTCTGTATTAAAAATATATTCAAGAGTTGGAAAACATTATCATAACTTTTAGAATAAAGTAGTTATTCCAAAGAAAACCTTTAATGGGAAAATGGAGTTACAAAAACAGAAGATTATCTAAGAACAGAAAATATGGAATTTGCCAAGAGAAATGAAAAAAAAAAAACATCCCTCATTCCCACTTTATTCAAATGACATCAAACAATATTTATAAAAATCAAATAGATTATTTAAATTCAAAACAGTTAGTAAATATGGACACTAATAACATGGTGCAAAACATGGTTCAGTTCATCAGCTTTTTTAAGAATAGAATTAAAAATAAAATTAAGTCACAGAAGTAAAATCAACATAAAAAAATGAAATATATAATAATTAAAGCATTTTAATTTTTAACAACACTGTGAAAAAAAAATGGACTGCTAATAAAAAAATAGATTACAGAAGCTTTTAAGGTTAACATAAACAAAATAATAAATGTCATATAATCTAGCACAACACAAGATCTTATTGAATAATATTGAAAAATAATTTGTCGAATGAAAATATGGAAAGATGAAACTGAAATGATGCAAAAAATAAATTATAGAATTAAATGTGCTTATCAAAAAGATTAAAAATTAGAATAACATGTAAATAAAAATGAATCATCAAAATTGTACAATAAATACTCTTGATAATAATTGAAAGTTTGTCAGTCTTTCACATGCATGATTATCTCTTACACAGCCAATCAGATTTTTAAATAACTGTCTTAAGAACGATCAGGCTTCGACAACATGACAGAGATTTTGATAAGAAAATGATGATACCAACCTTTTCTCAACTTAACTTTTATATATATAAGCCAGTCTTAAGCATCTTGGCCTGAAAGCTTGAATATGGAAACATATACATTTATCATTCATTGTGTTATTAATTTAAGATATTACTGCGCGCGAAATCTCAGATTTTACTACACCGCAATTTTCTAGATATTAATATAATTTATCAGCAACATATGTAAATAATATTTGTCTAAATCGCATGTTGTTAATAAATTGGTAATAATTGAAAGTTTGCTAATATTTCACATGTGCCTATAGTTGTTTCTCAGATAGCCAATCAGATTTTTTAAACAGCTGTCTCTTAAGAATGATCAGGCTTTGACACACGACAGAGATTTTGATAAGAAAAGGATGATATCAACCTTTTCTCAACTTAAATTTTATATATATAAGCCAGTCTTAAGCATCATGGCCTGAAAGCTTGAATATATAAACATATACATTTATCATTCATTGTGTTATTAATTTAAGATATTACGGTGCGAAATCTCAGATTTACTACACCGCAATTTTCTAGATGTTAATATAATTTATCAGCATCGTATGTAAATAATATTTGTCTAAATTGCATGTTGTTAATAAATTGGTAATATATATATAAAAGTTAAGTTGAGAAAAGGTTGGTATCATCCTTTACTTATCAAAATCTCTGTCGTGTGTCAAAGCCTGATCATGCTTAAGAGACAGCTGTTTAAAAAAATCTGATTGGCTGTCTGAGAAACAACTGTAGGTGCATGTGAAAGATTAGCAAACTTTTAATTATTACTAATTTATTAACAACATGCGATTTAGACAAATATTATTTAATATTATTAAGAATTTTAAATGATATTTATTCTTTCTTAATTAAAATTAATTTATAAAAGAGATGTAATATAACAGACATTTGCTGTATGATTAAAAAAATCTAGAGGATATAAAGTTAATCTATATGCTATGATTCATTCAGTAAATCCAGTTAGTATTAATAATTATCAGCTAATATTATTAATAACCACATCTCCTGGTTACTGTGATTAATAGCATGTAATTAACATATTTATCAGTGAATATTAATAATTAGCAGTAAAACTTGGTAAATTTGATAAAAATATGCTTTTTATTTCATACTTTATTATTAAAACATATATAGATTATTTATTCTACAAACAAGTTCTTATACATATCCTTTATTATTACAAAGGATTTTTGACTTTTTACATTTGTAATGATTTGAGTTACAATCATCTATACGATTGCAATATTGGAATTTTTGACCCGCTAAATTGTAACCTCTTGGAGCTTCATTAAGTGCAATAAAAGTTTTCTTGTAGTTGGTAATTTCATTCCTTGTATAGAGTTGGTTTTAAATATCATATTTGTATCTTGTTTATACAAGTTTTTATTTTTAATTGAAATTATAACAGATACAATATTCCAGTTACCGACTTTAGCTTTATCTAATTCTGAAATCGTTATCCAAATGGTTTCTTTTACATTTGCAATTGGAAATTTAGTCTTCAAAAATGAAAACTTTTTTCAATTTCCTTATTCAATGACTAATTAACAAAATGTTGAGCTTCTTGAATTTTTTCAGCGATTTCATAGAAACTATTAAAATTTCTTTTCACTTCTTCTCTTTATTTGCATTGATAAATTATATATATATAGTATACCATACATTCCTCAATAAACACTTTACAATGCAATTTAATATATGATTTATTTCCTCTTGCTTACATTTTCAACTGCCCTGCAGTCATCATCAGAGCTCTTTAAATTTCAATACACCATTTTGTAATTGAAAATAACTTTTTCCAGGCAGTTGAACTGTAAGCAAGAGGAAATAAATCATATGTTAAATTGCATTGTAAAGTGTTTATTGAGGAGTGTATGGTATACTATATAGATTTCATTGGGTGTGAAAGAAGTGTCTTTCTTAGTTTTTTTTATTATTTTCTATTTCAACATCAATAATACTTTCTATTTTTGTTGTCTTCATTATAGATCTTTTTTATTTAAGAAGAATGTTTGTCTTCAATTTAAATAACCTTCTTATTTTTATTTTTTATTGCATTCCAACACTTATTAATTATAAGTTTCCACTCAAGTCATCTATTTCCACTTTGCATTGTCGATGTGATGTAATGTGATGTGTTGTAATGTACTGTAGCTTCTTCTTAAATGAAGTCAAGAATCTCTCAGCAATTATGCCCAGAGAAACCTGTTAGCTACTTAATTTTACATTCCCCAGTCTAAGTTTTCCCATATTCTGCTCCATCCAATTTCCACAACATAATCTTTGTCATCATTTATTGTACTAATATCGCCATCTTCTTTTGAGATTATTCTCTGAAGTTGAACATCATTATTTAGAATGATCTTTTAATATCATCCCAAGATCTTCTTCACTAGTAATTTATGACAAACTATCAATGGAAAATTTGTTTTTAAATTTACTTTAGCTTTACAGACAAACGTATCTTTACAGGGAGCATGAGCTATTTCAGAATGATGAGCTTTATTTTTTAGATATTGAATGAATTATATTCCTTCTGGCCATTCAAGCAGGTGGATAATATATTTTTGATTTTCTCTTTGAACTGAGCCTTGTGATTGTCTGTGTCTTGGGTTTCTATAAATAATTTTGAGTTCTTCACACATTTCACAAACTCCTTCAATAATTTTGTTAGTATAATTCCTGGCCATTGTCACTTTGCAAGATGCATAGTGCTTCAGATATTGGGAGCATATTCTATTAATGGTAAGCAACATTCTTGTCCTGTTTTGGTTTTAAAGCTCTTAGTTGAATAAATTTCTTTAGATAGTCATTGATAAACCATTAATAAATTTATAATCTCCATCTGCTTGTGATTGCACTCAGTGAGATCAATCCAACATCTCAAATTGAATATACTGCTTTTAACTGGTTTAACAACAAACCCCTTTTTGACAGGGTTCACGAAGATTTAAATATATCATAACAATTTTTACTATATTCCTATACTTTGTCTTAAACTCTGACTGATTACAATATGAATCTTATGAATTAGTTGCAAATTTTGCTCCATAAAAGTATTATATATAATCAGGCTTTTTTAATTTTTAACAAGTATGATGAGCTTTTCAACACTTCCAATTCTTTTAATGTCATATCTTGGATAGCCAGTAGTAATCTTTGGGTGATTTGCCAAAAATCTTCTCCTTGTTCTCTTTATCATTTTAATTATGAATAATACTCTTCTCTTGTAAATAACTGATTTTTCCATTTTCTTAATTTCACTATATTAACATGATCATTAAATCATGTCTTTATTACTTCTGAATCTCCCATTATGCTTATGGATGATGTAGAATTAATGAAATCATAGCAACCTATGCGCATATTACAACAGTCATTAATAAATAAAAGTAACTACAAATTCTCATCAATTAGCATCAGGATTGTCAATGTCTAATGTAAAACCGTCAAACATCACATGATCACCATCTCTATATTAGCACATAATTTGTTGTAAACAAAAGCAAAACTCCCCATACAGTAGTGCCACCCTGTGCCAAACAGAGTAATCAATGGATGCCAGAAGGCTTGTGCATAAAATCCCTATCTAGTGCCTACTCATCCTATATCCCCAGACTAGGTGCAGTGCTCTCAGATCCAAGGCTCCTCACTGATGATGGCCACAAGCCAGAAACTAGTCTGGGGATATAGGATGAGTAGGCACTAGATAGGGATTTTATGCACAAGCCTTCTGGCATCCATTGATTACTCTGTTTGGCACAGGGTGGCACTACTGTATGGGGAGTTTTGCCTTTGTTTAATGTCTAATGTAATGACTGTTTGTCTTTTTAAGCTTGTTTTAACATTGCAGTGCCCACTAGGGACTAATAGACATTTTTACAAACAAAAGAATCGCTACAAAAATCATAACCAAAATTACCACAAAATTAAATTCATATTCAATAACAATTATTTATTTATTTTAAGTTAATTTATCCTTCAAAAAGTAGATTGACATGTTTTTTTTTACTTTTTTTGACAAATATTTATGGTAACAGATATGATATTTCTCTTTAGCTGACCTTGATCTGAACATATGGAAAACGTATTCCCTACTGTTGATAGTTGTAAATTATTAATAACCAGCAGTTTATATGGTAAATTCTTCTAAATTATTCAGTTTAATCTTTTCATTTAGTTATTATTAATGCAAGGTAGTTATTATTAATGTAAACTAATTAATGCATTGAACCCTAACATATATATGAGATGCATATCTTGTGGATTACAAAAATGGAAAAGTTTGTTTAGATTTTGATTTCTTTTTATATCTCACACTTTATCCAAAATCTATATGAATCCATCTCTTTGAAAATCAAAATAGACAAAACTAATGGTAGCCTCTATACTCTACTTTATTGTTGTTTAATATTCTATTATGCTATTATTGTATCCAATGTCTTTGATCTGAGACATCAAGATTGGGTTGAGAAAAAAATAAAATATATGGATGACAATTTGGTTTTAACTACTAGAAAGACAAGTAATATGGCTCTGTTAAAAATATCGTATAAACTACAGTTAGGATTATAGATGATATTAATAATAGATTCTCCCAAAATGTCTTAATTTGGAAATGATAAATAAATTTGAAGACCTAGGTTCTGTAATAGCCAATATGGCCAATATGTTTCTGAAAGATGCAGATGAATTATAATAGCAAAAACAGCAGTGGTAAAACTCTCCAAAACAACAATGGAATTCTATAATGATATACATATTTTATATATGTATATATATAAAAAATTGGTTTATAGAATAAGATTTATAAAGAAAATGATGAGTATGAAATGGGCAATAATTTTTATATATTGAAAATAATTGGCTAATTTTGAAAAAAAAAATTATTTAATTGAAATCTGCTTTACTTTTTTTGATTTGTTTCAGTTCAGAATTGATGGTGAGTGGTCAGCACAGCTGCCTTACAAGCAGTTGTCCTGGGTTTGCGGGTTCGCTTCCTGGTTGATGCTTTGACACATTAAAAAAAAAAGTAGTATTCAAATTGCAATAATATTTTGTTAACACAATCATTAACCATCCACAGATTTCTGTAGACCAAGATCTACCACATTAAAATTGAGTAATTGAATACTCAAAAGAGTGAAAAGAAAATAGGTCATCTGTATAATATTAATGCATCTGTTTGAGAAAAACTTAGTAAAAAACTATCATTACTAATTGAATGATTAATGCATATTTCAGATAGAAGATTCAGCATTCCAAAAAAGACTGCCTTTAAAGAAAAGATGAAGGGCATTATCCGCATAACACTTTGCTAGATTGGTTCAATCAAGTAATAAATCAAAGGTTCCTTGAAATGTATTCCATATGAACCAAGGCCATAAATTACAAAGAGGGATAATACAGTGTTTCAGCTGGAGCCATTATACTTTTCACATTTACATTTTACAATGAGTTGCTAGATTAATTCAGCCAGGTAATAAATCAGAGGTTCCTTGAGATGTATCCCATATGAAACAAGGCCATAAATTACAAAGGGAGGAAATAAAGTGTTTCACCTGGAGCCACTGTACTTTTCACATTGACACTTTACATTGCTTTGCTAGAAATCAGAGGTTCCTTGAGATGTATTCCATATGAATCAAGGACATAAATTACAAAGGGAGATAGGTGTGTTTTACCTGAATTCACTATACTTTTCACATTGATACTTTACAATGCTTTGCTAGATTGGTTCATCCAGGTAATAAATCAAAGATTCCTTGAGATGTATTCCACATTAACCAAATATATGAATTTCAAAGAGGGACAATAAAGTGTTGCAACTGGAGTCACTAAACTTTTCACATTGATACTTTACAATGCTTTGCTAGATTGTTTCAGCCATGTAATAAATCAGAAGTTCTTTGAGATGTATTTCATATGAACCAAGGACATAAATTACAAAGGAAAACAATAAAGTATTTTCCTGGAGCCACTACAGTTTTTCAGATTGATATGACAGCACCTCTATGGTTGATAACTGACTATCATTTTACAATTATTTTTGCAAAAGGTTTTTGTTCACCTAATCTTTATCTTTCTCCCATTACTTTTTTTATTGTATTTGGCCAGATTGTACTTTGAACTATAAATATATCATTGTTTTTGAGACATTTTAAGAACCACCACAGAAGTTATTTTGTTGTATCAGAATATTCTATTCTTAATTGTTATAATTTTTTTTACTGTTTGTTTCACCTTTTTTTAAAAATTTTATTTACTATAAAAAATTCTATACTTTTTTCCAAAAAAATTAATTATTCAATCTTTTCTTTTGCATAAAACTTATTTTTTAGACAGTAAGTTAAATATTTTCTCTGTTTTTAAAACCTATTTTTCAGGACCATAAGTCACATCTGTTCTGTATTTTAAAATCCATTTTTCAAATTCATTTATATTTTAACAATATAGTAAATCTTTCTTGTAATCTTATCATTTCTTAGCATAAAGTTAAATTGTTCTGCCATTTGTAGATATGTTTGACTATTTTCCTATATTTATTATTCGTGAGAACGATTCTAATTAATAAATTTTGTTTTCCACTAAATTATAAACTTTTTATTTACTGCCACCCTTTTTTGTTTTATCATTTGAATGTTATATATTTTATATATCGAATAACCAGTCTTCATTTAAAATATTTTTTATGAATTTTATTGTTATATATATTGCACCTTTTTGGAAGATCGGTTACAATCAATTTGTCATCAGTAAATTGGAAACAAAACATCATTTTTTTTATGGCAGCTATATATCAGTATTTCCTCTTGTATTTTAAATACTTTGAAGATAGATTATAGTAGGTCTCTGTATTTCTATTTTGTGACGTAAATGGTTTGAGAAAGTGTATTTCTGTTTTACTAAACTCAAATTTGTCTGTAAAAGTTTCTGATTGATTTTATGTATATCATTCTAATAATTCTTTAGTCTTTCAGAGTTTATAGAATTTCACATTGCATATGTCTTTATCAAGTCAATGAATAACATTTCTTAACAATGTCGTTTTTTTTACTAATTTCTATGTGCAGAATATATTATCAATGTAGAACCTTTCTGCTCAAATTAACTTTAATTTTTTTTCTCTGTACAATTTTACTCTGCATTTTCTGTTTTGTCACTATAATCTTTTTATTGAAGACATAATAGCATACCTGTTGTTGGAAAATCTGATTTTTGTTTTAGAATATATGCGCATTTTTAGTCATAAATATTTCTTTTTCTCTTAAACACTTTCTAAAACAAAGAGAGATTTTCAAAATATATATCACTTTGATTTTATTAATTTTAATATTTAAATACAAGTATATTGTCTACATTGAACTTGATGTAATTAGAAAAGATTTGATGGAGTGGATAGATATAGGAAGCTTGAAAGTATGAGTTCAAATCTTTACAAATGTTATTAATTTTATTGATGTTTTCTCTAACCCTAGTAATTTATCATTTTAATCTTCTTTAAGACTGTTTCTGCCTATTTTGTTTTATTGGTATTCATTATTTTCTTCTACATACATTCATGCGTAGATCCATCTATTATAAGCTATTATGTTGATTTCAAATAGTAATATCTATGGTCTTATGATTGTATAATTACTATTATCTTTTCTCTGCGTTTGATTTTATGATCATTTTGTTACTTTTCTTTAACTTTGTGCATATTTGTCAAGACAACTTCTCGTGTTTGGCTATATGTTTTACTTCTCGATTTATCTGATTATATATACTAAATATTTACTGAATTTTTTTTCTTAAGAGCAAACACGTCATAATAATTCCACTTGGATTTTTATTATCAACAAATGAAAAATATTTACTTTTGATAATTTCAAATATTCCTTAAAATTAATAATAATTAAAAAGTTATAAAAATAAACAAAATTTTATATAGATTTATTATCCCAACATCATTATTTATTTATTTATTTATTTTGAAATATCATAGCATCGGCCGGGACGCGAACCCGCAACCCGGGCAACTGCCTGCAAGTGCAAGGCAGTCGCGCTGATCTCTCGACCACCAATGCTAATTAATTTTTTAATTAATGAAAACGAATACATAAAATTTTGTAATGAATAGCATCTCTGATTATAAAATGAAGTTAATTGAAAATTACTTTATGTAATTAAAAAATAAACTAAATAAATATGAATATTAGCTACATTATAGAAAAAAAAATAGTTCTGGTTTTTGCAGGATTGTAATATTTTTTAAATTTTCTTTACACTTTTCACATCCAAATGATTTTAAACAAGCAACATAAAAGACGAACAAATGAATTCTGAATACCAAAAAGCTAATGTAAAAATAAAATAAAAATAAATAATTGTAAATATAAATAAATCAAGATTAAGTAATATTGTATACATTATCATGAGTTAGAAAATGTTAATAATTATCTTAACCAGATTATTATTATAAACGGAAACATAATAAATGAAATCAATCCTTAAATTAAATTTAGCTTTTAGTAGAAATAATTTACATTTATTCACAATCTTCTTTTCAAGTATTACATATTTTCTTTTCATTTTGATTTACCAGTGTTTTTTATGGTTTTAAAACTTAGAGACTTGACAAAAATATAACACAAAAACCATAAACCATACAGAAAAGTTTGGAGAGATGTATTGTTGGAATTATGAAAGAAAGATTAAATGTGGAGTGCATGGACGAGGGAATAAATAAATAAAACAATGCTTTTTAAAAAATTTTAAGAAGTTAGAGTTTTGCTGCACAAAACTCTATAAGAGACAATTGATGAACAATTGAATTCTTAAATTGTATTACAAGACTGTAAAGTAAGGGAAAACATCATATGTGAAATGGGTGGATGAGACAAGAAAGTTTATAAAAAGTAGAGCATACCATGTTTATTGGATTAGAAATAAAATCCCAGTCTTTGAAAAAGAATTCCAATTTTTTGATAAATTTATTGAGACTTTTTTATTTCAGGAAAAAATCTTTTTTGAAAAGTCCAACCACTATCATCAGCATAAATAATTCTCTTGCCTCTGTTTCTGGAAGACCACTGATAAAGAAGGTAAATTCTATGATAAGCCATTCTGTGAAGTTTTATACTTGCTGTGATTATTATTTAGTTTTATTTCAACTTTTCTATTGGAGAGCATTTGTCAAGTAAATTAATTAATGGTTTCCCTACATTTAAAAATATTAGAAACTTTTGGAAGACACATTTTTCCAAATAGAATTATAAGGTTGGTTAAAGATAAGATCAGCTTTTTCCTGGTTTAAATTCAGCCTGCTCCCATAGATAGATAGGTTTTAACTATTGGCAAATTTTTTATTAATATAATTCTTTCAAAATGATTGTTAAGGAATATATACTGGCAATTTTTTTAAAAATTTATTGCTGAGTTTATTTGGTTTAAGATTGCCCTAATCATTGCTGAGTTTATTTGGTTTAAGATTGCCCTAATCATTGCTTTTATGCTTTTAGGAATAAATTTCTGTATAAATATTTTAAAACAGGCAAAACTCACTATACGTATTACCACACACAGCACGCTAGAGTAATCAATGGATAACAACAGTTATACACAAGCATAAGAGGTGCTGGTCATGTGATGTTTATTGGTATAAATATTTTACTGAATAGTTTTTCCAAAGTTGCTTTCATTTAAATTCCAAATGTTTTAAAAATTGTAGAAGTTTCCTTTCTAGTTCCAAAGTCTTTTTTAGTTTAGGACAATCAAAAGGAAGTTAATCAACATCTATTGAGTTCACCAAATGGATATAGGTAAAAAATGATGGAAGAGAAGTTTATAATTCTGCTCTGATGATGATTTTTCTCATTTTATCAATCTTGGAGTTAGAAATGAGATGTATAAGATTAGCAATTTCATTAGCAGTGCCAATAGTAATCTCTTTAGAAGTGCTTTTATATTGACCAGTATTATTTAAATGTGATTAGACTTAATGACTAGAACTTATAATATTTGTTTATCCATGGTGTCTCTCCATTTTTTTTCTTTACATCATTCATTGATTTTATTAGTTTTCTAGTTCTTTCTAGATTTGGATTTTATATTCAACTGACATAAATTAAGAGATGGACTCCTTGGCTGCTATTATTATTAGTTTGTTACCTCTGTCACAGAAAGAGGGAAATGGTGACATTCCATTAACATTGTGTTCAAGATAATCCAATAAATTGATTCCAGTTAACTTTTCTTAAATTTCCATCTCAGAACAAGATAATTTTTTAATTATAAAAATATAGATTTAGACAGTGATTAGACTGAGTATTTGTTTACTATGGGAGAAATTATCCAATGTAAGTAGTCTAACAATTAATAATGAACCATTTCTCTCAAAACAAAACATAAATTATGAACTACGTATATCTGAATAAAAAATATCCTCTTATTTAGCATACTAAAGTAAATGCATGTTATTTATCTTCGACCATTTTAAAATTTGAAAACTTGATTGATACTCATTTACATATCTGGAAAAATTACTATGAGCACTAAAATGTCCTCAAATACTGAAAGTGTAAAAAGATTTGGAAGAAAAGAGTAGGGTCAATTTGTATTAGGAGTTTGTAAATATTGCATCCATAAAAATTATCTATCTGAATTATGATCGCAATATCATCTGAACTATCTTTAACTCATGTAAAGAGCAATTCTATCCACTCTTATTTGAAAGACCATATTGGCAATTTTAGTCATATTTTTTTTTATATTTTAAATCAAATATTGCCTATTTATAAAAATTATTGACAAATATTTCTTACTTGAATTCCATTTTTAAAATGGGAATAAGTTTTAGTTGAGACATCATAAAAGAATATTTCTTAAAATTCAAAATTAAACTTATTAAAATTTCACAAAATATTCTTCACCAGGATTTATGAACCCAATTCTTGTTAGCCAATAAAAACAGTGTCTGCTTTATCATAACTATGTTTTTAGAACTTCTTAAAAATAATTGTTTTCAAAGAAAATCTGATTGTAGTCATGTAGATTTGAATTAAAAATAAATATTTTACAAATATGTTGCTTAAATAAGCTTAAATATGTAAATAAAATACTGAAAATTACAACTTTTTTTGAAAATTTTAAAACAATAAAGCATGCTTTGAAATCTCAAAGGTCAAATAATCCACCAATCATTGATGCTGTCATTTTCTTTGCATTATGGTACAACCAATCAGGATATTGCCAGATTGCTTTGAGATTCAAATTTATGTGATATTTATATTAAGACTGTACACTAAACATCTTTAATTTTTTTTTTAATTAATAACTTTAATTCCTACTTTTATGAATGCAAAAACATGTTTACTTGTAAACTCATTTTATAGATAAGCATAAAATAGGTAAGAAAAATTGAAGTAATAACAGCACCAAAATAATCTCCCAAAATTAGTGTCTTTGTGGGTATTATACCCCAAGAGATTAGTAGAAGTTGTTTGCTTTACAAATTAGTTTGAATCAAAAGTAACTGCATATTATTTGGACTGGGTTCTAACAATAATCAATATAATATCAAGAAAAAAAAACACTGTTAGAAGATTGATGAATCTCCTGAAGTATGATTACATCAATATTGTCCTGATCAGTTAATTTACAGAGAATCTCCATTTTTCATTTTGATATAGCCTCAATGATAAATTAATTTTATTGTACTTCTTATCAATATTAAAAATAGACCTAGCAGTGTATTTTTTGTTTTATATATTATTTATAAAATTTGTTAAAAACTTTAATAATTCAATTAATCAAAACTAATAAACATTAAAGAGAAATTCCCTTTTAATATTACTGCTTTCCTTTCAATCTTTTCAATGCTTTGACAAAAAGCTTAATTTTTAATAATAAATCAGATTAGATATTTTCTTTTGCTTACTTGTATTTATAAATTTTGTATTTATTTATTAATATATGATGAGAATGCAATTTAGCCAAATTCTCTTAAAAAAGCATTTCAATCTTTATACAATGATTTATAATTTTTAATACCTATTTGCTTGGATTAAAAAAATATGTGAAAATTCAGGATTGCTATACAAATAGTTAAGGTAATCCATTGACATAGTGATTGCAAAATGATAATTAATGACATGTAAGTCCCATGTCTTTATGTTAATGTAAATGCATAAAGATAGCTTGAGTAATTGCAGTAAAGAGATGGCTAGAGTGTTCTAACGTACACATCGCATGCTTCTCAGAAACAAAGCTTCACTTTCAATCAAACTTCAAAATTAATGAACTAATGCAGCAATTTGGTGTGTTTCATTATGCACCATCTACCACTGCCTCATCTGGAGTTGTGTTTTTTATCAACAAGAACCTGGCTTATAACAATTACAGGATTTATATCTCAGTAAAGAGTTATTGATCGCAAATCTAACCTTTGGCAATAACTCAATCAACATAATATATCTCTATATCAAGAATGACCCCAACATTGCTCTTTCAGTTATCTTCAAAATCAATTCCCTACTGTCTAATGATCCCTCACCAACTATCTGCTTTGGAGACTTCAACATGAGCTATGATAAGTTTAACATCAAATACCTTCACCTGCTCAACAGAGTCTTCCTGTGTGGAGAAGAATTTTTCCCTCCTGACTCCTTCTCATTCTATACACTTCGAAAAAGATCACTAATAGATCTCCTTTATTACACTCCAGAACTACATCATAATCTCAATGCCAAGCTTCAAATAGTGCCTTTTTCTGATCATCTGGCACTGTTAATTTCACTCCTGTTAGACCCTGCTATATCCTTACACTCAAATCACACATGTACCATTAATCTGCTAAACAAAGCTGCTACTCCGGAGTGGATTTTTTCTGAGGCATATATACTTCTAAATAAAATACATATTCTCACACTTCCTCCGCTTCAAGCTTGGTCTTCACTGGTAGGAATACTGAGCTCACTTATCACTGCTCACACTAGGAGGTCAAAAGGTCCCAATCAGCTGTTGAAGGACCTTGACTCTATCAACACTAGGCTCAGTGCTCTCACGCAAACAGACACCAGTATCCAAGATATCATGGATCTCAAAACTTAATACCATGATAAACAGAAGGAACTGGCATAATATATAGCCACAAAAAGATCCAAAATATTCATATGTAACCATCACAACTGGACTCGCAGTTACATTAGGTGGGCACTTGGTTCTGCAAAGAGGCCTATGCCTACTATGATAGTAATTGATCAACACTGTTACAGTGGTCCTGAAATGCTTGCAAGAATTCACAAACATTTCATAATTAAACTGCAAAACCAAAATTTTTTGGTTGGCAAAATCTGGAAATCCTCAAGTGATAATCTTCACTATAATATCACAGAGTTGCAAATAATTCAAAAACTGCAGTCTTACCCTGAAAGCACTCACCCTGGACTTCATGTAATTCCCAGATTTGTACTCCTCCACCTTAGTCAATTTACTGCACCTATCATTTGTAGGATGATTGATGTTCTTTCGGGAGATTTCCAGTGCATTCCCGATCTATACCTGGTGGCATTGGTTCCTTTTTTAAAAAAACAAGAAAATCCATCCAGCCTGGCAAACCTCTGCCCCATATCAATGATTCCCTTACTTATCAAAACTATTGAATCTCTGGTCAAAGATTTGATCCAAGATCAACTTTATCAGCATATCTCTACATATCAATTTGCTTGGAAAGGGGCTTCCACTCTAAATGCCATTCAATGCTTCTTTCTTATTACAGAACATGTCTGATCACATAGAAAGTCCAAACCTTTAGTAATCCAATTGGACTTCTCTTTCACATTTGACTCAGTAATTTCATTATCCCTACTCCAAACACTTCAAGACTATCAAGTCCCAGAAGTCTACATACACATCATTGGAAATCTCCTGCTTAATCATTCCTGCTTCACCCTAGATGGTAGGCTAACTGACAGAATCAGACCACATCTGTTGATTCCACAGGGATCCCCATTGGCCACCATTTGCTTCATTACATATATCAACTCTTTCCTCATTGAGATCGAATGCAAATTGCCTGGTATCTATGTGCCAGCATTGAAACACCAGGTACATCACATCTCATACATTGATGATGTCTCAATATTCTTTCCTGATCAAAAGCATCTACAGCTACTTCTGCAAATCATCGATAATCACACAAAAAAATTAAATCTACACATTATTTATAACAAATCCTCAATGTGGACCATAAAATCTGGCTTAACAATTCCATCTATATTCACGTCCCAACCATAAAAATTTTTAAGCTTTCCCATATCCAAATCTAGGTTGGCTATTTCCAAAGAGATCCAGAGCTCTATACTCGAGAAGACTAAAAAGATCACAAACTCATTGTCTAGAGTTTCCCTGTCACTCACTGGGAAAATCACATTACTCAATATGTTAGTGTACCTCAGACTTAGTTATTATCTTCCTATAATAAAGACGACTAAATCATTGAGGCTTCAATAAACTCACTATGCTCGAAGTTGCTATGGAAGAGCAAAGTGGTCACTATAAGCATCATTAAAGCTCACATGCCCAAAGACCTAAATAGTCTGGGGCTTCATTCAGTCTCTACACTCTACCTACAGAAAGCATTAGGGGTCATGAAGGCAACTTACCTCAAACACCCAGAACAGAATTCCTTCTTACCAGTAATTCCCATGGACACTCCTCCCCCCTTCAGCAGTGAATGCATGACAGACCTATGGACTTACATAAAAATCATGACAAACCTGACAAAACCCATTTTTAGAAATAAAAAAAAATGTACTGGGAAACTTATAAACTCAGATATCCCAATCTTATGGCACTCCAGAATACTCTTGGCCTAAATAACAAACAGTTAATCTACAATCAAAAAATTGGTACATTGAACCCAAATTCATTTACTTTCTCTTGAAGCTTAACCTCTCCTCTCTGCTGATGAACCACTTTATGGTATGGATGAGAGGTTTTGCTAACCTCAATCCACAGTGTCAATTATGTTCAACAGCAGATGAAACCATCCCTCACCTATTACACATCTGTCCTTTCCTCGGTTCACTCAGATCTTTTATTAGTGAAAGAGTGTCTCTTGATTATAGAGAGTCTCTCTCCATCCAAAACGCCATCAAGACCAGCATCTACTCAATTATCAGAATTTCCATTTTTCTCTCCTTTGAAGTCTGGCTTACCAGGTGTAAATATATTTTTGGTTAAGCAAACTCCAATGTTACTGAAACTTTCATAGGACTATTGAAGAGTATTTGTATCAGAGATCGCTTACTAACCCCAGACTGGCTACACAAGGAATCATGGTCCAGAGTTGATTTTGCATGTATATAACCGGCACCTCAACTACAGTCACACGCCTGTTAGTTTTCGCATCCCAAATCAGAACTTTAATAGTTGAAACCTCTGTAAAGAGGAGTCTAAAAATATTGCATCAGGAAAGGTTTCTATCTTTTGATAAATCAAATTTTATCATATAATACATACAGCAAGAAGTACTTTTAGCTTTTCATAGATTATTTACTGTTAACTCTCATTTCTGAATATCATTTCATTATTTGGTGTCCTTAGACTCATCAATAGCACCAGATCAGCATCTAACATAGTATAGTAAGAATCATTTAAATATTTGAAATATGCATAAACATATGAAATTCAATGGTCATTCATTACAAGGCATTTTTATTTCTTATTTTCAGAGAGCCATTAATGAATTGACTAAACTAATTAATTCTATCCCAGGTGATAGTAGTGGACTTTTTATTAACCCTACTGACACTCCACCACCCATTAACAATAATTTTATCAAACCTTAATAACTCTCATAAGTAAACACAATACTCTCTGACATAATCTATTTTTAAATAAATTAACTATTGGCAAACATATGAAATTGAAAATAATAATAATACATTAAATAATAGTCTCTCATTCATATTATGTAATGATACATTATAAAAAAGTTCAGATCTTGGCATCTGAAATTCAAATATCTGGACTTCTTAATTAAAATAAATGTCAAAACCCTTGCTACTACTTATTTTCTTTTCTACAAGACACTTCACAAATATAGATCCATTATGTGCCCCTTGTCATAGAAATGGAGAAACATTAGAACACTTTCTTATGGATTGTTCCTCACTTCTTCCTTGTCATATTCTTATCACTGACATTACTCATTCAATCTAGCTAACAATCATCTTCATAAAAATATACAAAGTGGTCTTTTTCCTAATATAAGAATTACTACATTTATTTTTTGCACTCTCTGGGTGTAAGATGCTGTCTAAGCTTTAATTTCACTATATTAAATCACTCTTTCTAAAAAAATTAAATAACATTAATACCAGAGATCAAAACCATGTCTCAGCTGATATTTATGCAGCTACATGGAATCTGATCTCATTAACAACAACCCAGTGATTTAGCTATTGACCATACTAATTAATATGCATTAGATATATATTGAATATTGTTCAATTATATGAACATCTATTTTACTACTTTTCTACTTAAAATCTCTTTTGTTTTAATAATACTTGTAAATAAGCTCCAATATATATATATATGCAGTAAAACTAATAAAGTTAATTTAAAACTACTTTATTTGAATGAGATTTTTTTTCGACTGATTTGAAAGTGATGTCTTTAAAATATGACATTGTTATTGTTTTGTTTTGTTTTCCGCTTTGGTAATAATTAAATTATAATTTACAAATATTTTAATATACATATGTATGTTGCATATATTTTCTTTATATATATTGATTATCTGTATATCTGATAAACGTTTCTTTTATTTTATGTAGTTGAATTACTTGAAATACTGGTCAGTTTGTCTTTAGTAATTAATAGCTTTTTTAAATGTAGGTGGTAGAGTCATTATTCTTCAGCATGTGCTTGTACTTTGACCACATGATTCTTTGTTTGCTTTATCACTGATGATGACAGCAACCTGGTAGCAGATTAATGAATGTTATATATATATATAAGATTGTAGCCATTTATTGATAGCAGATGTTGTAAGAAAAAGGCAAATAATACGGAAGCGCAGTGGGACTTAAGACTATGCTACCAAAATAAATAGATTAAATAGAAAAAAAAGCATTAAGTCTTCTTCTGTCTTTATAACTCGACAAATACAGATGGAATATCATTTACTTTTAAATTTATTCGATTTTTGTTTTAATAAATAGATTCATCAGGTGATTTTTCACAGTAGCTAACTAATAAAGACGATTTTATAAACAAACAAATAAAAATCCACAACCATCCTTTCTATTATCTTTTGTTCTTGCTTTTTACTGTGTATATGTCTAAATCTCTTCTACTGTTTTTTATTTTTTTATTGCACACTTTATTTGTTTTAAATAGGCACTTGAAAGTCTGAGTTCAAATCCCTTCTAATTATATTATATTAATCAATAATTTTATCATTATCAATTATCTGTCGAATGACAGAACCCATACCTCAAGTCAAACTACCATGTTCAAGCTTATCTCTTTCTTATTGTGTTTCTCAAATGTAGTTGTTTCCTCTTTAAGGTATTCCAATAACTGCATGTTTTTTCACATCTTATACAAACGCTTCCTGCACACATAGACTGTCTCGAAATATATGTCTAACCCATTTCATTCTTCCTTTAAGGAGATTCCTCAAACCTTAAATGTAATTGTATGCATACCTCAAATCAAACTACCATGTTCAAGCTTATCTCTTTCTTATTGTGTTTCTCAAACGTAGTTGTTTCCTCTTTAAGGTATTCCAATAACTGCATGTTTTTTCACATCTTATACAAACGCCTCCTGCACACATAGAATGTCTCGAAATATATGTTTAACCCATTTCATTCTTCCTTTAAGGAGATTCCTCAAATTTTAAATGTAATTGTATGCTAAGTTTGAGCACTGGGAATGATACAACTGAGCCATGATTGATAGACCTTGAGTCCAGAGCCTGTCACCTATTACTGTGTCAAATCATACAGGTCTCTCAAACAATGATTTTTTTCTCTTATTTGTTTTAATACTTACACTACTAATCTTATTTTGCCAACTTAACATTTCATAATCCATATCATTAATACCTATTATACTTCCCCTTTTAAGGTACTCACACTTCAAACCCAAACAAAACAGAGGTAAGAGATTTGATATTCTTTTCTTACTAAAATTCTGATGTCTTTTGTAATATTATTTAATGTGTTTCATTAACTATTGATTTGTTTAATTTTTTTTAAATACAAGATATGGACTAATCATTTTAACAATTTAATTGATTGATCTTTTATTAAAAAATATTTGAAAGATTAGTCACTTAAGAGATCATATGATGTTCAAGCATCAAAAATATCAGACTGAATTTCAGTCCAGGAAAACTTTTAACTTAAGTTTTCATTTTATGCAATTGTATCAAGTATTTGTTACAAATTGAATGAGTAGTTGATGGGGGTACCATATGATATTGATTCAGAAACCTTTTGTTTCTCTAAGTACTGCTCTAAACTATCAGGGCTATTTTTACATTTAATAGTTTTATTTTACCTACTATGAGTTTCTTATTGATATTATTATACTTTTATTTAAAATAATTTTTAATCTATTTTAATCATTCTTTATGTTATCAAACTTCTTAATGATTAATATATATATTTTATCCTCTGCATATTTAGATGTATTGGTAGAATAGAAAATTCTAAAGTTCACAGTCCATACATTGCAACCCTACTCTTATTTTCAGTGCCCAAACTTTTTATAAACTCCCAACCAATAAAACCATTAAATTATTTTTATTTATTTTAGATTCTTTTATTGCATACATATAGAAGCCACTTGGAAATGAGTCTGACTGCTCTCCTTTTAAGAAAAGAAAGAAACTGCTCTAGAAATGAGTTTTTCATTGACTGTACAAACCAATCTATGAAACTCAAATACATCCACATATATCATATGATCACCATTTCTTATGCTTAACTGTTATTAAAACAGGCAAAACTCTCCATATAGCAGTGCCACTCAGAGAAAGCTAGAGTAATCAATGGATAAATGAAGGCTTGTGCATAAAATACCTATCTAGTGCCTACTCATCCAATATCCCAGACTAGTTTCTGACTTGTGGCCTTCATCAGTGAGGAGATGTAGGTGCAGTGTTCTCAGATCCAATGCTCCTCATTAATGAAGGCCACAAGCCAGAAACTAGTCTGGGGATATTATATGAGTAGGCACTAGATATGGATTTCATGCACAAGCCTTCTGGCATCCATTGATTACTTTGGCTTGCACTGAGTGGCACTACTGTATGGAGAGTTTTACCTATTTTAATTACATCCACATATAGGTCATGCTAGTTCATTTTCTGTTTATCTACTGTCTTTTAATTTCTTCAGCAAACAACCTTCAATACTGTCAAATTATACTTCCACAATATATTTGTTTCCATATCTTTCTAATCGAAACAATCAATAGTGCATTTCTTTAGAAGGTATTTGAAAAAATCTTTATTTGTATAGATGGGGTCTTTCATAAAAACAATGTTCAAGTTCAAAGTGAAACACTCTTTTAGGAAATCTTGTATTGCTCATTTACTTTACATGTCCAATCCCATAATGATATGATCTTATAATAATGGTCTGTGTAATAATATCACATCTAGAAAATTGACAAACATATTGGTTGATTATCTTGCCATTGTATTTTTTAAACTTTTATGGATTATTTCTAATTGAAACTTTTCTAATGCCTTTATAGTCCATCTATAGAATGTTCAAGTCTCATTTCCATATAATAAAATAACTTAACAGCTCTACATACAGTTTAGTTTGTGGTAGTTATTTTTCCATGGTGAAATACTCTTTTAATGCATTAAATAAAGTATCAATATTATGTTGATACCTAAGATAACTTTTCTATTTATAAAGCCATTCAGGTTTTTAAATTGTTGTACATTTTCAAGATAATAATCATTCAAACTAAAAGTTTCTGAAGAATTTTTTCAAACTGGCCATAGTCTTTATGCGTTGTGTTCTAAACATTATTAAACATTAAATACATTCTGTAAATCAGCATTTGAACTGGTAGAAACAATACAATCATTAACATACTGTAAAAAACACAATCCAAGAATTTTCCAAGAATTTATCATTTTTACTCTTAATCCAAATTAAAAATTCCAATTTCAAATCTATATTCTATCTTGATCACTGTTCAATTAAACCACTTATAAACAATTCCAAAAATATTTATCATAAAAATTAAAAACTATGTTGAAGGATGTACACATTCTTGTTTGACACTACTTTCATTTCAAATGCTGGATTTCTCATTTGTAGTAATATATCTTTTCATTCTATTATTTAGAATCTGAACAATCTGAATACATTTTGCTGGGCAATCAACTGTTTTCAGACAATTCTCTAGACCAGTTTGATTAACTGAATCAAATGATTTGCAATTTTAACAAAAAAATGACTAAAATAAAATACATGCACAAAAAAAGAGAATGATGTTGGGAAAATGTTAATATAAACAGCATAAAAACATTAAATATATTACACAAATAAACATCACATGATCATAATTCTTTATTCTTACACAAGTTGTTTACACAGAGGCAAAACTTTTCATATAGTAGTGCCACTCAGTGCAAGTCAGAGTAATTAAGGAATGCAGGAAGGTTTGTGCATAAAATCCCTATCTAGAGCCTACTCATCCAATATCCCCAGACTAGTTTCTGACTTGGGGATATTGCATGAGTAGGCACTAGATAGGGATTTTATGCCCAAACCTTTCTACATTCAATGATTACTTTGGCTTGTGCTGAGTCATGGTGCTATTGTAAGGAGAGTTTTGCTTCTATGTATTAAATATATTACTAAAAAATTTGCTTATGCTTAATTGATGATAAATATAATAAAAGCCTAAGAATGTGAATCACATTTTAATTGTTGGGGAGAAGATTGAATATAATAAAGCAGTCAACTAAGATGTTTTTATTAAAAATCTCAAAAATATTACAGGATGTTGGAACCTAATTTATGCTGTAACCATAATTTTATACACTCAATAAAATAAAGATTCTATTTAATAAATACTTTAAGGATTGCACTGCACTGTATGATCTAGGACAGAGGATGAATGACTGATTTAAGGTTCTTGTATCAAAATTCAAATCAGTCTTTTTTGGGTGATTAAATATCACATGACCTACTGAATAATCAATCCTTATTTTTTAATGATTGCATTACATAAAACTCTCATTATGCTTAATATGACATTATGATACTGTGCTATTCAGGGGCCACTACATGTCAATCTATAATGCATATTAAAATTTAATTCTTGCTATTGTTAGTGAAAACTACAGACATTACATGACTACCATTACACGATCACCATTTTTTACACTTATCCAATCTGGTAACACTACCAACTTCCTCCATACGATATTGCTACCTAGTGCAAGCTATGGTAATCAATGAATGTTAGAAAGTTAATGCATCAAAATCCCTATCAAGTGCCTACTCACTCAATATCCTTTCCAGCTTACAGATTTTACTAGTGAGAAGCCTTGGATCTGAGAGCACTGCACTTAGATCTTTGGATGTAGTGCATCTCCTCAGCAGGAACCTTTTACCTTTTTAATTAACTATAATGCTATGTTATGCACCCAGACTAAAAACTCAATAATTTTTTAACCTAAGCTGATTATACATCAATCATACAAATCTGAACCCAGTTCAGTTCTATATGTCATGGAGTCTTTGGTTTTTAACACTAACACTCTTTATCTAGGATTGATATTAAATCACTATAACATTACATGACCACCAATTCTTATGCTTACATAATCTGTTAATGCAGTATCAACTTTCTCCAAATACTATTGTTACCTGGGATGATGTTGGTACTATGATTATTAAAAAACCATAGCAAACTGGATTCAGATCTATATGATGATACAAGTGAATTAGCTAAGTTTGAAATCATTATTGTGTTTTTGGTTTGGGTTCATAGCTTTCTAGCTAACTAAAATGGAAAAGGCTGCCAAAATTCTAGGTGCAGTGCTTTCAGATCCAAGACTCTTCACTGATAAAAACTATTTGTAAATGATGGACAGAGACAGTGCTTTCAGATCCAAGACTCTTCACTGATAACAGCTAATTGGGAATTATGGACAGAGACAGTGCTTTCAGATTCAAGACTCTTCACTGATAAAAGCTATTTTGAAATGATGGACAGATAGTCACTAGATGAAACTTTGTTGTACTTACTTTTTAGCAACCATTGATCATTATGGTTTGAATTGGTTAGAAATATTGTATCATGAAAGCTTCTATTGTATTAAAACTACACACATATAATAACCAGAATTTATTATGTAACTATTTAATAAAATCAAAAAGTTTAAGTTTAAGGAATGAAGAAGCTCTATAACCATGGTTTTTGTTATCAGGAAAATGTAAGAAAAGGGTCATGAGCAAGTATATGATTATATTTGTCACACTAAGTTTGTGACTGTATTTGAATAAAAGATAATTGTTTATAGAATGTTATTCATAACATATACTTATTATATGACAAGACAAATGAAAATGTTATCACTGATGATAGAAAATCTACAGCATTTATAGCAGAAGAATTCACTGGTTTATGTACATTTAAAAACAAACACAATATAGTTAATTTCTATGAATCATGTGAAATTAGAGCTCCTAGTATCAGACTGAAAATGTAATAATTCCATTCTTTTAGTCAGTCCCATTTTTTTAATATTTATATTGATTCAGTGAGAAGCAATCCTTGAACTTGTCATTGTGAACCTACCATTCTATGACTGCATTAAACTGTAGAATTAAAAACAATAATATATACTATCAAACTACTAACTATACATGTATTACAAATCCATTAAGCATTCTTAATATTTGACAACTATTTTCATATTTACACATCCTAATTATGTACAATTTTTGAAAAGAAATGATCAGAATTTACTAGTACATTGTACAGGCTTAAACCTGCATTTATATATGTAATATATGCAGGGTTCGAACTCAGACTTTCACATGGCCCACCATTTTCAGTACCATCTCATATTGCTGACCCACGTGATCACACACATGTTGAAAAGTTAAATAATCACCAATATATGTATAACTTCATCATTATAATTATTTTTAATCATTAGTGATTTATTGCAGGCTGAAGATCTCTGAATGCTAACATCTCTTCTCCCCAACTCATTAGCAGACTATCTTATCTCATCTCCTATGTGGTCTGTTTTTAGATCTTTTACAATATCTTGGGATTTAGTTCAAGATTTCAACTGTCCATCTGCTATCACCTTTTCTAGCAATATGTTTATCCCAGATCAACTTCAATATCTTGTTTCAATGATGTTAGTAATATTTGTTCTCTCACCCATGTCTTTTATTTTTAATCCCTTTATATCTCATAATATACATCTCTTCATATTTTATTGAGGTCCTGAAGTTTTCACGTTGCTCTGTTATTAAGTATCCAAGTCTTAGATCCATAAGTAAAAATTAAAAACTTTCCTTTTCAAATATATAGAATATTTCCTTTTAATATTTAGTTCTACCAAAAGCACTCCATTTAAATTTACTTCTATGATTTTATACTTCATGTTTTTATTTGTATTAATAATATAATTAGAGGATTTGGAATTCTTAACTTATTATTTTCTTCTGACAAAATCCATTGATCAAGTCATTTTAGCCATTTAAGTATTTATCTTCAATCCTACTTTATTACTTTCATCTGATAACTCTTGCAACTTTTTCTTAAGCTCTAAAACATTATTTACAAAACAACCACAAAATCTAAATGGAAGTAAATAACTCCTTTAGAAGCTGTAAACAAACAATAGTCTTATTCAGCAGCAAATATAAAAAATGGAAGGGATTATTTATTGTTTGATGCAGAAGTGTTATATAGTCATAACTTATGGGGTAGCATGGTTATATTCTGTTTGAATATCAGTATTTACTCATAATCATTTATTTTTAATTTTATATATAAATAATTACAGAAAGTTATATTCTAATGTGCTTTAATATAGTAGTAAAGTTGTTCCAATCAGTTCTAGGACTTTTGGCATGGAAATTTCTTATGCACTCTCTAGCAAAATAGTTGCAATCAATTCAATCATTTCTAGCATTCATATTTTTATGAACTTTCTAGGTAAGTAGTTACAACCAGATCATTTCTGGCATTCAAATGTCATATGAGCTCTCTAGTAAAATAGTTCCAAACAGTTCTATCACTTCTGGCATTCAAAGGTTTTATGACCACTCTAGTAAAATAGTTTCAACCAATCCTATATCTTCTGGCATTCAAATGTTTTATAAGCTCTCTAGTAAAGTAGTTCTAACCAGTTCTATCCCTTCTGGCATTCAAATGTCTTCTAGTAAAATAATTTCAATCAGTTCTATCACTTCTGGCATTCAAACGTTTTATGACCACTCTAGTAAAGTAGTTTCAACCAGTCCTATAACTTCTGGCATTCAAATGTCTTAGAAGCTCTTTAGTAAAGTAGTTCTAACCAGTCCCATCACTTCTGGCATTCAAATGTCTTATGAGCTCTCTAGTAAAATAGTTCCAACCAGTTTTATCACTTCTGGCACTCAAATGTCTTATGAGCTCTCTAGTAAAGTAGTTCCAACCAATTGTACCATTTTTGATATTTATTTTTATATGAGCTCTTAAGTAATAAAACCATTTAATTATTTTGTTGCATAAATTTACAATAAACTATAGATTATTTATATAATTTTTTGTATAAAGCAGTTATTCATTTTTGATCATCTAATAAAAATTATAATAGTGATGTCCATCGTGGAATTATTACATATGAAAGTTTACTGTCCCCCCACTCATGGCCATAGGCAGAAATTATATCACATTTCAAGTGCATTTATATTTTATGAACAATTTATTAACACTTATGTAATCAATATATCTAATATTTACTTTACTCTATAGCTCAAAATATAGTGAAATATGAAGTTCAACTTTGAATTTTAAAACTGCCTGAAAAATAACAACAGTAGCAAGAAAGAATAACAACTCCATTTAGATATGAAATCTTCAATTAAGTTTATAATGAAGTACTGCATTATTTACTTTCTATGTGTGTGCATATTAATCAAACTAATATTGGAAGACAGTAGGTAGATTTTCGTGGATTATAGGTAATATCCTTAAAAATGGTGAACTATTTACTGAATTTTTTATTGAACATCTTGCCTTTTCACAACATTTCTTTAGTGGAGTATAGTCAATTTATAATAAAATTTTATAATTATCTATCTTTTTGAAAGTCTTCTGAATAACAAAGCACCCTATACATGCATAATTTACATGTTTTTGTAGAAAATTTCACTTATTTTTAATGAGATATCAAACATGGTATTGTGACTTTTAGTTTTTGAGTTATGACTATTTGTCTTAATGTTGTACAAGATTATTAAATTTTCATAGTTTTGAGATAAGTACAGTTTTAAATATTATATTTTTATATTATATTGAAACTTTATTTTTGCTTAAGTATGTTCGTCTGACCATTCTTATTATATTTTTTAAATATTAATCTGTAAAAGAAATTTGCTGTTTACAAAATATACAATTATTTGTAAAAATTTTATATGTATATATGCACTCATGAGTAAATTGAACTGTTTCGATTAAATATTATATTTTGTTTTTTTTTTTCATCTGTAAAAATATCATTATTAAAATAAATCTTTAAAAACAAACTATTAATAATTAATAATTTTAAATATTTATAAAAAAAATTGGATGAGAAACTGTTTTAAGTGACTGAAAGCTTACTATTTTTTTAAAAAAAAAAAATCTCCGATATATATTTATAGCTTATTTTAATTATTATTTAGAGTCGAATATATTTAGAATATATATTTAATTTTAAAACTAACATGTCTAAATGTACAATTTATGAATATATTGAGCATTACATCTTTGGATTTTCAATGATGTGGATAGCTGAAGAGTTGGAGAATGGAGAAGATTGAAACTTGTTTATTAAAGTTTGATAATTTGCTGTCTTAATATAAACTGAGCATTGATTGTATATATGTATGGGAGATGGTGATCTTGGCAAACTGATGTGTGCTGGCTCAGAAATATGTATATTGTAGATCATTTATCTTTTTTACATGTATGTGATTCATGTGTATCAGTTGTATAAGATGGACTGGATAGTTGTAGGGAATTTAAACGTCTAAATTCGAATCTCTTATAATTGAATATATTTAAAATAATTGACATTAAAAATAATTACTTTTTTTAAATTTAATACTCATTGTTACATTTTCTTAGCTTTATTATTTTTTTATAGTATATTAGTTTAACAAATTATTTAATATTTTATATCCTTTACTATATGTTACAAAGATATTATAAAAATTGCATTTTAATAGATGCATAAATTCAATATAGTACTTTTGTAAAGAAGAGTTAAATCATCTAAAACATGGTGATATCTTAAACATCCCTGATGATGAGAAAGTAAACTTCAAATAATTGAATTTATTATCTTATAGAATCAAATATTTGAATACAAAATCACATTAAACATCAAGTCTTCTTTCATAAATGTATAATGAGCAGTGAAATATATTTTCAATTTTAGAGTAAATTAATACATTGTTTAGACTTAAACTTGCATTTATATATGTAATATATGCGGGGTTCAAACTCAGACTTTCACACGACCCACCACTCTCAGTGCCATCTCATATTGCTGATACACCTAAACACATACATGTTGAAAAGATAAATAATCACCAATAAACGTATTTCATGCTAAACCAGCAATCATCAGTTGGTCTAGATTACTATCCTCACACATATATATAATCAATACTCAGCTTTATATTAAGATAGCCATGGTGGGTCATGTGAAAGTCTGAGTTCGAACCCCGCATAAATTTTAGAATAAATAAATTTTGCGTTTCCTTCAAAAAAGATATCAGTGATATTTAGCAGAAAAAATTTAATTAAGAAGCTGTAAATAATATTATATTAGATGTTAAAATTTATTTTCAATTTTTACCAATAAATTAAATATGATTTTATTTTAAATTATTCAACTTGGACAACTTATGATGCATAATGGGCCACTTTTAAATAGATACAAACAGTTATAAATCAGACTTATATGATAAAATGCAGTATAACATATATAAATTTTGAGTGTTTGTTTTAAATACAAAGAGCATCCTTATTTTTATGTGGTCGCAATTAATATCAATTGACGCCACAGACTTTTTTAGTTATTTTATTTCATTTAAATTTTAATTGTTTCTAGTTTTTACTTATCTAAATTTTGAATTCACCCATGAATTTAATAATAATAAAAACTATTATGTACTGACATACAAATTTATTTATAAATATAGATTCAATTATTAATATGGCAAAACATTTTAAGAACAATATATTCTATTTTAAATTAAATTAAATTTTTATCATAAAATTCAGAAGCACATCAAATATTTTATATTAATAAGTTAATTATTGATTATAATTTATAATTAAAAAAACAAAGCAAGATAATTTAATAATTGAAAAATTATTGTTATGAATAAAAAATCTTTGCATTTTTTAAAAAATAAACAGATAAGCAGGCCCTTCCATGTTGGATACATCTTATAAGAAATATTTGGCATAGTGTGTTCAACTGTGATAGTGTTAAGAAGACTGGCACTTTATTCACAATAAATATTATTTATAGCAACAGGTAGAAGAAAAAAGTAAACGCACAAATGTAAAAATAATCATATAAATAGCTTAAAAGATAATTTTATTTATTTATTTATTAAAAATTATAGGTGCTTCTTAACCTTTCAGTTATGCACTTTGGAAGAGGGAAAACATTAAATTTAGTAACTCTTTCTCGTGCATTTTATTTTGATGATTTAAATTTTATTCTTTATATATTTTTTATATTATTAAACAAAACCTTCTTTTAAATATAAGTTTGTAAATAAAAAAATATATTAAAAAATAATATTTCAAATTTACAAATAAAGAAAAAAACAGAATAAACAATCAAACAAGAGAAGTGCAATAGGTCCAATGAAATCAAATTTTAACATAGTATTATTAATGAATTTTTTACTGATAGAACAAATGTTATTAAAACAGGCAAAACTCTCTATATGTATTGCCACTCGGTGCAAGCCACAGTAATCAATAGATACCAGAAGGCTTGTGCATAAAATCCCCAATCTATTGCCCATTCTATATCCCCAGACTAGTTTCTGGATTGTGGCCTTCATCAGTGAGGAGCCTTAAATCTAGGTGCAGTGCTTTAAGAGCCAAGGCTCCTCACTGATGAAGGCCACAAGCCAGAAACTAGTCTGGGAATATTGGATGAGTAAACACTAGATGGGGATTTTATGCACAAGCCTTCTGGCATCCACTGATTATTCTGGCTTGCACTGAGTGGCAATATGTATAGAGAGTTTTGCCTGTTTTAATAACAGTTATAAGCAAGCATAAGAAATGGTGATCATGTGATGATTATTGGCTTAGAAAAAATGTTGATAGATATTACAATAAAGCATTCAAATCATTTTTAAAGTATTAAAATTCTATTTATAACTAAAAAAAAACATTAAAATAAATATTGATAGGAGCATTTTTTTATAACCATAGGTTGTTTTTAATTATAACAATAAGCTCGTCATTTTTGCTGGAAATGAATACATTCTTGCATTTAAAAAAATAAAAACAAATATTTTCAAATAAAAACTGAACGAATACATAATTTACCTATTGAAACACTAACAGTGAAGTCAATTTTACAAAATAAGAATAAATATGTAAATCAATTATGTGTAAAGTTGAATTTCCAAGTTCACAAAATTGCCATCAAAAGTACAAATTCCAATTTTTGGAATGAAGCCAAAGTAGAGAATGCATTAGCTATCTATCTGGATTGCCATAATTAAATGATGGAGATATGTATATATATTTATGTAATCACTGCTTATACTCATACTGTTTATTTTAATTTGCCATTTTGAATCATATATCATATGCCTCCCCCCATGTTTTCCACCAATAATATATGATAATATATGTTGCTTCTTGTAGAATCAAACTACAAAACACCAATCTATTCTATCATTTTACATAATTTATTATCTACCATTTTAATGTATGTCCAACTAGCTTGGTAAAATATGAAGGCTTTTGTTAGGTAAAGTCACATTTTTCAATTTTCCCAAAAGCAGATTTCAATGTCAGAAAAGACAAAATTGATAGTGCACACTGGATATATTCTAATCCTTTGGTTAAGGTACAATATTCTATCTACAAATTGATTTTGTAGTGGAAATTACTGGTATTTCATAACTTTTTAAAAATCTAACATCAATCAAAACTTATTGTTTAGGGTTTGTTCTCAAATGTATACAAAACCATAGACAAGTACTATAGATTGACAAAAATAAATCCCTCTGGATATGGTTTCAGAGTTATTGCCTCTGCCATGGGATCTAACCCAAATAAGTTAATTCTAAAAAGCATCACTTTTAATAATTGTATTTCATCTTTTACATTTAAAATGAAACAAGTAAAATCTGTTTAATGCAAATAAGATTCAAGACTGCTTTGATTTTGGTTAGCAACATTAGGATGTGGTGCAGCTGATGATGGAAGTTTCCTTGAAACTGGTCCTGAGAGTCTTCTATTGCCATAATTTACAATTCATTACACATATACTATCTTATATTTTAGTTAAACAATGAGTTAGATGCTTAAATATTTTCATTCATAATAAACAAATTATAATGGAAAATTAGTGAACTATCAATCTGGTTATGGAGATTCTGGTGTTCAGTAAAAGAGGGTCATCTAAGTGTCTGCACTGGTTGATAGTAGTAATATGATGAAGTTGAGATTATGATAATAAGCCAGTAGACAAAGAATTAGCAATCTATGATATTCATTTTATATTTAGACTATGCAAGATATTTAAGGTAAAATGATTGGATCATATTAATAGAAAATGTAGCATTTATCTGTACCATCTCTACAAAACATAAGAACACTGTATTTATTGCACACTACATTTCATTATACAGTTTTTAAAAACTAGCATAAAAAATATTTCTACATATTAATATATTCTTAACATCATCCAGTCTTCTAGTGCAATAAAATACAGTATTCTTATAAATAGTCAATAATTATACAAACAAATATTACATTTTCTACTATCATGAGGCAATCTTTTCACCTTAAATAGCCTGCATATGCCAAATATAAAATAAATGGTATAGAATGCTAATCCTTGGTCTATTTACTTATTATCACAATTTCATTCTAAAATTAGTTATTAATATGTCAAAATAACGTTAAATTACTAAATGTTTGTATTTAATGTTATATGATTAGAGAAAAATAAAAAACAATAAAATTAATGCAGTTTTACTAGTAGGAATACTAATGCAAGCAGTTAAACTTACAGGTTAATGTAATTCATAACTCACAATTTCGTATGTATATTCTTGCGTCGTTTAATACCCAAATTTATTCAATTAAAAAGCATTCTATTATTTTTCTTAAAGGTCATTAGTGAAGGTCATACTTAATATAAAAATTGGGTTATTCAAAAATAATATTGTTTTAAGGCAGTTAATTCCTGAAAGATAAACACACACACAGATGTATATTGAATAAGAGATAAAATTTAAATTTTAGATATGGCTTGTATAGTTACTAAATATATCTGTGTGTGTGTTTTACTACATCCCTCCTGTCTAGTCGATCTTAACAGAACATTAATTTTTTCAGCCTGTCAAGAGCCTTGATAATTAGAAAACTGACATTACAGGGAGGAATTAAATTATGACTTCCTTCTTTGGTTCACTTTCACTGTTGAAACAATTATTTGTTGAAATAGAATTGAAAAAAAATATATAATTAATTTTTTTACATAAATAAATAAAACTAATTCAGCTAAAACAAATTTCCTCTTGTTTTCATTATAAATAAATTACAGATGTTTTACAAGCAGTAAAAGAATTTCTGATACATTTATATACTTATGCATCTTAAGTTCTAAGAATCTCACTGTAATTCTTAACATTATACTCCATGATTAAAGTTTATGTGTCTCTAAATATGATCTGCTAAAGTAAATTGTTTGAGTGGGTGGTTAAACAATGGCGAATTGCCACCAACGATGATCAGGCAAAACATGTAATCGAATAATATATATTCTAACTATTACATAAACTTCTTAAAGGGTAAAGATATATGAAAGGATTAGAGTTAGAGATAAGTAAATAAATGACTTGAGATACCAAACTGCTGGATATGTCAAGTCTCATGATTGTATTTTAAGAAAATACTTTACAAACTCATTATCTGCAAACCCCTTTACAAGATTGACTTGAATTCAAATGTTATTTAGATAACTTAAAGGGCCACCAAAGATGCATGTGTTGAAATTTGTTTTGTAAATAATTGAAAAGAATGATGAGTTTTTTAATATATGGAATTTATAAAGTGGGCATGCATATTATCCTTATTTTATTTGAAATAGGAGCATTTAATTTTGAAAACAAATGTGTAGTAAAACGATATGTGGAATGAGAGTTGTATTAAATTATCATCTTTTTAACTTAATTTACTAAGAATGATTACTATCATTTATAATTAATTTAATCATCATTATTTTTCTCTCATTCTCCCTCCATTTTTTTATATATATTTTAATCACAGTAGTATAGAACCCGATCATTATCAGCATCTTAGCTATCGATTATCTTTCTAAAGTAACACTTCTACACTTTCACAGCATGTAGATCAATTAGATTTCTGGTATTTTCTTTCATTGTTTTTTGATTCTTTCTCATTTTCTCAACTATTTTTTTTTTTTTACTTTTTGATGTTACTGTGATGATAAATAATGAAAGACAACAAATGTTTAAATAAAACTTCAGGAGTTTATTACTCTGAATAATAATATTAATGATGATGATAATAATAAGCTCCAACAAATCAAGTCGTGGGACAACAATACTGCACTCCCAGATATTTTTGCTGCTACCTGGTCATTACTTAAAAGGTCATAGTCCAACAATAACCACATTAAATAGCATTCAATGGTACCATCCATTACTCTCAGTATAGCTCACCTTCACTATCTGCCTTCAACCTCATCCACTGTGAGACTACAGAATTTACAGTCCATCTATCCCAATATACCAGTTGTCACCATATGTAATTCTACTCTAAATTGACTTTGTTCTTTGTACAGCACCCATAGCTTGGATTATAAGTTACCTCCCTATTGTATTCCAAGATTAACATTTAAAAGAACAATAATCAAAATTAATTTAATAACTGTAAATAACTTCCAATGAATAGAAGAGCAATATAGAGACTTCAGACCACTCAAAGAAGTATGGAAAGATGTATGTTGGGAGTAATAAGAAGAGATCGAAAATGCAATGTATGGGTAAGAGAACAAACATTGAAAAAATTAAAAGATTGAAATGGAGTTGGGCTGGACATATTGCTAGAAGAGATGATAATAGATGGACAATTGAAATTTTAAACTGGATTCCAAGAGATTGTAAAAGACCCAGAAAGAGACCACATGTGAGATGGATGGATGAAATAAGAAAGTGTGCAGGCATGATGTGGAGAAGAGAAGCTAAAGATCGAAGAAGATGGATTAAACTCAGAGTGGATTGATAATGGTTGATGATGATGATGCCAGTTGAGTTTTATATTGAACTGTTTTTTAAGACTTTATTGATTAAACTTGATAGCCATCTATGTTTCCAAAACTAGTAGCAGCATTTGTAAAAAAATATACCTTGAAACCCGAGTAATGTAACCCTTAAAATTAATCTATATAAAAATCTGTACAACATGATTACACTTGTAATCCTTACAATCAATGTTATATAATGCTATGTAACCCAAAGGATTAATAAAGATTATTGTTGATGAAAAAGAAGAAATTAGTAGGTTCAACTTGCTGATTTTTAGTTCAGTATAAGATCACTTAAATCACTTCAAAGTTCATAATCTCCTTAGAGATTAACATATATTAAGTCTCTTTAATTCAGTAGTTTATAACTCTATAATTCTGTATTTTATAATTCTAGAATTCTGTACACACCTTACTGCTCACACACATTATATCAGAGATAGTCCAACCAATTTTTGACTAGAGTTCTTATTTATTAATAACAGAACAACTTCACACTGCTAGTTTACCTTTCCACTAGTTTACTTTTGTTTTTCTTCATCCATTATTGGCTCCAACACCTAGACAACTGACACATTGTTTAATTCTTTGGCAGACTTTTTTGATCACTTTGGCTAATTTGTATAAAGTATACGAGTAAATAGCCTGTTGTTATTTTCAGTAAGTTTTATTTCTCTTTTTTCATAATTAATTAGTTGTTTCTTTTCTGGAGTATTGCACACACACACACACACATCTTTATTTATTCTTAATAAGTAAAAAAATATGTATGTGTGTGTACAGAGCATTTCTCCCTCTACTTCAGAAAATGCAAAATTTATACACAGAAAACTTTTATTTGCAAAATATAATATTATAGTCTTTTAGATATCCATTTCTCTCTAACTGGTCCCTTTGTTTCTTGATGTGGTTAATATGACATTTAAATACTCTGCTGTCTTTTAACTTAATTGCCTGTATTTGTTTAGATATAAATTTTAATATCTCTATATCTTTTAATTCATGCACATGTAACTTTCAAGTCATTTGGTTCAATCCTTTTTTGACTTATCATTCGATAATAAATCAACATTAGATGTTTGATGTTTTTTATTGCAGACCTTTAATAAATGCCCTGTCAATTCACAGCTATAATACTTATACTTTTTAAAATAATCAGTTTTTTTTAATATGGCCTTTCTCCCATAACAATGATAATTCATTTTTACAGTAGCAGTTTTATCATGTCCAATATCTGAAAGGTTTAGACCAACTTCTTTCTAACAGTATTGAATTAATATTTCATTCTGCTACATATAATGGTAATTGTTTTGAATGGCTATTTACCTATATGGGCACTGTAATTACTCTTCTAAGTGTTATGGAGTTATTGTTTATATCTGAGACTATCACCATGCTGTTGTTTACATTTGTCTTTTCTACACATCAAATTCCAGTCTTTCCATAATATTAAATGATATGTCTGCCCTACTATCAATCTTCATTTGTATATTTTGATTGAGGATATTGTTTAGTTTCAGTGTACCAACAGTATCTTTCAATTTATTTACCAATATTAACTTTGTAGACTCTCCTCCCCTTGATTATTTCACTATAAACCCTGTTCTGTCATTTGTCACTTACATAACTTTGATAAATGACCTTTTGTTTTAAACTTGCAGTTAGGTTTCAAATGTTCCATTTTTCCACAACAATAACAAGTTGAGAATTTTTTTTATAAATTTTTTGCTTATCTCTCTTGGTTTTTCTGATTTTATCCTAGTTTCTGAAGAATTTATCTCTGTTGCATTTTTAAAGTTTGCATATATGGATTACCATAGCTTCATTCTCACTTAGTAATATTTCTTTAAGCTTTATATCTCTTAATTCCCATAGTAACAGATCTAGCAGCATTTCATTGATAAAATTCTTGAATTTGTAATTCTTTCCCAGCATTCATAGGACTAAGTGAAGTTCACATATGTTTTCACTTTGCAATTGTATCCTTCCTCAAAAATGAAGATGCACCATAAATTTCTATGTTATAGGTTTAAAATATGCATTTAGTTTTATCAGTTAATAGGATATTCCTTCAGTCATCTTAGGATTACAAATAGTTTATCACATTCAAGACATTTTCCCAGACATCTATAATAGTATTGTTACTTTAAGTTTACCATCTGTTATCCCATTCATAAGCATGTACTTTCCAACATGATTTGTATATATTTGCCATTGACCCAGATTTTGCATATCAAATATTGTCATGTTTGTTTTTTTTTATCACTAAGTCTAATATCTCTTACTAATCCTTGTAAGTTTCACAGGTTGATTGTTGATTTGTGCCAAATAGTATACCCAGACTTCACAAGTTTAATTTATCCACTGTGCCATATAATATATTTCAGGCTCAAGCAGTCAATTGGCAGCTGAATAATTATATTTGTTAAATAATGAAAAACAACAAATGTTTATTTACTCTGAATAATAAATAAGGTATTAGTAGTTCAACTTATTAGTTTTCTAGTTGAATATAAGATTGCCTAGATCTCGTAAAAGTCATTTCTCCTTAGAGATTAATATATATAATGTCTCTCTAATTCTGTAGTTTATATTCTTACAATTCTATAAATTTATTTCTGTAAGAATCTTACTGCTCACATACATTATATCGGAGATAGTCCAACAGATTTTTGACTAGAGCTTTATTAATATCAGAACAATTTCACATTACTAGTTTAACTTTCCACTAGTTTACTTTTGTTATCCTTTCTCCATTACTGACATTGACATCTAGACAACTGACACACTGCTTAATTCTTCTGCAGATGTTTTTTATGAGTTTAACTAATTTGCATAAAGTAACTCTTCTTAACACTTAAATTAGCCTGTTGTTAATATCAGTAAGTTTTACTTCTCTTTCTGCATAATTAATTAGCTGGTTTTTTTCTGGAATATTTTAGCATATTACTATTAACAGCTTGCACACACACCTTTATTTATTCTTAATAAATAAAATATATATGAATGTATGTGTGCACAGAAATATATAAGAAAGAAAGAAAAGAGAATAATAATGCTTAGAATGGTTTATTAGGCTTCATTTTATGGTTAAAAATATGTATTTAAAAGGAAGCTATTAGAAAAATTATTTTATCCGATTTAACACATATTTCTCAAGCTGCGATTATAGAAATGAAATAAATAATAATAAAAGTAAAATCGCGATAATAATCTGATGTATAAAAATTAAGTTGATAAATAAGAGACAAAATTGACTTTAAAGTAATGGTGGTCGAGAGGTCAGTGCGACTGCCTTACAAGTAGTTGCCCGGGTTGCGGGTTCGCGTCCCGGCCGATGCTATGACACTTGAAAAAAAAAAAAAAAAACTAAAATGAAGATGAGCGGAAAGTAAAAAAAGAGAAGACAATCAAAAACCAGAAGCAATTTTTGATTGAAAATCAAGAAATTAAAAATCGAAATGAAAATTGTAAAATAAACTGCTTGGATTCTTTACAGAAAAATGAAAATGCTATAGAAGAAAAAATAGGGGCCAAACTTCTGCCCACAGGGAATTAATTGATCTGACTATTGTTATTGATGATGATGTGTTAGAATTACTCATTTACAATATACTTAATAAATTCTCGCAAAAATAGAACTCTTACGTTTAAATTCTCATTAAATTACTTTTTTTTTTTAAAAAAAAGATAAATTTCATTTTTCAATTCTCATTAAGTTTTTTTCTTTTATTTCCTGTCTACAGGGTAAGATTCTTACGTAAATGGAAAGAAGGATAAAGCTTAATGAACCAAAGCTTGTGCGCATGTCAGAGGTCTCCAACTCAGTTTTGAAGAAATTAATATTTTATATAATAGAAATGACACTTCTATAATAATCTATGAAAAATATAAAAACTATTATTAGTTTTTTTTTATTTAATTATTGAACAACTTTTTCCCTAAAAGAATGTAGATAAAAATAGTTAAATACAATTGAAAAAATCATTATAAATCAAAATCTTAGTAATGCAGACGGAAATATAATTGATATTTTTCGTATTATTATGCAATTTGCGTTCTTAATTATATTTTTATCTATGACTTAAATTGTTTACTATATATTTTCTCTTTCATTTCTTTTTTTATTGCTTCCATGATTCTACCTTTCTTTTTTTTATCTCTTTCTAATTTTAGATTTTATTTGTTTGTTTGTTTTATCAGTTTAGCTCAGAGATCCGGAATCCAAAACTTTCTCTTCTGAATTCAAACTAAGGAAAGTAAATACAAAGTCCTAACTAGCAATCAACTTTAATTTTACTAATGGCATATTTAATCTTCAGAAAAGTTCTATGTGCTATAAATACATATTGTAAATAAATTCAAAATTAAAATATGGTTTTCATATTTTAGTATTTTTTCGCTTTTCTGATTTTATGATTTTTCTTCTCCCCTTGTTTTTTATCTTTCTACTTATAAAATACCAAGTTTTAAAATTTGTTTATACTTTTAAGCTGATAACCATTCAAACAAAACATTATCGGGGATTTTTCTTCAGTCTCTAGTTGATAAAGAACTTGAGTTATTTGAATATTAATTATTAAAGCAAAATCTGCATATGTTGCATTCAAAATATTCTGTAAACATTTTTATTTGAATTGATGAAAATAGCACACACATCAGCACTGTATAAATCCAGTATCCAAAAAGAAAAAGTTCTTGTTTCTGCTTTTAATCAAATTGAAATTAAAAATTTCATCATCAAATCTGTATTATATCTTGATTGCTGCTTGATTAAGCTGTCTATAAACAATGTCAAAGCCCATTATCATAAAAATGTAAAACAATGTTGAAGCAAGTTTGTTCTTATTTAATACCAGTTTTTATTTTAAATGCCTTTTGTAATAATGATACTTTCATTCCATAATGTAGATGATGTATAATACAAATAAATTTTGGTGAAAACCAATTAATTTCAAACAATGCTATAGATCTTTACTATTAACTGAATCAAATGCCTTGACTAAATCAATAAAAGTAATATATAAATCAAGGGTGTTCCTGACACTTTTCTTACTTGTATTTTCTAACAAAAACCATATCTCTAATGCTTTTTGGTTCTTTAAAACCACATTAAGTTCAGTAACCATTCATCTACAACTGGAAGCAATCTATTCAACAAAATTTTTGAAAGTCCTTTACTCTAATATTCCAAAATAATTACTGCAATCTGATCTATTCTCCTTATTTATAAAAATCATAACAATAAAAGCATCATTAAGATTGAATTGCGCAACTTCATTGCCCATATATTTTTTAAAAATTCCAATATTTTTTAAGCTAACATACCACTATCATATTTTAATGCTTCTCCAGATATTTTATCAGGACCTGCAGTCTGTCCATTTTTAAGATTAAAAAGAGCTATTTTGATTTCACTAAACTGATATCTTTATCAAAATCTAAATTACATAAAAATGATTATATAGTTAAAAGCTATCACCTCAATTCTTGTATCCTTAATCAAAAAAATGATCAAAATACATCCTCCTTCTGTCAAAATATTGTCATCATTTAAGAGTATTTAATTTCTTGATTTAATAGGAATGTGATAATGTTTTTCAGATCTATATATCATATTCAATGTATCAAAAAGATTGAGAATAACCAAAGATCAGTGAATATCGGTATTTTCTTCCCAGTTTTAATCCACCAATCATTTTTAATGCTTCTTGTCAGTCAGTGAACTTCTGCCTTCAAATCCTTATTATATTTATTATGCTCTCCATTTAATTTATTATTCTGCCAAGTGAAAAATATTACATGCTTTTTTAAATGAATCACTAATAATAAGCTTATTGCCATAAAACCAACCATGATTTTTCTTTTTAGTGAACTCATAATAGTTTTACTTAGCGTTTTCCTGAAGGTTGTGATGAAGATGTTCTAGTTGTATTTTTATATTGGACTATTTCCATCATCTAATATGCATATTGAATGTCTTTAGAAATTTTTAACTTTTATATAAATATTCTGTTGCTGGCCCGACCAGTGACAGTGCTAACATGGGATTTGAACCTGGATCCTTAGATTCTTGGTTATTGAATTTTAAGGTAAGGCTCTAACCCAGGATGGCTCAGTTGGTTAGAGCATTACCTTAAAATTGGTTAGAGTGTTACCTTAAAATTCAGTAATCAAGAATCTAAGGATCCAGGTTTGAATCCCATGCTAGTACTGTCACTGGTCAGGCCAGCAACACTTGAAAAAGAGGAGAGAATAATACTTCTCTAAACATTGTGCATATACTAACCTTTGGAATATTTAAATCAAATCAAATTTTTCTAAAGACATTCAATTTGCATATTAGATGATGGAATTAGTCCAATATAAAAATACAAATAGATTTATTTGTGTCCATAACATATTCCTTAAGAGATTCCATGCTTCAATAATATGATAGTCCCAATGTTCCAAATTAGCAATTTTAATGTTTAATAACTGTTGAAATTTAGTAGTATAATATATATTTTTAAAGAATGAACATCAGTTTTCTTGTGAATATCTATTTTTTAATGCAACTGTCATTTTAATCTTGGAATATTCAAATCTATGATCTTCCCAACAATATGAGCTTATAAGTACTCATGTAATGTAAACCTCTCTTCTATTCTGACTCCTCACTATAGTGTAATCTATTAAATACCACTATTTTGAGTGTTGATACATCCCTGTTTCTTTGTAGCTGTCTTCTGCCTAAACTAAGTGTTTGTGATAGTCAACTCATGTGTAGCATATAAATTCAATAACAGCAAATCAACATCATTATTTTTAATAATTTACAGTCAAAGACTACTATTTGTATCAACATGTCTATTAAAGTCTCCAAGAAGAAAAATTTACCCTTTGAATGGTATCACTGTAATAATGCTATCCAATAAAGAATAAAAGCTTTCCTCTTCTCAATTGTCTGAATTTAAGATTGAAGCACCGCCTCTAACAAAATGAGCACAAGTAGTATTATGCAAAGTGGGTTTTAACACAGATTTTTATTGATACGATGAGGAATTCCAACAATAGAAGATACTAAATTATACACTGTTGAAAAACCAACACAATGTATTTTCCTTTCACTGACCTGACCTATCTTTCCAAAATAACTTGTATCCATCCATCTATATATACTATTAAACTTTGTTTCTCTGGGAGACGAGTTTCACTAAGAGCAGTTATATCGATTTGGAACTTTGACAGCTTCTTAGTCACCAGTGCAGTTCTTTGTTATTGTCTTGAAGAGTTTGTGTATACAGTTATAATTAATTAAAAAAACATGTTCATAACCTCAACATTTATGTAAATCTGAATCTACGTTTTAGTAAAACTAATTATCGTAACAAATAAATATATTTCTATTTTAACCTATTGTTTTTATTACAATAGTCAGAATTTTTTAAAAAACAAGTTCCTCTTTTGAATCACTTCTATTGATGAGTTAAAAGTGTTAGTAAGTAATCACCAGCCAATATTAATTAGAAGCGAATTTAATTCTTCTTATCAATTACTCCTAGATTTCGTAGATGCAAACTTTAAACATCAACATTTAGCAAGGTTTAGCCAATGACAATCTTAGAAGCAAGACACAGTAGAGTTAAATTTTAGTTGCTCCTATTACAAGAATATCATATAAGCTAATTTTGACTATTAAAAGCACTTGAAAATAAATATATGTATTTAAAATATATATATACTTTAAATGCGACTTAATTTTAGTTAAATAAATAAATAATGATTACTTTTATTTCCCAATAATAGTTTTGTTATAAATACGAAAACAGATATAAACAAAACTGGAATGAAAAAGTAATCTCATAATTTTCAAATCAGTTCATGGTTAATTTGATCTATTATGGCTATTTTGAGAAACATCGTTTTTAGCGAGTTTATCACAGCAAAGAATTTACTTCCTTCCACTGAGAAGCATTTTAAAATAGTGAATATTTTCTATATATATATAAATTATTTCGCAAAAACGATATATCAGTCTAAAAAATATCGCGTACTAATATAATAATAATAATGTTTTGTGAATAATGGCCAATGATTCTGTGTGGTTTGATGCAATGAAAGAATATTGGACTATGGAGGCCAAAGACCTTAGATAGCGGAGTAGTTTTGCCACATTCTCTCCTTGAATTTCTTTTGAATTTTAAAGCAATAATGCTGCTTAATAATTTATTTCATTTATAGTGTCAAAGTAAATTAATATCAACTAATTCCTCAAAAACATGCTAGTAAAATAGTCTTAACATACGAGGGTTAACTTTGAATACTTAGTATCAACCAGTTGATCAAAAAAGACTCATCGCAATCTTGATCACCATTTGCCATATAACATTAATTATTATCTCTAAAACAAACAAGTCTTATCAGTAATCTCTTTGGTCCTTTTCTTTTATTCCCTCACCTTTTTGATAATACTATTTTAGTCACTTGGATTTGATACAGGATCTAGTCATCATAAGCTCTTATGATCAGTCATCTATCTGCAGTAATAATAATATTGGGTTTGTGTATTTGCATAACTACCTTTTAATCCTTTATATGCAGTGACAGATGAAAATTTAAAGAATCCAAGGGCTATGTAAAACAAATACAATAATAGTTGATAAACCATTGTTATTGATATAAGAAAAAACATGAATCTCAACTCTCCTGAGATAAAATCAAGCAGAAAAATCTATATATGTAATGCTTAATGTTAAGAAGTATTTACATTCTATAACAATATTTAAAATTTACAACTTTCCAGAAACGTTTTTGTGGTTTCAGTGCTGAGAAATTTTTTTTTTAATTTCTGCAACATCTAAGGCCATAGTTAAGAAGGGAATAAAACAAGTCAAAAATCAACCGTCATATCATTCTCAGAATAAAAACAGTTCTCATCCACAATATTTTATATTTATAATACAAGATCAGCTCTATACTTTAGTGCCATCTAGTGTAAGCTTGAGTAATAAATGATTGCCAATTCATATAATATATTATAACGGTCACGTTTGTATTAGGCAAAGTATACTAATACTGACCAAAATGAAATCTGATAAAGCTTCAACCCATTTACCAGCCCTCTGTGATATAACACCTTATGAATGACATTTCTGAAGTTACACTCAGTTTCAATTTTTCCAGTGAGCCGGCTCCAAACAGGAAAAAACAGAGCCTCAAGGAAGAATTAACGATTTAACTATAACTTAAGGGTTAAATTGACTACTGACTATTGTTATTAACTTAACTGATTAATGCATATTCAATATGTAAATCATTAAGGAATTGGGGTTGGATTGCAAGCAAACATACATGAAATAAATTTATAATTTAAATAAGTTTATTAAACAACTAAATGATCAAACACAAACAAAATGACATAATTTATACAGAATTAACTATATAAAATTGATTCATACAGGTGTTACATAGTGGGTGAGACTATTATTAATACAGCAGTCTCAGCTTGACATATAAAATGAATATGCATATGTTTGTGTGGTTAAGAAGATTATTGCCTATAATTATTTAATATGCCAAACCTATTCTTTTCTTGGTTTGCTAATGCTACAAGTTAATAAGCTAGCTAAGATGATTATTGAATACAGTGCTAATATGGCTGCTACATATATATTGACAGTTAATCAAATAATTAAGCTCAATTGAAATTCAGATTCAGCTTAGTAACCAAGATTCCAGTCTAAAGCTGAAAAATTAATTAAGGAGAAAAGAACTGGTTATCTTTAGATTCGTATATATATATATATATAAAATACATATTTTGCGGGTTCATCCTGTGCAAATCTTCGTTTTAACATATATATATATGCTGTGGTGCTAAATAAAACATTAGAACAAGTTCATGGTGCAAGTGAGTAATTATTCATGGCCTTCAGCATCAAATGCTCTGTGCCCTAAGACCGGATGGCTTGCTACAATTAATAAGAAAATATCTCATTCAGGAACTCAGATACACTTACAAAAATGGTCTGGACTCTTGGGTTCCAGTTCTAAAAGGTGAACATACCTAAACTAAAGTGGATAGGAGTGGCCTCTACCACAAACACATCACAAGATCTAGCAAGACATAATGTATAAGTGTACTTAATAAAGATACACTCACAATGCATAAGTAAAATACAAATATGTCTATATATAATTAATTAATTGCACCTAAAATTGATAGATTGTATCTGTTAAACTAACACAACCCAGTTCTTAAATTAGCATTATAATTATGCTAACTAAAAGAGCTAAAACTAAATTATAATCTAAGCAATAGAAACCAGATTACAACAACACAAATATGCATATATTAAAGCTCAGTCAAATCCATCACGTTATTTCATTTTTGCAATTCATCAAAAAATAACAGGACACCAGTGTGAACCTCAAGATGTCAGCCTGGTCTTCAAAGAAAGGCATGATGTAAAAAGAAAAGTTAAGGAGGCCTGCTTCATAGTGATGGATTGCAGTACCATCAACCGCAAGGACACATGCTTCACGATCTCAAGAAAATGGAGCAATTAACCTTGAACTTTGCATAATTGCATATAATTAATTCACTTAGAGCTATGAAGATGAGAGCATGTCTCTTGAAAGTGCTTGCAGAATACTATAATTTTATTTTGTTTTAAGTATAAAGTAGCTTTGCATTTAGGTGCAATAGAGCCTATATTATTTTACAAGTATATTTTAGCATGCAAAGTTTTCGAGTTACGTTTGAATTACTAAGTTAAAATACTAAATCTGTATATATATATATAATCATAATTAAGGAGGAGAAAGTATATTTGATGGGCATTAATAACATTAATAAATATATCTTTAATATTATCTCTAGCTAACTGATCACTTCTAACTAATGAATATCAAAAAGTCATAAGTTATAATAACTGACTATGCAAACCATAATGAAATATAATATAAATATAAATCAATAATAATGAGTGCATAGTGATCGGTTATTATCTAATATAATAGGATTTCAGAACAGCATTTAAATATGCTAAGTAGTAATATTTAAATATTGAAATGGAAATTTTAATAATTATGTCTCCTTTAAAAATTTACTAAAATTATGGTGTTCACTGTCTCAAAATACTTGGCATATTATATATAACATATATAAAATAGATTGAGATAAATAATTAGAACATTATATATATATATATATATATATATATAATGTTCTAATTATTTATCTAGAGAGAGAGAGAGAGAGAGAGAGAGAGAGAGAGAGAGAGAGAGAAAGAGAGAGAGAGAGAGATACATAACCACAATATTAGTGGAACTTAGATAATAAATAATTGCAGTTATTATAGATTAGAAAAACAAAATTACATTTAGAGAAATGAATTTAGGCAAGATTTATGCACATTTAATTTTATAAATGATTTTACTTTAAATAGAGTTTTAAAAATAATAATGAATGTTCATTATTTAAAGAAGCTAGCTTAATATTAAAGATTACAGATTTAAAGATCAATTAAGAGCTCTGTGGTTTTTGAAGAAAATATTACCAATCTTCTTTATTGCAGCCGATACTCCAGACAAATTGGATGGTAGGCATAATGCCACTCTTCTCTGGATAGGATATCTGGCTTAAGATGTCTTTCTTTTACAGGCTGTTGCTGGAAATCTCCTATCTCCATGATGGTGGTTACATGCTGTTGTGGCACATAAGATGAGTTTGAGATCACCATCTTCTCACAGGAAAATGGCAAATCTACGGGCTCCTACTCCACCATTTCAAAGTAAAAATGGTCGTGTATTCTGGTAGCAATGCTTAATAAAAACTTACAGAGTAAACTTAAGAGTGTAAAATATAGGGTATTTATATGATTTTCAAATCCTATATTATTTTGTCAATAAGATAAACTTACATCTGGTAAACCCATTAGCCACTATTTGCCACTTATATTTTATTTTACAAAATTGATTAAACTTTTGTTTAAATTCTAAAGCTGATATTTTAAATTTAATTTGAGTGTCTTGGTTCCCCAAAAGCTTGGTAAAATAGCTGCAGCTCAGTGAATTTTGTTTACTATAAAAAAAAATTTTGAAAATATTATTGCAAAAAAATAGGATTTAAAACCTCGCTCATACACTATATTGACACAATTGTGCGGTGGCATGATTTTTGTTTATAACTATTTAAATTTAAGAGTTATTAGAAACTTTTAAATAACATTTCATTATATATGTATCATTGTGATATGTTAACTTTATACATTTACATGTGATTTTTAATAGAAAAATAAATTGACTCATTTAACAAAATAAAATCTATAATTTAAAAGCTTTGATTCAAAATAAAATATACATGCTGTAATATATATATATAAACTGATAATATTACAGTCATTCATTCACTTATATGTGTGATGATACATATATAACTATGTTGATGGTTATATACATGTATTTTTAGAGGGTTTAAATCTGGCACAGAAGGAGTTTATGGTGTAAAATAGGAAAGATGTATATGAGGTCAGGAATATACCATTCCAATATAAAAATAGAGACTTTATAAGTTTCTGGCAATAACCAATTACTCAAGTTTATTCTAGATGGCGCTAGAATAGAGAATACTCAATCCATACTTTTCAATTATTTTAACAGCTTTTTCCTGGTTGACGACAATGAGTGAACTACTCATTATTGCTACACAATTATTTTTAATGCCCTGTTTTGTTTATGCAGTAGTAGAGTAAAGAATTCTAGAGAGACCTCATCTCCAGCTCCGACAACTACACTGCTTGAATTTTTTCCAAACTTCTGAGCAAATAATCAAATGATTATTTTAAAAAAAAATTAATGACTTTTTCAAATTTTTTTATTCAAGCTCTTACTTTATCATAACTGCAAATGCTACTTGTTATGTATATCTGAATAATGATCAAATATTTTGGAGACATCTTTAATCTTTTCAGCACCAATCTATCGTTTACTAAAGGCTAACTTATAAAACTCTATTTTATTTTTATCTTTAAAATATTATTTACACCACTCTGACTATTTTTAATTTCAAATATGCAATTTTTTTATTTGCTCCAAAGCTAATTCACTTCACAAAATTTGATATTTAACTTTTATTTTAATATCTGGCAATAAATTTACTATTTTCTCTGGATTACCTATAATTCTAGTATTTCATGCATCTATTTTATTTTTGCAATATTTTAGATTATAATTATTTATTTAGCCAATCAAAATTAAACTAATATATTTAAATCTAGAATATTATACTTTTACTAGAATAATTTTCTAATTTACTTTTGCCAATTAGTTATATTTTTGTTTCAAATCCATCTACACTACTAAAAATCCAAAATAATTTTTAATGTTACCAAAATCAATTAAATACCATAGATGGTGCCTGATATATATTGACAAAGTATTGTCACCTTCTGGATGAGTTGAATTAAGTCAGACTTTCTTTTTAGGTACATGATTAATTTTTGCTATGGTGCAGAATATGAAAATATTTTTTAATGAAAGAAAATGTACACAAAAGTTTATACAGATTTGTCACTAGAAATAAGTGATGCGGGGAACTGCACTTTACTTTATTTGAAAAATACTACTTTACTTATAAAAGAAATTATTTACATATGTTGAATATGATTGTGTTACTTGACTAAATAAAAACAACAAAATAAATATATTTGTTTATAGTTACTTGTTAAATTATTTCCATCATCTAATTCACTTATTAAATGTTTTTAGAAAAAAATCAAATTTTATTATACTTCTCGAAACATATTTAATTCCTTAATATCAACACACATATATTGTGAGTGCTTTTATTCTTTTCCTCAGATATATTTAGTCTGACTAATGACAGCTAACATGAAAATTGGATTGGTGATTTTTGATTTTCTCAAAAAAACCATCAATAGAAAAGTCTAAATTTGATTTTTTTTAAAAAACTAAAAAAATTAACAATTTAATTAGAAACAGTTAAAATGTCAACATAAATTTCCAGAAAAATCCATATATTTATATCTCATAAAATTGCAAAAAATGGAGCAAAAAATAGTTATAATATATATATTAAATTATTATAATAATGATAGATAATAACAATATATATATAATAAAGAGCAAATTTTTCTAAACAAGCTTATTTTATTATTATTTATTTATTAATTTTTTTACGATGAAATGCTATAAGAAAAAGCATTCAGATCTTTATTACGATTGTCCTCATCTCCAGGCCAGTTTCAAGCTATGGCTCTCTTCAGTGAGGAGCTAGGACATCAGTTTCAAAAATACCAGCTCTAACCAAGCTTTTGTCTAATACTTAACTATTATGAAAAAGATCTGAAACATGCAGACATCTAATGTCTTCAAATTCAGCTCTCCAACTGAAATAGCTATATGGGCCTGAACTAAATTCAGATACTCCATATATTAATAGCCTTAGCAATTTAATATAGCCAAAGATTTCATAACTAAAATTATAATAGCAATAAAATCAAGTGATAAATCACATGACCTATATAGCTTGTAATTACCAATATGCAATATATATATTGTATCGGGAATCTTTACTAAAACCTATTTACTAGACCATGCTTAGTCAATGATATATAATAACCAGGGCACGTATTTAACATAATAAAATTATTATATAATAAAAACTATCTCTTCATTTCATTCAAATGATTTTGATTATTTTCAGCCTCACACATTGTTTGCACATGTATAGAATTATTCCAAGCCAAGATAAATAATCAAATAAGATTTAATATTAATTCCCTGTATTAATATAAAAGAATCAAACTAATCATTATTATCTATATTTCTTAATCTCTTTCTATGAAAGTATATATAATAGTCTGCAAAGTTCATCTTAAGCAGACTATTTTTGAAAGACCCATTCCAAACTTGCCCTTGACATCATAAATTATGTGGAATAAAAAAAATTATACTATAATTAAAGAACAAGGTTTCACTATAGTTTCTACATCTTCTGAATTAACTTTCTTTTATTAATGAAGAAATGAGACATATGCCACTTTCAAGAGAGAATATTCTTTCCTAGAAAGAATACACTGTTGCAGATGCTGATCATAAAGAAATACAGACTTAAAATTGCCAATATTGTAATTCTGAATATATGTATACTTAGTACTCTTTAAATTCTCAGAGTAAGCAGATAAATAATAAAACTGGAATAAATAATTTAAATTTGTTTGGAGTAAGTAAGTTATGTAGATAACCAGACAATAACTAAAACAGATTATAATTTAACATAATTTATTAATTCCAAATCAGATCAATATTTAGAACAGAGGAACAATTAAATTAATACATAAAAAATAATAAATTATGTATTCTTCTAACATAAATGAAAAAATCCCTATCTTTTTTATTTGATTGCATAAAAAGATGTTTTAGATATGTGTGCATACACTTATTTGATAACACAATTTGATGAGGGAAAAGGAAAAAAATTAAACGAATGTTTTAAATATAAATATGTTTTACTTAAAATTTTAGAATATAAATCTATACATACACACACACATATATATATATATATATTGCTAGTTATCAATGTGTAAATAAATAAACAACCTTTCTTTTCTTCCTGGGTATATGATTATCTTTTATGCGTAAACTACAACGGTAAATACATATCTGGAGATAATCTACCTTACAAGAGGAAAAAAACAATACATATAAGTACATTACATTACATTCCATTCTTGTTTTACTTTTCTCTCCTCACTGAGGACAGATTTAGAACTTCAAACTTCTTCACGTGTACCATAAAAAATGACAGGGATTTTATGGGTTCACAGATTTTCTTTTCCCACTTTCAACTTTCCACATCACTTCTCAATCAGCATCTATGTTTTTTAACAGGCATTTAGAAACAGAAATGCATCATGATGATAAGAGAAAGACCAATGGAATATAATGTGTGTCTTCCATATTGCTTGCTTTGACTCACTTATTATTCATCTGCATTATTACACTGTTTTTTTTTTAAATCGCAAAATCTAGAGTTTTCCTAGGCTGGGATCAACTCAATTCTTTATTTAAATTTCTTTTTAAAAAAATAATGGACAAACTTTCTAAATATGACTTGCCTTTTTCTCTGGGAAAACTCTCTCTATCTGGCCCAAAACATTTTACAAAAACCATGACCAGCTCTACTTCAATCACCTCCTTTTGCTGTCAACATGAAAAAAAATTCTATATGCCATTAACCTATATTTTATATCACATTAAAAAAAAGCATTCAAAAAACCCAGCAGGTATATATTTTTTATCAATTTAATTACTAGAGAAGTTTTTTTTAATTAATCAATAACAAAAATTTTATAGACAAATTACCTAATTTTTAATTGCTGTTTTTTTTAATGAACAACAAGATAAATCCAGTGGATAAGAAAAAAATCCTTAATTTTTACTTTATTTTTTAGTTAGTGCTTTTTTAAAAAAAAAATTGATTTAAAAAAATATTCAAAATCTAATTTTTAATCATAGATTGTTTAAAACAAAATAGAAAAATAATTTTTTTATCTTTTTTTATAAACAGAAAACAAATTCTAAGTAATAAACTGGTATTATTTTAAATACTAATTTATAATAATTATATGCATGCATATATATAAATAAGTCTAACATATCTATATTATTTTAAATTCACTCTTTTTGATTCTTTAAACAAAACCCACTCAAAACAACAACCAGGAAAATATATATATTTATATTTATGAATACATAATTTTAAGGACAGGGCAAGTTCTTACAACCTAGTAATGAAACTTGATCATCATTATCTTTAGCACAATATTAATTAGAAGTATTTCTGATTGTGCTGCAATCATTATCAACTGAAGTAACATAGATAAAAAAAGTAAATCATTAATAAATTTGTAATCTTTGGTATCGACATTGTTATAACAAGGTTGTTTGGCTAATAGGCTTATATTACTGCATGTAGATCTCAATATGTCATCTTGAACATCTACTAATAATGTAGAGGCAAATAATGATATTCTTTTAAAATCATAAGTTTTGATAATTATTAATTTGGTGTTTTATGTTTTATATGATGTTTTTTATTAGTATTATTTTTTGTATTTATGGATCAGAAAGACCCACAATATATATATTTCATATGTCATAGCATCGGCTGGAAGGTGAACCCGCAACAACCGTCTGCAACCAACTGCTTGCTTGCAAGGCAGCTGCGCAGACCTCTCGGCTAACAACGCTTGTCAAAAATATATTATTTTATTTAAAATTTAGAATTTTTTTTTTTTAAAAAAAGCACCATTAATATTGGACTAATCCAGTTTCAATCTTTATCTCTGTGGATATATATATATTGATTCTCTGTTGATAATTAAAAAGAAACTGGATATACTACTTTTGAATAAAATAATCAATTAAAAAAAAAGTGACTTCTGTTTCAAAAGTGATTTATTTTTCAGTATTATTTTTATTGGATTTTGGATTTATATATATAGTAGGGAGTAGAAAAAATATAATAGAATAACTCTTACATATATTCAGTGCATACAACAAGGATACATTGACAAAATAGGAAATGATTTTCCAGGGGAAAAAATGGAAACCAGACCTCACTTCAATGTTGAGAAGGAGAGACCCATTTATAAACTTATTTTGCTCCAAGTCTGATTAATCTAATGAAGTCTAATTTTTGTTTACAATTTCTTATTCATTTAATCTTATTAAGAAGTTTGTTTGGATATATTTTTAACTATTGGTCATCCTAATGTACCAGAAAGGAAACAAAATGAAGATGATAAAATTAATAATGAGAAGAAAATCCTGAGATAAGTGAGCAAATAATAGTAAAATTGATGAAAACCAAGTGAAAGAGTACCAGGTATTCTGTTCCAATTAGTTTGTAAGGCAGAGCATTATCTGAGCATGTGATGTCTTTATATCTTCTATGTGGTGAATAAAACATAGCTGCATCTGTATAAAGGATCATTTGTAGCTTAGAAAAAATATGATTGCTGAAAAATTAAAATATTTAACTTCTGATAATTAGAATTTGGATTGACATATTAAATCTTTATTGCGGATTTCTAGGTGTCTCAAAAAATACTGTCAGGGTGAATATAAAAATTCGAATACCTACAGTAATGATATTTTTCCACAGAAAACAAAAATGTACTATTATGTCTATAATAGTACAAATATATCTGTATTTATATATTAGACTATTTCGATTATCTAAAATGAGTATTGAATGCCTTTAGAAAAAATTAACTTCATTTAAATATTCCGAATACATTCAACTGTTAGTAATAGCTCACAGGTTAGTATATGTACTAAAGCAGTTGAATGTATTTGTAATATTTAAATAAAGGTAAATTTTTCTAAAGACATTTAATACTCATATTAGATCATGGAAGTAGTCCAATATATAAATAAAATTAAAACACCATCATCACAAACTTTTAGGAAAACACTATAAATATATCTCCATTTGATATACGTGTTATAAAAATTAAAAATATTTTTATATTTTATCAATTTTAAATAAAATTTTACTAGAAAATCATTAATATGAATGCGAATTCCTACGTAATTATTCTATGAAACAGGATCCTCTATTTCAGGAAATAAAAATTGTAATTTTGATAGCTCTGATATTTAAAAAAAATATCAAAATAGTTAAATAAACAAATAGCTGTTTCTTCTGTGGATTTTTTTTTTTAAAAAAAAAAAAAACACTATTAAATCGCGAATATACGTTTAGAATTTCAATTTATATTTCTATTAATAATCAATTGCAAATAGTAATGATTGAAACAAATAAAAATAGATATCACATGATTATAAAAAAAAATGTCTATTTAAAAAAAAATTCCTTATTTTATTAAATTGATTTATTTATATATTACATTTAAAAAAATTAAATTAATTAGTTTGGCGGGGGGGGGGGATTGAAATAATATTTTTATAGAATAAAAATAATTTTAAAAACGATTCAAAATAATAAATATATTTTTAAAAATTACTAATATTTTTTTACTTTATTTATTTATATATACGCAGTATATATTTTAATCACTCAAAGTTCTGATGGGGCATTTTGTACTTTTATGGTTGATTTCATGTTTTTTTTTCATGTGTCATAGCATGGGTCGGGAAATAAACCCGCGAACCCGGGACAATTGCTTGTAAAGCAACTGTGCTAACCACTCGACCACCAACGCTCAACTGGTTGATGATTTTATGTTCGATTGAATTCATGGTAAAAACTTCCAATCGCGTTTCTTCCATTGAAGAACATAAATAATTTTTCAGAATCTTTAGTTTTGAAATATTAACATTTACTATGCTTGTATTTGTTACTAGTTATGACATTAATATTTCAGTCCTGCATGATGTTCTCAGATCTATTCAGGTTCTGGTTCTTCAGCATTCAAACTTCTTATGAACTGGCAAACAATAAAGTCATTTCATTTTCTCATACTAATATTCTTAAGTTTGCTTATTTTAATATTCTTAAGGCACTGCACATGGAAGACAGATTACACAAAATTTCATATAAGTTTAATCATTCTGATATTTTATATATAATAATAATCTTATACTTCTATATTCACTAAGAATGTGTTACTGTACTTTCTTTAAGAAATTTGGATGAATATGAGTTAAGGTCAACTCACAAATAAATAAATTCAAAACAGATATTATTTTGCTTTTGCATCATGGTATTAATATTGACAGTATAATATTGAATATAACATAATGCTGTATTATTTTAAATGATTACGATATCTGATAAATATAAAATACACGAAGTTTTATTATGCAAAAATTTAACTAATAACATCCTAAAGCACAGAGGTTAAACTCTCCATACAGTAGCACAACTTAGTGTGAGACAGAGTAATCAATGGCTGCACCATGTTTTATACTTACACAAGCTGTTTTCACAGATGCTAAACTCTCCGTACAGTAGCACCACACAGTGCTTTGATTGATTACTCTGGCTTGCACTGAGTGGCTACCATATGGAGAGTTTAGCATCTGTGTAAACAGCTTGTGAAAGCATAAAGAATGGTGATCATATGATGTTTAGTGGTTTAACATCCTAAAGCCTGATTTCAACAGAAAAGGAATAAATGATTTTTTTAAAGATTTATTTTTCATATAGTTTAGGACAACGTTGTTGCCCCATAATATTAGAATATTGTAATCAACTTCTAGAATACATTTCTAGTTATTCAAATTATTAATATTTATACTTTCATTGTTTACTGGAGAAGGGAGAGAGATTTAAATACTCAATGTAAAAAACTTAGAAACATCATCCTAATCCACTATATAATTTTCAATCCTTTCTTCACATATAAGCTAAGATTTTTATTCTCTAAAAAATATGAAATAAATTGTTGCATCAGCATCTCTTGACTGCTACTTTTGTATTATTTTAGCATTATCTACATTTCATAATAGCTTATGTCACTTTGTTTTATAACATTGAACAGATAACTGTCCAAATGTATCATATGATATCAAATTATTAAGCAGCTTATTCCAGCAATTTATTTTTATTATGATCAGTTACTCTTTAGTCAAGTGACATTCAATCATCATATAATGTTCAGACAATATCATAATTGCATTTAATTAACTTTAAGCTATGATTTTTTTTTGCCACTTAGAAATCAATCTAAAAACTATAGTTGATGAATCTACCACTTTTACTAATAAGATAATTACCCAGGGCAATAACAAAAAATGCAAATGATATGCAAAGCAGAGTATTGTCATGACATAATTGAAGATAAATGAATACAAATAAGAAATGTATTCAGTGTCTTTTTCTGAAGATAAATGAATACAAATAAGAAATGTCTTCAGTGCCTTTTTCTGAAGATGAGTTTCTTTAGTGTTGAAGCATAATAATCATTATTAACAATGATATTTTTTAAAATACAGACTGAAACTGACATTCCATCAATAGCACAACATTGTAACCAACTCTTTCTGTATTAAATTGTATATCCAAATTGTTTAGTTTTAGTTGATGCAAGTGAACTATTTTTTCAAGTGAATCTAATAATTTTTAGTTAATGTTTTTTTAAAATTGGGAAGTAATAGTTATACATCCTTTAAATACTTTATTAACTTCATTACAAGATGAGTATCTTTTTTCTCATGTGTCATAGCATCAGCTGGGAAATGAACCCGCCAACCCAGGACAACCTTTTGCAAAGCAGCCGTTGCTGACCTCTCGACCACCAATTCTTTTTCCACCAATTTTTAAAGGAAAATAGGTAATTAGAAGAAAATATGCTACAAAGGTCAGGTGGTAATAGTTTATAGTTTTCATTCTTATTTTTCTTTCTAGCAAATAATAATTAGACATTATAATAGAATATGTTTTTCCTTCACTTAGAAATCAATCTAAGAATTTCAGCTGTTAAATCGATAATTCTTAATCATGAACTAATTGCTCGGGCAATAATATAAAATGTAAATAACATACAAACAGAATATTGTCATAGAATAATTGAATAAAAGTTGACTGGCTAAAAAAAACAATATGAGCTTGATTAGAACTTAAAAATTTCCAAGATCCATCTAGATATGAAATTCCAAATCATGGATGTGGAAGTTGAATAAACAGTATGAAATGAGATATAAGTAATTATATTTCATTACAAAGAACAACTATGAATATTTTATGTACACATACACTCCATTAATGTAATGAGAATGCACTTCCAATTGTGATATTTACTTTAGTGTATGAATGTTTTTTTTGTTTATACTAAATATTAAAAACATTGTAAAGGAATTAATAGTTATATGTTGGACTATTTTAATCTTCTAATTGCATTAGATAAATCTAAACTTTATTTATACTTTCAAAATACATTCAACTGTTAATAACATGCATGTTAGTATGAATGTCATTATTTCTTTCATTTTCAGAAGCTTTTGACCTGACCAATGACATCTGGTGATATTTAAATTCATGAATACTCCATTTAAAATAAAACTCTGAGCATCCAGGTTATTCTTGCCAAAAAACAAACAGCTAGTAGCAATGTTTTATACTCTATGTACAAGGCTCCTATGGAATTTTTTTAAAGACAATGTTAATGAATTGTTTTGTAAATATTATGTATTATAGCAGTAGGTGACTTATAGCATTATATGTAAGTAGACTTTTTATTTATTTATTTATTTTCTTTGCTCAAGATTTTTATGTTTTTTTTAAAATCAAAAATATGTTTATTGGTATTTTCATGGCCTGATATATATTCAACCAGGCATACATAAGAATTGAGCTAAAAAAAATAATTAAAGAAGCTATTCACACTATAATATTAAATTATTTATGCCCTTTATCACCGTTTCTCACAGTGCTTTAATTACCACCTCTTTGACAGTTTTGATTGCCCAGCAATCTTCTTCAGAACTACAACATAATACAAATATATGAATATAAATATACATGAACATATAATTTACATTCTAAATATTTACACTATAACAACGTGACAATCTATAATGTTTAGAAATTACGTATTAACATTGCTCTTAAAAAATTAGAGAATACATTTTTTATTGATTATTGTTTTTTGACAGAACACTCTGATTGGTATGTCACCTGAAATTTAATATTCATGAGAATAAAATTGCTAACCATTGCAGACTATTTTATATTAATCTATATTCTATGACTAATAGTTGCTCAAATAATTAAAAAAAACTCAATTTGGGCAATTAAAGGAATTGTTATCATAAAAGGGTACTTGAGAATAATTCAACCGATGACGTTTTTGACTTACCGATTTCCCTTCCGGTAGACATCGACTGTTTTTTTGCATGACAACGTTGTTATGGTAACCAAGTGACTGGCGTGATTAATCCATCAGAGAGTCAATTTTTTTTTTTTTTCATCTGCGAGATTTAAAATTCGTAGAGAGGTTTCAAATTTTTGAAATAGAATTTGCTTAGTTAACCAACTCAGCCAATCTATATCTAGTTTTTTTATATAGAGCAAAAACTAAGGATTGGAAATGACTAAAAATTTGAGAACGACTAATAATATTTATTTATTATCACCATTATTTTCAACTACTAACAGTCTTCTGTATTATGAAAGCTTCACAAAATTTAACCCCATTTTAATTATTACTAGGTTTTTTTCTGTACAACATACCAGAAAATTTTCCTTATTTCATCCATTCATCTCACATGTTGTTGCTTTCTAAGTCTTTTATAATCTCTTGAAACCCAAGCAGTTTCAATCAAGGTGAATAATACTTTTTCCTTTATTGTACATTTAGAAAAAGGATAAAGTATGGAAGGATGCAAATTTTAATCATCACTTCAAAGATATAAATAAAGTATAGTATAAAAATATAAATATTCACTAAACATCTAGATAAAAATTATGATATTATTCAATATTTAAAATATTTATCAAAATATATTATTAAACAAATAAAGATTAGGTGGATACCATTAACCAAAAGATTCTTTTTATAAATGCTTCTTAACTTTGTATGAAAATATATAATTAATAATATAGTTGCTAAAACAAAATATTGTAGTGAAGCTGAGAGGTCATCGCAACAGCCTTGTAAGCAAGTAGTTGGTTGCAGACGGTTGTGGGTCCGCGTCCCGGCCGATGCTATGACATATGAAATAAAAAAGATATTCAATATTATTGTTATATCATTTTTTTATATACAAAAACTTATCAATTTTTTACTTCTTATTTTTATTCCTAAATTAAACTTCCATTAGCTTTATTCTCTCTCTATTTTGATATAATATATAATGATTCTTATGAGCACTTAAATAATTTTACTCTTATAAAATATCTAATCCTAAAAATATAAATCTATTCACGTATTAAGTAAGTGTGAATACATTACTAATATAATTCACAAATCATTAAATGAACTTGTAAATAATGTCTATTTGTTTTTTAGTTTTTTTGCTTTCTTTTCCATGTGTCAAAGCATCAGCCGAGAAGCGAACCCGGGACAATTGCTTATAAGGCAGCTGGGCTAACCACTCGGCCACCAACGCTTGACTAGTTTTTTTTTTTTTTTATCAGATCATTTTTTATCAGACAAAATAGATAGTCATTGCTATAACAGAATGGTAGGCATTATTTATAAGTTCATTAAAATAATTGTTGATGGATCTAGCTTGTGAATTACCTAGTAACTTATTTAGACATCTTTGTTTCTTGAATAGTTTATCTTTATATAAGTAAAAAGTTTTTAATTTTTTCCATAATTTATATATTAAGCTAACTAATAGATACATAAAGTTTTAGTATTATAAAATCCTTTATATGCTGTGACATTTGTAAAAAAAAAAAAATTTAATGATTGTATTTACCATACTTTCATTTTCAGAACATTTTTATATCTTCCCTTTTAAATCCTTTTAACTGTTTTTTTTTTCTTTTCTCTACACAACTTAACAATATCGAATCATTTCCGTATATATTTCTAAGTTTAAATATTTTTACATTTTTAAATTAACATTTTATATATTTTATAAGTCTATTTTAAAGATATTATTCAATCTTATTTTATTTAAAAAGTCGCTTAAAACATGGCTCAGTTGGTTAGAGCATTACCTTAAAAAATTCAATACTCAAGATTCTAAGGGTCCGGGTTCAAATCCTATACTAGTACTGTCACTGATCAGGTCAGCAATACTTGAAGAAGAGAGGAGAATAATATCTTTTGAAGCATTGCGCATTTACTAATCTGTTTGATGTGCTATTACTAACAGTTGAATGTATTTGAAATATTTAGATAAAGTTAAATTTTTCTAAAGACATTTAATACTCATATTAGATGATGGAAATAGTCCAATATAAAAATGCAATCGCAAATATAAATCTTCTTATGTGGTGTTCTATTTGTTTTTTTCTATTAACATGGCTTCTTTGGAGGAATCAATTCAATAAGATTTTTAATTTTATATTTACTTTCTATTTATTTACCTAAATTATAAAATTTCTATTAATTCCCATATCTACTCTAAAGAGTTACATGAGATAGTAATCTTCAGTTTCTCTCCCCTAGATCAATTATTAAAGTTCAGTGATATCATTGTAAGCCAGTAAACATCACATGACTACCACTTCTTATGCTTGTGTATAGCTGTTGTTAAAATAGGCAAAACTCACTATATGTATTACCACCACAGCAAGCTAGAGTAATCAATGGATGCCAGGAGGCTTGTGCATATGGGTTCAGACCCATATGACTATATAAGCTAATGGGCTTGGATTGAAAACATTAAGGTGTTTTCAGTTTAAGACTCATAGTTTTGTAGTTAAGTGGAGATAAAAGGTGGTTGCTGGAGGGTTGCATTAGATCCTAAGATCTAGGTGCAGTGCTCTCAGATCCAAGGCTCCTCACTGATGAAGACCACAAGCCAGAAACTATTCTGGGAATATTGGATGAATAGGCACTAGATGGGGATTTTATGCACAAGCCTTCTGGCATCCATTGATTACTCTAGCTTGCTGTGTGTGGCAATACATATAGTGAGTGTTACCTGATATCATTGTAGTAGGTGCTCTTGGATTTTTTTTCTTCACTCATGGAAGAGACAGTGAACCATTACTGGCATACTAAGTGACAAATCAAACATAACAATAGATATATGAGTAATATATATATATATATATATATATATATATATATATATATATTGAAATAATATGATCCATAAATGTGAGTATTTTATATTTAAATATATATCTATATAACATTAAGGTAAATAAAAACAAAAAAAAATTGTAATCTTGTGGCCTATCAAATAATTTGCCTTCATTGGTCATCCAAAGTATAATCACAGACCTTTACTTATTTTTCAATAAATAGTCCAATAAAAGAGCAAAACATACTATTTGCTCATAAAATAGAAATTCATATAACATTACAATATTAGCCAGAAAAAATTTTTTTTTACTAATATTCTTCCACAATCATGGTTTCATCTATTAACTAATAGATTTTTTTCAAGTAAATTCAGCTAAACATATAACATGCATATGCAAAATAAAATAGCCTTCCCATCATTCACTTTAAAACCCAACTTCCTTTAACATCAAAGGATGTCTTCATGAGATTGATGGCCACAGATTCAAAACATTTTATCATCAAAGTTTCTTTTACTCTTTTTTTCAATTCACTGTCTTTAAAATAAAAGATAATTTTGATGATAAAATTTTTGAATCTGAGACTATCAATCTGATAAAGGCATTCTTTGATGTTAAAGATAGTTTGTTTTTGAAGTGAATGGTGGCAAGGCAATTTTGTTTGTATATATATAAATATGTTATATTTGAATTTTACTTGAAAAGTTCTATTTGTTACTAAATGAAATAATGGTTGTGGAAAAATTTTAGTAAAATTTTGTTTTTTTGGTTAGCATTGCAATGTTATATGAATTTATATTTTATATATAATTACTAGTGTAGCATTAGACAGTATTTAATTTTTATTTGCTTATAGTACTTATTAATTAAGACTTTTTTCTCATTTGATTGTATTACTTAAAAATATTTGATTATTTATTATTTTTGTGGTGTTTTTTCATAGTCAATAAACATTGCATAATCACCATTTCTTATGTAACTGTTATTAAAACAGGCAAAACTGTCTGTATGTATTGCCACTCAGTGCAAGCCAATGTAATCAATGGATGCCAGAAGGCTTGTAAATAAAATTCCCATCTAGTGCCTACTCATCCAATATCCTCAGACTAGTTTCTGACTTGTGGCCTTTGTCAGTGAGGAGCCTTGGATCTGAGAGCATTGCATCTAGATCTTAGGACCTAATGCAACCCTCCAGCAGCCACCTTTTATCTCTACTTAACTACAAAACTATGAGTCTTAAATTGAAAACACCATAATATTTTTAATCCAAGCTCATTAGCTTATATAGTCATATAGGTCTGAACTCAGTTCAGTATCTATAAATTGTCTTTGGTTCTTTAATAACCATAGCCACCACTATTCTATTAGGCAGGATTGGTTTTAAGCCAATAAACATCACATGATCACCATTTTTTATGTTTGCTTAACTGTTATTTGATATACATATGTGTATTATATATATATATGTGAAGTGATGATTATGTATTTATATTTTTCAAATCTTGTAGCTCTGATGAAGACTGATGGACAGTCGAAACTATAAGAAAAATAAAGAAGTTTTTTAAGAAAATTTGTTTGCATTGAAGAGTATATGAAAGAAGTATTATATGCAATATATATATATATGAATATACAAAAATATGCAAAGAAAGTAAAAGAGAAAAATAAGAGAATATAATAAATATTATATGTATTTAAACATAAAATTCTCAAGTATTGTTATTTTAATATTATACGCATGTGATGTGATGTATTATGGCTTCTCTTTAAACGAAGTCAAGAATATCTCAGCAATTATGTAATTCTTCAGTGGCTCCCTCAAGTGTGAAAAAAAACCCATAGAGTATACCAAAATGATACTGACTAGTGATTATCATGAAAATCTTTTAAAAAGTCTGCTTAATCAAAATGTTTTAAAAGTTAGAGGTGTGTTAGAGCTAAAAAAGTCCAGCCCCATTTTCTCTCAGCCCATCCTTCCTCATTGACAAAAGACTTAAAATTGCTTCTTTTTACTACTAGATATAGTGCAGAATATAGCAATCCACCACTTAGTTTTATCCAGAGAGCTGGTTTGTAGCTAATTTTCATATCTGAAAATCATCCTGTTAGTAACCATTTCTGGATATGATGAAAATCTTAACATCATTTATATATTTGGAATGTTGGAATATATACATTGCAAAATATAACCAGTGATTTTTTAGTCATGCTTCTTGAATATATTAATTTGGAACAAAGAAATAACATTATTTCACAAATCTTTATTAATTTTATTAAATAAAAACTATTCAATGCATGCACATATAGAAGAAGCAAAAAACATACTTTAAGTTATTATTTTTTGCAAAAACTTAAAAAATTATATTTAAAAAATCACTAGAGATTAAAAAAAAGATATGATTTCTTCAGTTAAAAAATTATGCAATATAAAACAATAATTACATTTGTATTTCATTTAATGATTTTAATTTTTTTTCCTGCTAAGAATGTTTAATAATATATTTTTTAATTGTATTGATTTTTGATCGATAATTTCTTGAATTTTTTTCTTAACTGTTATTGTTAAATATGTTTATGGCATATGTTCTAGGAAAAATATTAATCAAAATTTTCATATATATATGTGAGACTGGAAAAGCAACAAATTCTAATTGAAATTTACGCATATATGTATAATCGACAATTTGAATTACAAAGATCAAACTTTCTGTACTCAGATCTTTGACGTCATTTACATTAAAAAATATATTAATGATTATTACTAATCATTTACTAGGCTAGAAGTTATACTATGATTCCTAACTCAGACGTAAACTTTAAAGTTAAAGATTAATATATTATGTGTATATATAAATGTTTTTATAGTCCGAAACAGATTAAGATTACTAAGCACTAAAGTAGTAAAAGTAAGCAATAGTACTTAATCATCATTAGAGGTACTTTGCCAATGCTTAGAATTTTGCCACTATTTAGAGCTATACACATTATATTTGTAAAAACCATAGATAAAACATCAGCCCACTGAATAGCAATTCTTCAATAGATGTTCTTTTTAGAAGAGTGATGAAGGAGAAAGCAGTATTCACAAGTTTTTCTATTTCTAGATGGTGACAATAATTAAATACACATTTATCACTCAATGTTCGATGATTAATTGCATTGACTATAGGTTTTATCTGAAAGAAAAAATATAGATCTTTTGAAAAGAATCTCATTAAATTAAACTTTAGCTCATAGACAAGGTATTCGAATATTCCAGCTCTATGCTGCAATGTTATTCTTTGTAAACACTGTATCATATAATAAAAAAATATCAAAGCATGACTTTTAAAAGTATTATAATTTGTGAGGAGTAGGAAAAAAATTCAAAGCTAAAACTTGGGAAAATAGCTACTTGAATTTGCAAAAAAAAAAAAAAATCCAAGTAAAAAAAATGCTGTGCTCCTGTAGTGGGTTAACACATTTAATTGGGTAATTGGTATTAAAAGAGATTTGAAATGTGGTAAATTGAGAGGTTGAAATAAGACAAAATGTGTCAGATTATAAAAAATAATTTGACATAAATCAAGTTAAAACTACACTTTGCATTGAATAAGTAAGTTATGTTGATGCATAAAATATGCCAGAAATTGCCCAGATGTATAATTTAATGATCTTATTCTGCATGAACATTCATGTGCATCTTTCCTGTAAAGGAAGTGTTAATTATTTTTATTTTAACAATTTAAGCACACAATTTTAAATTTTTTTTATTTCTGTACTAAGCATGCTTAGAGTTAATTTGCATGTGCTTAGCGTTTTTGCCAAAATTATGATAAAACTAATGAGAATTAGAGAAGAAAGCATCTTACATCTCAGTTACAAAGCCTATGTTTTTGATTAATTATTTCAATTGATTATTTAACCAACATTTGAAAGTTTCAACTAATGGATAAAATGCCTGGAGTCAAATGAAACTGGTTCATAGTAAACTAGTAATTTACTACTTATCACTATTATCACTAGAGAAATATCTGAAAGCCATTAGAAATTTAATGAAGAGATTATCCAAGATGAAACTATAAGATCCCTTCTATAGTTTATTCTTTTATTTTTAGTCAATTGAACCAAATACACAGCTGATAGAGATTTAGGGAATGGGTGGCACACAATGGTGCCCACAAATGTTTAATTAAATATTTTTAATAAGATTATTATGATTAAACCACTAAACATCACATGATCACCATCTCTTATACTAGCACATAATTGTTATTAAACAAGGCAAAACTCTCCATGCAGTAGTGCCACCCTGTGCCATCCAAAGTAATCAATGGATGCCAGAAGGCTTGTGCATAAAATCACTATCTAGTGCCTACTCATCCAATATCCCCAGACTAGTTTCTGGCTTGTGACCTTTGTCAGTGAGGAGCCTTGGATCTGAGAGCACTGCACCTAGATCTTAGGATCTAATGCAACTCTCCAGCAGCCACCTTTTATCTCTACTTAACTACAAAACTCTGGTTGGCACAGGATGTCACTACTATATGGAAAGATTATTATGAATTGTTTATCAGAAAGTACATTAAAATCTCCAAAGAGAAAAATGTTCATCATAAAAGATTAATAACTGAATCTATCTATTTAAATATAATTTGTATATGATATATATTACTGGTCTGAAAATCTTAATTTATCACCTTTTAAATTTTAAAGTGTTATATTTACTTTAATTTGATTACCGATAATACCTTCTGCAAACTTACTTTATTAGATAATAAAAAAATTATACAAACTTGTTTTAAATTAGTTGATAATAAATAAATCTTTTGTTATTATTATAAATATTAATTAGATTAGATTAGATTTGTTTGGTATTTATTAAAAACGAACATTTAACAATTCTTTGAAATATTAATGATTTTTTTTAAAACTAAACATGTAAATACACAAAATAAATGTGCATAAAATAGACATTAAATATATTTCTCAGTAAATATAGGAAAGAATAATTAAATTATGCTACTAATTAAGTTATATATGTTTATATTTTGCATTATAAAAATTTCCTTTGTTAGAACTTTTTTCCCCAAGTTATTTATTAAAATAATGTTTATAGTACAAATTTTAAAGAATTATTTTTTTGGATTATGAAAATGTTATTACTTTTATTTATTAATTTTTAAATGTTTATTCTAAATATTTTTTATTTAATATTTTTTGTAAACCTCATCATAATTGTTTAATCAAAAATTTAATTAAATTTCTTAATTGTACTTATCAATACATATATATCATCAGCATATTAATCTGAATTTTTTCGAAGATATCTATAATAGTTTATGATAAAATAAATGAATAACTGATGAAAAAAGTATTAATAAAAAAAATAGAGTGATAATTATAGAGTTCTAATTATACTTTATTGAGTGCACAGGAAATATATGTAAATACATAAACAGTCTTTACTTGTAATGAATGCGCCTTAAAATTTCTAATAGTCAAGCAATATTATTTTGCCAATAGAGGGACCTCACAAACCATGACACAAGATTAAAGATAAGAGTGGCTGTCTTATCTTTAACCTAAATTTCTATTTATGTAGGCCAATCTGAAACATCCTGATTTGAGAGTGTGAAGTTGATGTTCTCTTCACTGTTTAAGTCCACTATTTACTTTACTAATTAACCTTCACAAAATCTTGTGATTTACAGCAAGTTAATGTTGCAATCTTAATACTGGAAAATCTATAAACTATTGTAGAGTTGTAATTATATTTTATTGAGCATACAGGAAATATATGTAAATACTTAAGTGGGCTTTAACATGTAATGAATGTGCTTTAAAATTTCTGATAGTCAAGCAATATTGTTTTGCTGATAGAGGGACAGTTAAATAATATTGTACTAAGGGTTTAAGGTTATTCTGCGCATCAATTAAATCAGTTATAAGAAAGAGACGTGTTTAAAATTTTTATTTGGAATAAAAAGTTTCGTAGTTTTTTATCTGGCCTAAAAAAGTAATTGATTGTGGATGAGGAAAATAACAAAACAAATTGCATTAATAATTGTAAGTAATATTTATTAAGGCTGTAACCTCAAGAATATGCACGTAAAATGCGATAGTAGAGACCTCTAAAGGTTTTAACCACAAGCTTATATTTTGGTTAAGACCTGTAGTGGTCCCTACTATTGCATTTTACATACAAATTCTTGAGGTTACGGCCTTAGTAAATATTACTTACATAATCAATGTGCGGTTAAATAAATTTACAATAATTGTATTAACTAAGCAAGCTTTAATAAGAGATTTGACATTATTCTGTGGACCAATGAACAAAGGCTCGTTTAATGTTTTATTTGAATGAAAAAGTTAATTCTAATACTTTTTAAGCATCTATCTAAAGTTTTTTAATTCATTATAATTTTATTAGTTCATGATAGTTTTAATTTTTTGAAATGTATTTATATTTTTTGTCCATTTATATTCAAGTTATACTATGAAAATTTTTTATTGCCACTTTTATATATATATATATATATATATATATATATTTTCATAACACCTTTCTTGTAAATAGCCAAGTTGACTATTAGCATGATATTTTTGTTAAATAGCTTTTTTAAAGATAATATATAGCATTATTGATACCATTTTAATTTACACCTTTTGAATATTTAGCCAAATAAGGTAATGCAGTTTTATTATTGTTATAATTTGCTGAGCATGCTTTCGGCATTAACTGACATGCTTGTTTTTTACCACAGAAAGCAATACAACCCTTAAATAGAATACACATTATGTAAATGCCCTATTTGACAAGAGAATGAAGGATTATTTATTGTTTATAGCATGGGAGTTATAAACAAAAAATAATCCTGTGTTTCTTTGTCAAAACAATTGAAATATGTAAATAAGGCATTTACATATTGTGCACTCTATTTAAATGTATTTCATTCTGTGGCTAAAATTAAGTACTATGATTCATAATGTTAACACTGAAAGCATACTCAGCAAATTGTAACAATAAGAAAATTGTATTACCTTTTCTTATTTAAATGTTCAAAATGTTTATAAATATAAATTACAGTGAGCATCAGGAAAAAAAATATTTTGGTACTATTTTGGTGTGCACTCTATGATTTTTTTTTCACACATGAAGAAGTCACTGAATCACTACTGTATACTAAGCAATAAATTTAACATAACATGCTTAAATGCTTAATTAAAATACACTTAATACAAACAATAAATACATATGAATTTTATATTTAAATATATAAAATATTAACAGTAAATAAGCAAATATGAGATTTTAGATCTCATGCATAACAGTATTTTATAAAAGTAAATTACATATAATATTAAAATAATATAGTCTTCAGAACTATAACAGCAGACCTTTGCTTATTACTTCAGTTTTTTTACTAAATAATACAAACAAAAGAGAAAATTGTATTACTTGTTCATATTATTTATTATTCAAATACTTTTTTTTAGTTTCATTGTATTATTTGCTAATTAAAACGTTTTGTTTTTTCCTTTTTAGCTTTATTTTTATGTTAAATACATAAATAAAACATGTATTTTATTAAAAAAAAATAAAAATAATAAATATTATATATAAGTATAAAATTTCATTTAATTATTGATTGTATTATTACTTCAATATTATAAATATTTCACTTGCATATTTATTGTTATTCTTAGATTTATCATATAGGGTGATGTGATGCATTTTGGCTGCTCCTTTATCAAAGTCAAGAATCTCTCACCCACAATGCCAGATAAACCTGTTATCCACCTTCCCCACCCTAAGTTTTTCCTACATTGTTCCCTATCCTGCACCATCCTATTTCCACAACATAATCTTTGTCAACTCTATGGCTTTTATATTTAAATTCCCCTTATCTTTCCCCCAACCCAGCATAAAAAGCAATAACCCAATGTCTGTATAATCACTTTGTTTATATTTATTCTACCATAACTTTATTACTTGTACTCTTTCTGCTTGCATATATTTACATTTAATTAACAGATACATAATATTTTCCATGCCTTCCTTACATAATTTGCAGACTAACTCAGCCATATTTTTTCCATTTATGTGTATATTCCCTTGTTTCTAATAATCCTGTTCTAGACTCAAACAGTAAATTACTTTCTTTATTATTATCATAAATTAACTTGCACCCGATATTCTGCTTATTTCTATATATATTTAAACTCTTTTTACTCTCCATACTAGTTCTCCATCTCTCCAACTCTCTATTCCTTATTAATGCATCTATTCTTCTATCTCATTCCTCGCAACTATTACACTCAACAATTCTCCTAACATAATCATCCCACCCTTTGTATAAGTATACGACATAAATTCTTTATCCAAATCTTCTGCATACAATACTACCTTTCTCACCCATCTTGTTGTCTGCTCTTTACTCATAACCCAGTTAAATAATATTTTGACTTTTCTATTATTATCCACAAACTGCAATCTACTGAACATTTTCATTTGGCTTTTTGCATCTCTCATATAAAAACTTGACCATCCCATTTCTCCTTGAATTTCCTCCTTTGCCATCCACACACCTGCATCGAATGCATGTCTTCCTACTTTTCTTTGTACTTTTTCTAAGTAACACAACTCCCCTTTACTTACACATAATGCAACATTATCTTATGTTAATCCTATTACTGCCACTCCCTTCCATACAATGCTAGCGACATCATATTTATTATATGAAAACTTAGAATCCTATTACTGCCACTCCCTTCCATACTTTGCTAGTGACATCATATTTATTATATGAAAACACTGCTAAGTTTTTATCAGTCCCTTTTATTTGCTTCATTGATCAATTTTTTCTCTCATTCATCCAAGCAATTTCTCTGATTACTTAAGACAATTCCCAAATAGTTATACCTATTCACCACAATTAATTTTATATCCCCCAATAAAAATTCTTTGTCTTCTTTTTCCCCAGTATTAATCACCATTACTTTTGATTTTTTCTTCACTAAATTTAATCCACATCTTTTTAGCCATACTTGCACGTGTCCTCAGCATAACTTCCATATCTTCCCTTCTTTTTGTGAACAAGAAGACATCATCTGCAAATAAAAGACCCAATGTATATACTTACTTGCCACCTATTAATGTTATCTCTATCCCTCTTTCTATTGCTTTGTCCATTTCCCTCAAATACAACAAAAACAAAATAGGAGATATAGGGCATTCTTGCCATAGTCACGCCCCCCTTATTTTTAACTTTAACTGATTCCATATTCCCTAATTGAAATGTATAGTAACTATCTTCATACAATCTCTTAATAAGATCCATTAAAGCTCTATCCAATTCCAAATTTAGTAAACTTACTCATAATCTATTTTTATTTATTCTATGCTTTCTCTATATCTATAAAAACCATATATAACTGTCTATCTGTACTTTTACTCATATCTCTAAGTTGTGCAACTAGAAATAAACTATCTCCTATACACCTATCCAATCGAAAACCTCCTTGCATTTTTCCCACTGTATTATTTTTTTACAACCATTTTGTGACCCTTCCAGTCACCATATATGCAAAAACTTTATATAACACTGACATTACTGCTATCAGTCTATAATTATTTAACTTTTTATGATCCTTATCCTTTCCTTTAAATAGTAATCTTACTCTCGTATTACACCAACTATCTGGAGAATCTCTCTTCTGTGCCATTTTATTAAAACATGATAATAGGTTTAATTTTGCCCTATGTCCTAAATTCATTACCATCTCTTCTGCCCATCCATCTAAACCTCTTGCCTTTCCACTTTTTAATTTCTTTCCTGCCTCATTCAGTTCATTTTCTGCAAATTAATATTTTTATTACTATATGCATTTGATGTGATGTGATGCACAGTGACTTCTCCTTAAACAAAGTCAGGAATCTCTCAACAACTATGCCCAGAGAAACCTTATAGCCACTTTACCTTCCATTCTCCACTCTACATTTTCCCATATTCTGCTCCATCCCATTTCCATAACATAATATTTGTCAACTCTATGGCCTTTGTATCTAAATCTTCCTTATCACCCCAAATCCAGCATAAAAACCAATAATCCATTTTCTGTGTAATCACTTTTTACATATTTATTCTTCAATAACTTCATTATAAGTACCCTTTCTGTTTTCAAGCATTTGCATTCAATTAACAGATGCCTACAATTTACAGACTAAATCACCCATATTTTTCCATTTACATGTATATTCTTTTGTTGTTAAAGATTCTGCTCGAATCTTAAACAATAAACTACTTTCCTTATTATTATCACATCTAATATTCCGTTTACTTCTACATATATTTAAACTCTTTTTAATCTTCATACTAATTCTCCATCTCTCTAACTCCCTATTCTTTATTAATGAATTTATTCTTTTATCCTATCTAATGAAAAAAATCTCAGAATGTATATTAAAATTGTCGTTTTAAAATAACTTTATTAGGTTTACTATATACAAGTCTTACTGAAACAAAAGTGATTTCAAGTAGAAAAGTAGTAAAATTGATATTCATATAATTGAGCAACAGTCAATATATATTTAATGCATATTAATTAATATATTCAATAGCCAAGCCACATTAGGTTGCTGTTAATGAGATCAGATATTATGCACCTGTAAAACTATCAGCTGGTGCATGAGTTTGATCTCTTGTCTTAATGTTATTTCATTTTTTTAAAAAGAGTGATTTAATATATAAGGTATATGAGCACAGACTTTCAGATGATCCATCACTCTCCACTCTATCTAATAACGCTGATACACTCAAGCACATATATGCTGAAAAGATAAATAATCACCAATATAGGTATTTCATGCTAAACCAGCAATCATCAGTTGGCCCAGATTATCATCTCCCAACACATATATACTATAAGTGCTCAGATATATATTAAGATAGACAATCTTCATATTTTAATGGACAGGCTCCAATCTACTACACACTCCAACTCTTCAACCATCCATCCAAATGAAAATCTAATGATGGAATGCTCAAAGGCCACCCTGAGGCCGAGATTCTTGTCACACCCATGTTGACCTAAGGTCAATCCGAACCCCACATGTACAGGACATAATCCATTTAATACATTTGCAAGAATGGGAAGACATCTCTCCTTGCATATGTATTAAATGGATTATGTCCTGTACATGTGGGATTCAGATTGACCTTAGGTCAACATGAGTGTGACAAGAATCTCGGCCTCAGAGTGGCCTTCGAGCATTCCATCATTAGATTTTCAATTGGATGGACAGTTGAAGAGGTGGAGTGTGTAGTAGATTGGAGCCTGTCCATTAAAGTATGAAGATTGTCTATCTTAATATATATCTGAGCACTTATAGTATATATGTGTTGGGAGATAATAATCTGGACCAACTGATGATTGCTGTTTTAGCATGAAATACGTATATTGGTGATTATTTATCTTTTCAGCATATATGTGTGAGAGTATATCAGGGTTATTAGATAGAGTGGAGAGTGATGGATCATCCGAAAGTCTGTGCTCATATACCCTATATATTACATATATAGACACAGGTATATAATAAGCCTGTGTTTCAGTTAAAGAGTGATTTAGTATTGTGAGATATGGGATTAAAGCTTAGATAGCATCTTATGAACCGTAATCTGAAAATAATGAATGTAGTAATTCTTATGTTGAGAAAAAGACCACTTTGTATATTTTTATGAGGTTGTTGATTGTTAATAAGTTTGAATGAGTAATGTTAGTGATAAGAGTAAGACAAGGGAAAATGAGGAACAATCCATAAGAAAATGTTCCAATGTTTCTTCATTTCTATGACAGAGGACACATAGTGAATCTATATTTGTGAAGTATCACTTGTAGGAGAGAAAATAATAAGTAGGAAGGGCCTTGACATTTATTTTAATTAAGAAATCCAGGTATTTGAATTCCATATCTGAACTTTTTATAATGTATTTGTTATTACATAACATAAAAGAGCACCTATTATTTGATATTGAAGCAATGGATCCGGAAGTCTGATCCATGCTTCACAGCCTCCTATAAACTTGATTAGTATTGTAGGCCTGAATTAAGTTTATAGCCCAATATCAGCAGGGTTTTGCATTAAAGCTAAAATTAATTATGTTTATGTAATTTGTATTTGCATTTAAATATTTCATTTTAAATAAATTCCATTCTAAGATTAAATTGCTGTTTAAAAAATTACTTGTAAAACCTTTTTAATCAAACATATATATACGGCAAGTGTATATATATAAGTTAATGCAAAATTCTGCTGAAATAAAATGCTTATTTTATTTTATCGAAATAAGAATATATATATCTTTTAAAAATCTTGTTAAAATATGGTGTATGATTTTATTTTGAGATAAGCCCACCAATATTTTCTAAAGGAATGTATGTTTTTAATTAGTTAGCCCATTCAAGTCAAATTAAAGATGGCCTTCTCTTCTTTTTTTTAATTAATAAAAATTCAAAGTTTAAACAAAGAAATTTAGAATAAAAAAGAAAAAGTTATTTTTAGAAAATGTTACCTTGAAATAAAGGAGCATGAGGGGGGGGGCTTATCAAGATCTAAGATCTTACACAAAACAACAGAAGGTGGCTTACAAAAAAGGTATAAATAGGAGAGAGAACAAAAAGACTTGGCATTCAGATTTCCCTTTTGGAGATTGCATTCAGATTTCCCTTTTGAGATTTCATTCAGATTTCTCTGGAGGCTTTTCCGTTAGAGATATCCCCTGCTTGCTTTCAGTCAGATTTCTCTTTGGAGAATTCTTTTAGATTTTACTTGTGCTTGCTTTTCAGTCAGATTTCTCTTTGGAGAATTCATTGAGATTTCTCTTGTTGCTTTTTCAGATTTCTCTTTGGGAGAATTCATTCAGTTTTCTCAGATTTTGCTTCTCATTGAGATTTTGTTCCAAAAAGTTATTTAACTGTCATCCTCACAATCATGGAAAAGTTTTAACAGGTGACGAGTTAGAAGTCAAATGAATTTGATGGATTTGATTATGTTTGGCGGCTAGGCAAATAGCTTTGCCTGCCACCGAGGTTTCTAAAAAGCCATCAAAATGCCATAGAATCCAACCAATATTAATTTGAACCCTGTGCCATGTCTGTGGGAATTTTTGTGAAAGAATGCTACATATTTCCATTTTCCTTGTCTGGACAAATACCTATCGGTGGTTGGATCAAGCCACGAATGCCATCTAACAGGAGCAAGGAACCAGGACGGTAATCGTATCTCTCCTCATCAACTATTTATTATTCTACCCTTTTTGATCATACGTATCTCTCCTCATCAACTATTTATTATTCTACCCTTTTTGATCATATCTTCTTAATATATATTTCTGAAATGTTTTATTTAATTATATTTGTAAGGTAACCATTTTTATTAGACTAGTCTTAGATATATATATATATATATTGTATGATCATCTATCTATATATATTTAACCCTTTTTCCTTTGCTATTCTTCATCACTAACATGTTATCAATATTTTGTATTCCATTGCGTTTAAGTTTAAAAGTTAATTTTTCATTTAAAATATCTTTCCAATTTCAATTGTGTTGTAAATTAAATATGAGTAAGTTTCCTTTGTTTGCCCACTTGATCTCCTCGATAATGCCTCTTTTGTCTGCCATTAGCTCATTATGTATATCTTATTTAGCTATATACATCTTAAATAATTTTAAACTATTTTTAGCACAAAGCAATTAGAAAATGCTTTGTGAAAGATTCTTTATTGTGCTTTATCGAGGGGATTTGAGTTGACAATTTTATTAAAATTGGGAAAAAAAGATTTAGACCACAAAAATATTATGTCGTTATTACTATCCATTTTTATTGTCAAATTTGTTTTTCATTAATCTATAGAGGAATAGCGGAGGCCATTAAAACATTACTAACATTTTAAAAGTCATTAATTAAATTTATTCTTTAATTAAAAAGTTTTGAGTTTCCTAATTTTATTTTAATGCTTTATTTTACTTTTCCAATAATCCAGGCATGCACCACACATTTTCATAGTACTTTTATGCAAATTTAACTATTTGGCTTCGTAGGTGTTCCCATCCATGTCTCTCCCCTGATACTAAGTTTGGGCCGGGTGAGCAAATAATTTATGTGCATCTCAGATAATGTTGTTGGTTCATAGTTAGCCTCGAGAATAGGCGAACAAGGCAGAGGTCATAGTATTCTTGATTTAATATCTCACGTATGGGTGGCCTTGAGGTACTTTCACCTAGTATTCAAACTAGGTTAAACCAACATACATCATCTGATCATCACAGTAAATTTTTTTTCCCCACATTTTGGTGACCATCATGGGCAAAATTTCATTTTTTTTTTGGAAGAATAGGAAGAGGGGATTTGAAAATATAGGTATACAATAGATTTATTTTTTTCCTGCATTTTGTCAACCAACTGGGCCGAATTTCATTTTTTTTTGGAAGAATAGGAATAGGGGATTTGAAATAATATATATATGTAAAAGTTTTCTCCGAGTTTGTCGCCATGGGATGAATGTCATTATTTTTTAAAAAAAAATTAGTACCTGAGAAGTTTGTTTTAGTTTAATATATTTATATATAAATATATCTATAATTTTTCCAAGTTTTGTTTTCTAATGTGAGCCAAATGTCATATTTGTTGGATTAATTAAAAAAGTTAAATGTGTCATAAGGTAAAAAAATTTTTCCCGAGTTTTAAATTGTGAAAATGAATATTTTACATTTAGAAAAGTTAACACTCCATTAGTTTTTTTTTTTTCAGTGAATATATAATTAGAGTAAATGTCAGAGTTATAGCAAATTTTTTTTTCCAAATTAGTATTTTTGTCATGGCCAGCGCCATATTGTTTTTGTCGTATTGATGAGGTGGAATTGTCAAATAAATATCCACCCGCCCTCCCTTAAAATAGCTTTCATACTTTATGTTATTTAGTATTGCTTAAATATGAGAAGTTTTGAGATAATAATGTTTTTCGAAATATAGTGTATATTCAGTGTTAATATTTTAGTAAAAAGTACAAATAGAAAATAAAATGTTTTTTCCCATTTGTATAAATTTTTGTAAAGATCTAATAGATAACTTTTTTTTTCCATTAATAGAAATTTTTTCGTAGATCTAAGTTTTGATAAGTTCAAATTAGCACGTGTCAATATATGGTGGTGGCAAATTTTTTTTTTTCACTTTCTCTGTGTTCGTTTCTTTAAATCAATAATTTTAATCATGCAAAAAAAATTTTTTCTCACTTTTAAATATTTTGCAGTTACATTTCCTCACAAACATATATAAATATAAGTTTTGTTAATAAAATTATAATTTAATTTTCAACATGATAAATAGTAAATGCGTGTATGTTCATTTTAATAAAGATATATATAAGATATATTTTTGTATAACATATATGTCAGCCACCTTTAGTTAAGATTTTTTTTCTCAGTTTGGATTATGCTATTGAATCATTTATTGAGTAACCGTTAGGTGAAGACCCTTTGAGTTACCGTTAGGTGAAGCTCTTTTTTTGGTAAAGATCCCCTTAATAACTGTTTAGGTGAAGACCCCTTACACTTTAGAGTTTAGAATTGCTGTGTAGCCTGAAATAATAGGAATATGCGGTCTGCAATATGACAAATCTTTCTAATAAAATCATGTACATGATAAGAAAAAAAAATTTGTATAGTTATATCTGTGTGTATATATGCTTATTTAATGATGTACATATTCATATATATGGGTGTATATGATATACAATTTGTTATAGTTCGGTAAAACCCATTTTTATATAAATGTTTTTTAAACAGTTTTTGATCTCAATGCGTGATTCTGTAAAATTGCTTGAAAATTGTTAATCTATTTCAGGTTGTGACCAAAATGGTATTTGGTTTCGGTCCCAGGTTTATAATTCGGAGTGGCAGTTATCATGGGATTTTATTTTAATTGTTTTTTTATTATATATTTTGTTTTGTTAATCGTAATTTAGGCTGTTTAAATTGATATTTTTTGTGTGTCATGACCAAAATGGTAGTGTGGTTTCGAACCCAGGTCAGACATATTACCTTACTTAAAATTATACGTCTTAGATAAAATTGTAAAAATGATTTAAAATAACATTTACTTATTCATGCAGAGATTTTTTTTGAAAGTGAAGTGAAAATCAAAATAAATTTTAATCGTATTAAACTTTATAAATCCTTATTAATGTGTGCTTGGATCATTATCCATTAAGATGTATATTTGATATGGCCATCACCTTGTCAACTGGCACCCCCATCAAATAAATTTGTCGGCAAGTGCAATCTCTCATATCGGATTACAAATAAACAAACCATAGGAGGTAGATGATCAAAATAAAAATGTATGCGTAGTGAGCCAAAATAATTTTTAAACAAGACTTATGTATATTTTGCTCACATATTCCTTTTGATATATATATATATACACTTGTGTATTAATGTAAATGCATTTTTTAGTTGTTTCAGGTGTCAGAGAAAGCCAGGTCAAGCTGTAAGTGTATTATTTTAATTATATTGTGACAATATAGCAGTGACATTTTAATTAAATATAAAAATAAATAAAGTGAGAAGAATAATATGTAGTATAAATAAATATTAAAAACAGTCACAGCAGGATTTTTTTTCATGTACAAACAGATACATATAGGCATAGGTTTAAGATAGGACCTCGTGAGGTAGGCAAAGTTGATTTCTAAAAACATACAAAGTAAAACAGATAGTTATATAAAATAAAGAACTTATTCTATTTTAGAAAGAACTAAAATGTTTTTTTTGATATACAGAAGGATATAGCTCCTAGACATGTGTGATAAAATATACTTATTTAGATTGTTTATAAAAGACTAAAATACATTTTACAAATAAGGTGTGATTGTTGTATAACAAAATAGCCAATATTAGGCAAAAATAGACCAACGGAAGAAAGTTGAAGATTATGACAGTGATGAGGAGGTAGTGCTCAACCCCCCAATATGGCAACATGTACTCATAGTGACCAAAAATACAATTTGGAAGATCTCATCACAGAAATGATACAAGGAAGAAAAATGATGATGACCATGTTCCAAGAATACATGGGAATGACATCACAAAGATTGAACCATTTGGCGGAAAACATGGGTCTCCATTAACAACATACTAGTAGAACAAAAGTATTACCAGATGATGACATTCAGCTTAAATCATTGATGGATAATGAATTAGGAAAGGATATGCATACCTTGGAGGTGTCAGTCAAGCATGAAATACAGGATGGAGAAGAAAATGGATAGATGAATGAGTATAGAAAGAAAATAAACAATCATCAACCACTGAACCAAATCCAGGTGCAACAAGGCAACCAAATCCTTATGCCAATAATAATTAATCTGGTAACATCTCCTGTGGCAAAGTTTGTCCATATGCAATGTTTTAAAGGGGAACCAGGTGGAAACCCCAGACACCACTTAGACAGTCTCAAAATATTTTTCAATTCCAGAATATGACGGAACAAGAAAAAGTGGCGATCTTCAGTCATCCTTTAAAAGAATCTGCCAGAGACTGGTGGAACACTCTGTCTATACAACCATTAACATTTATGGAATATGAGAATGCAGTGATGTCAATGTATTGGAGTGCAGAGTGGCAGGAAGGTCTGATGTATTCCATAATGCATGAAAGATACTCAGCTAACCATCAAGAGACTTATGCTCAGTTTTTTGTTAGGCAGGTAAATCATATAAAAGCGCTAAGTGCATTCAGTTATTCAGAAATGCAGATAGTAAGGATGATTAGGCACAACATGCCACCCTGGATAAGGCAACTAATGATAAGCAGTCAATTGTAAGATACTGAAGGTACAACTTGTATACTAATGGCTATCGAATATGAAAATCTTGATGAAGACAGAAATGAAAAGGAGGTAAACTTTCAAAATAAATCTATTGCCAAACAAAAGAGCACAAACCTGTCAAAAGTAGAAAATAGGGAAGCTGTACCATCCCATGCAGAAATTGTACAACAAAAGGATAACAAAGAAGACATATGCACAAACACAAACCCAGTCATTCAAGTATACATTTGAAAATAAAATACAAGCATTAGTTGACTCTGGCAATCAAGTATCCATCATATCAAAAAGACTAGCCATGGAATATGAAAGCAACCCAAGATACTTAAAGTTCCCATGTGCCCTATCCAGTTAACTCTGGCAAATGGAAGAAAAATAGTGAACAATACAAAAGTGGTTTGAGATGACAATTAGCGGTAAATGTTTTAATCATGCCTTCTTAGTAATAGAGGGGTTGTTGTATGACTTAGTATTAGGTTCAGATTTCCTTCAGCAGTATCAAGGGATCATACATTACCCAACAAGGAAATGTATGTTAGAAGGCATACAAGTCCTGTTTACAACAGTGGCTCAAGAGAATCACCCCATTGGCAGTTGCATTGTACAAGCGATCGATGAGGAAATGATAAAACAAAAAGTGAGCATATCAATGATTAAGAATAAGGAGCATAGTCAGCAGTTACAACAAATTTTACAAAGATACACAGCGGTATTTTCTGGGGTACCAGAAAAAATTAGAGGGTATACACACCGAATTAGGCTTAGAGAGGAATCGTACCAGCAAACAGAAACTTACCCTATCCCATTCCAATACAAAGAGGAAGTGGATAAACAAATAAAGAAGATGCTGGAATGGGATATTATCGAATGGGCACCTTTGCCATACAATAATCCATTGATTGTAATCAAGAAAAAAATGGAAATGTGCAAAGCCTATATAATGTGACCATTCTGGAATGTGATGTGCAGCCACTGATGCATGAAACATTCATGCAGCTCACAGAGAAGACTGTATTCTTGACCATGGAAATGACAGTGAGTTATTGGAAAATGGAATTGGATCACTGTGATAGAAAGTATATGGCATTTCGTTACAATGGCTAGACTCACGTGTTCAAGAGGATTCTATTCAGTTTGATTAACAGTGGAGCAGGCCTCATGAGATGTTTGAAGAATGTTTTATCTCCTCAAATACAGGAACACATGTTTTGTTACATGGGCGATATCGTGATTGCCTCAAAGGACATCAATGAGCATTTGCGTCATTTGGAAAGCTTCTTTCGTGAATGCATACATGAAAATATAACCATCAACATAGAAAAAAGTTTTTTCGCAGTGGATGAAATTGAATTTTTGGGCCATGTTGTAAATAGTCAAGGTGTCAAACCCCATCCTACAAAAATAGAAGCTATAAAGAATTTTCCAACTCTCACCAACCAAAAGCAGGTTTGAGCATTTCTAGGATTGTGTAATTTCTATCACTGCTTCTATCCTAGATTTGCTTATGACACCATGCTAATTGAATTAATAAAGAATAGTAGTAAAAAATGGGAATGGAAAGAGAGGCATGAGCAAGAAATGTCTAAAGTAAAAGATAAGTTTTTGGAAACAGTAATGTTATACCATCCGGATTTTGCCCACCCTTTTTACCTTCAAACAGATAGCAGTAGACAAGGCTTGGTCACTGTGTTGTTTCTAATTAAAGATAAAATGAGCATCAAGTGTTGTACTTTATTAGTCAGACATTGAGAGGGGCAGAAAAGCATTATACAACAACTGAGCAGGAGATATTAGCAATAATGTGGGTGTGCCAGAAACTGAAACAGTTTTTGTTGGGCTCAGAAATGGTAATCATAACTGACCACAAATGTTTGAAATTTCTGAACAAGAGCTTTCTAGACAATGACAGATTGATAAGGTGGAGCCTGATTCTTCAATAGTTATGGTATAGTGTCATTTATTGCCCAGGATCACAGAATATTGTGGCTGATATTTTAAGCCGCCACCCTGTACCCATGACTGCTCAGAATCCAGATTTTAAAAACCAGACAATGAAGATAATGATGACCACAGCAGGAAACACAGTTGAATCTTACCTCCAGAATTTAGCATATTGGCAGGCCCAGGATGCTCAATATAAAAAAAATAATTAACATTATTACATCTAAGATGGCAGCCAGTAGGCACCATAATCACTACAGAATCACAGATGGGATCATTCAGATTAATACCAAAATCCCTCACAGTCCATGGAAAGTCATAATACCTCACAAATTGAGAAACCAAATTATTACCCACATCCATCAGTTGGTGGGACATTATGGTCCTCGGAAAGTAGAAGAAGCAATAAAATGTCAATTCTGTTGGCCAGGGATGTACTCACAGATCCTATGTGTGTTGAAAACCTGTGAGCTTTGTGCTCAGACCAAGGCACCAAATCGATCGTATGCAGGAGAGCCAAAACCGATCCTCACATCTAAACCAAATGAGCTGCTAGCTGTAGATCATTATGGCCCATTATCGATGTTTCAATGATTCCAGTATCTGTTTGTCACATATGATGTGTTTTCAAAGTACGTGAAAGCATTCCCAGTAAGGACGGCAAACTCTAGAGGAGCAATAAAGGCACTTCAGGAAAAAGAGTTGCCGGAAGGTGGAAAACCTCAGATAGTGATATCTGATCAGGGCACAGAATTTACATCCAAAGAATGGAAGACATGGATGGCTAAACAAGGAATTCAACATAGGCTAACTTCCTTTAAAAATCCACAGGCTAACCCTTGTGAAAGAGTCATGTGAGAAATAAGGTGACTCTTTAGGACATATATACCAACAAACCATCAGGACTGGGTGAATAAAACTGAAAAGGTGGTACAATATATTAACAACACAATGAATGAGTCAATGGTATTTACTCCAACTCACCTGCATTATGGTAATGTCCTCAGTTATTTAAAGCCAAAATGCTGATGGAAGAGAAGTAGATAAACTACAAGATCAAAAGATAGCATATGAATGAATAAAATGGGCGGCACTGCATCGGAAAAATAAAAAACGAAACCAGCAATATCAATTCAGGCATGGGGAACAAGTATGGCTGAGAGACCCTAGGCCAAGTAATACATCACGGAAAGAATTCAAAAAGTTTTTCCCAATATATCAAAAGCCATACACATTGAAAAAGAAATGTGGAAGAAAGGCTTTCCTTTTGGAAGATAGTGATGGCATAAAAGGAGTATACAATGCCAGAAACTTAAAACCTTGCGTACCACCAGACCCTGGAAATTACGCAAATTAAAAATAGATACATACCTTGTTAGACTAGAACCAACACTGACCTGACCCTAGTTATATGATTAAGAAAAAGAAAGACCATAGTTAATAACAAATTAAGTATTACAGTAAATAAAGAGTAGGCTTGAACTCACCTGGCACAAAATTTTTACCTCTGACCTGAAGCAACAGCATTTTTTTAACATTTTTTTCTCACTAACTATTGGGAAATGAAGCAATTGATCCAGAAGTCTGAACAATGCTTCACAACCTCCTATAAACTTGATTAGTATTGTAGGCCTGAGTTTATAGCCCAATATCAGCAGGGTTTTGCATTAAAGCTAAAATTAATTATGTTTATGTAATTTGTATTTGCATTTAAATATTTCATTTTAAATAAATTCCATTCTAAGATTAAATTGCTGTTTAAAAAATTACTTGTAAAACCTTTTTAATCAAACATATATATATATATATATATATATATATATATGAGTTAATGCAAAATTCTGCTGAAATAAAATGCTTATTTTATTTTATCAAAATAAGAATATATATATATATTTTTAAAATCTTGTTAAAATATGGTGTATGATTTTATTTTGAGATAAGCCCACCAATATTTTCTAAAGGAATGTATGTTTTTAATTAGTTAGCCCATTCAAGTCAAATTAAAGATGGCCTTCTCTTCTTTTTTTTAATTAATAAAAATTCAAAGTTTAAACAAAGAAATTTAGAATAAAAAAGAAAAAGTTATTTTTAGAAAATGTTACCTTGAAATAAAGGAGCATGGGTGAGGCTTATCAAGATCTAAGATATTACGCAAAACAATAAAAGGTGGCTTACAAAAAAGGTATAAATAGGAGAGAGAACAAAAGACTTGGCATTCAGATTTCCCTTTTGGAGATTGCATTCAGATTTCCCTTTTGAGATTTCATTCAGATTTATCTGGAGGCTTTTCCTCTAGAGATTTCCCCTGCTTGCTTTCAGTCAGATTTCTCTTTGGAGAATTCTTTTAGATTTTTCTTGTGCTTGCTTTTCAGTCAGATTTCTCTTTGGAGAATTCATTGAGATTTCTCTTGTTGCTTTTTCAGACTTCTCTTTGGAAGAATTCATTCAGTTTTCTCAGAATTTTGCTTCTCGTTGAGATTTTGTTCCAAAAAGTTATTTAGCTGTTGTCCTCAGAATCATGGAAAAGTTTTAACATGCGATGAGTTAGAAGTCAAATAAATTTGATGGATTTGATTATGTTTGGCGGCTAGGCAAATAGCTTTGCCTACCACCGAGGTTTCTAAAAAACCATAAAAATGCCATAGAATCCAACCAATATTAATCTGAACTCTGTGCCATGTCTGTGGCACATTTTGTGAAAGACTGCTACGTATTTCCATTTTCCTTGTCTGGACAAATACCTATCGATGGTTGTATCAAGCCATGAATGCCACTTAACAGGAGCAAGGAACCAGGATGGTAATCGTATCTCTCCTCATGAACTATTTATTATTCTACCCTTTTTGATCATACCTTCTTAATTGCTTATTGTAGTATATTTCTGAAATGTTTTATTTAATTATATTTGTAAGGTAACCATTTTTATTAGACTAGTCTTATATATATATATATATATATATATATATATATATATATATATATATATATATATATATATATTGTATGATCATCTATCTATATATATTTAACCCTTTTTCCTTCACTATTCTTCATTACTAACATGTTATCAATATTTTGTATTCCATTGCAGTTAAGTTTAAAAGTTAATTTTTCATTTAAAATATCTTTCCAATTTCAATTGTGTTGTAAATTAAACATGAGTAGGTTTCCTTTGTTTGCCCATTTGATCTCCTCGATAACAGCTCTTTTGTCCACCATTAGCTCAGTACATATATCTTATTTAGCTATATACGTCTTAAATAATTTTAAACTGTTTTTAACATAAAGCAATTAGAAAATGCTTTGCGAAAGATTCTTTATTGTGCTTTATCGAGGGGATTCGAGTTGACAATTTTATTAAAATTGGGAAGAAAAGACTTAGACTGCAAAAATATTATGTCGTTATTACTATCTGTTTTTATTGTCAAATTTGTTTTTCATTAATCCATAGGGGAATAGTCGAGGCCATTAAAACATTACTAACATTTTAAAAGTCGCTAATGGAATTTATTCTTTAACTAAAAAGCTTGAGTTTCCTAATTTTATTTTAATGCTTTATTTTACTTTTCCAATGATCCAGGCACGCACAACACATTTTTGTAGTACTTTTATGCAAATTTAACTATTTGGCTTCATAGGTGTTCCTGTCCATGTCTCTCCCCTGATGTTAAGTTTGGGCCGGGTGAGCAAATAATTTATGCGTGTCTCAGATAATGTTGTTGGTTGTAGTTAGCCTCGAGAATAGGCAAATAGGGCAGAGGTCATAGTATTCTTGATTTAATATCTCACGTATGGGTGGCCTCTAGGTACTTTTGCCTAGTATTCAAACTGGGTTAAACCAACATACATCATTGGGTTGTCACAATATTTTTTTTTTCAATTTCATATGTTTGCTAATAGTTAATTTTATTTAGAAATAGATTATGTGAGTGAGTAGTGTGTTTACTTGTGGGAATTATTAAGGTTTTGTTAAAATTATTGTTAGTGGGTGATGGAGTGTCAGTAGGCTTAACATGAATTACACTTTTAACATTTGGGAAGAAATTAATTAGTTTGTCATTTCATTAATGGCTCTCTGAAGATAAAATGTAAAAATGCCATGTAATAAGAGACCACTGAATTTAATGTGTTTTTATGCCTAGAGATACTGCCTTTTATTTCAAATTATTTTAGTGATAAAGGTGTATATGATTTTTCGAATGAAGAAATAAATTTAATAATGAGTAAGAAATAATTAATTTGAGGAAATATTAAAATGTTGATTAGTGATGCCTTAACATATATTGAAATGTATTCTTAAGATAATGCATTGATAGTGCCTTCTACAAAACAATAAGTTGATTTTGAATAGAAGTTTTTATTGTATTATATGAGAAATGCATTGGGAAACCTAAAAATTTATGAGATGTAGAGGAAAAATTGAAAGGAATGGTTTTACCTGTAAGAATATTCCAAGTAAAAGATTTGGTTTTATTAAAGTGAATAGAAAAATTGTTAATATAGTTATTAAATGCATTGTCAAGTAAGGGAAGGAGTTTTATTGAGGGGAGATTAATAACTAAGTCATCCATATAAGAAATGTGATTAACAGTTTGTTTAATTATGGTAATATGTACTCCTGGAATTTTGCTTTCTATTTTCAAAAGAATGGGGTTGATATAAATAGCGAAGAAGAATAGAAATTATGTGTATAAAATCCAGGGAGTATTTTTCCATTGAGTGTAATGCAAGCTTCTTTATTTATATGTAGATTTGCCAGTAAGTATAGGTATGATAGTAATATATTATATTCTTGAAGTAGTTGGAGTAGTTTAGGCAAAGGAGCTGAGTCAAATGCAGACTTTATATCCAATTGCACAGTAATGGACCACATTGTTTACATTGCCTAACATGGTCTATTATTTATTTAAACAGAATAGCTGATGATGAAATAGCCAAACCTTTTTTTGTAAACTGAAATTTTGATAATGAAGGGAGAAGGAGTGGTTAGATTTTATCTTTAATAAGAGATTCAACTATTTTAATAAAAGGTGGAGTCATGAATATGGGTCTAAGATTGCTGAAGGGGAAAATGAAGAATTTTTTTAAGGAATGGGGAACGATAAATATAGAATAAAGCTCTGGAATCATGTGGATTTGTTTGGACAAATGATTAATTAAATTATGAATTATTGGAAGTAGTTGAGGTTGTTAATTAAGCAGGAATCTGAGTACTGCATGAAATCCTGACTGAGTATTATCAGGAATGCTGTTTAGCTTAAGGGCAATATCAGATTTAGTAATTCCATGATATCGAACATAATGTCAAATAAAAAAAGGAGAAAGTTTGGGATAGGAATAAATTTAAAATTTGAATTTAAAGTAATAGTATATAAGGAAAAACATGTTTTCTTCAGTTATCACATTTGAATCTTCCAAAATGGATGATGGTATTGTTGCTTTTGTTTTATAATAAAGGTCCCATTGTATATATTCTTTTGACAAATTATATCTGGCATATATATTTTTGGCTTTTAATAGACAGAGAATTGGCCAAGATTTGTTGTGTGTTTGTATATTTATTTGATAGTTATGATTAAAGCAATAGAGGTTGTTGAAGGAGAAATTTTTTTTAGTTTAAAGTGTAATGTATCCATTTTTTTACCAATCTAGTTGGAGATTCATTTTTTCTAGTATAAAAATTTATGATAGATTTGATTATGTTTATAAATGTGAACTATGATTCTACAGGGTTTAAATCTATATTGTTTACTTTTGAAAAATAAATGTAAATTTCTGAAAAGACAGCTTCAGGTATCATAGATTTTAGAAGTAATCTAATAGTGTTGTTAAGTCAAATGACTGGTTGGCTTTGCAGGGTTAACTCAACTTTAATTTCCAATGCATAATGGTTTGTGAAAAGCTTACAGAAATTAGTGTATGATGATAAAATGAAAGTCTGGAGAGTAGAAAAGAAGATCTATTAGTATAGAATGTTTTTGTCATAGAAAGAAAATGACTTTGTGGAAGAAAATCCATCTATTCTCATGAGTCTGGCATTAATCCAATGGAAAAATTCTTTCACAAAAGTTAAATATGGTATGTTGAAATTACCAGGTAAAATTATAGAATGGGGTTAGTAGAAATAAGCAGAAATTACCAGGTAAAATTATAGAATGGGGTTAGTAGAAATAAGCAAAATTATCTGCCTTATTAGTCTCATTATTAATTTTGTTTTGTTGTAAAGGTATACTATGATTGTGTTTATTATGAGGGAAGTATGATAGTGGGTTACTATGCTCTTATTGGAGTCAAGATATAGAATTTTAAATTGCTTAAAATAATATTTCATTATTTTTAATTTCAAGAAAATGCAGTATATTAGTATTTTTTAAATCTTGCTAACTATAAGTTTAAATTTAACAATTTAGCCTAATATTAGTACCCAAAAAGATAATTATATAATTTCTTCAAAAATGAATTTAAAAAACTTTTCTCAAATATTTTTTAAAAAAATATCAATTAGATTTTTTTATTATGTATTTACTTGTGATTTTTATTTGTAGTTAAATAATAAAATGTTTTTTTAATGATTAAAGTTATGGGACTTCTTTTTTTAAAATCATTTCTCCTTCACAAATAATATGTGCATTGAGTTAATTTGTTTTTCACTGCAATAAATTAAATTACTAGAAAAGTAATTATATTTACTGACAAAAATAATTTATTCTTTATAGAAAATGATATAAATTATTTATTAATTTAAATTAATTGGCAATCTGAAACTAACCTGAAAATAATTTATACAAATATCTTGAATTCACACATGCATTAAATAAATAATGAAGTAATTACATGACTTTACTGTTTAAGAGTTTATGGAAGGTTTAGACATCAGAAAAAACAGAGCTGAATGTAATCTATGGACTTTAAGCTTTTGAGTGTGGCATAGCTTTTGTTTGGAATTCAGTTTAATATAAGTACATTTAATTAAAGTTAGAGTTACTGTAATCCCAAGAGAGCTATAAATAAACTAAATACAACCCATCAACAAATGGAAAAGTGTAGAATAGAATAAAGCATTCAATTTATTGACATGTAGCAAGGCAGTGTGTAATTTATATTAATAGGATTTCGGTACAACAATAAGTCATTCCGAAATCTCTATAAATGGATTTATATTACTTTATTTGTTGCTTTCTGGGGGTTTATAGTATATTGTGTTTTAATTACATCTATATTTGACCTATTATTATTAATATTTGCATCTATCTATTGTTTTACTTAATAAACAGAAGTTGTTAAAAACAAGGTTTGGCCTTTATCCCCTGCTTATAGTAATTTTAAAATGGCTTATATCAATGTATATAAACCATGATCTGTGTTACAACATGTCAATTTATTTGTGTGCTTATATATGATCTGAACTAAAGTAGTAGCTGAAGCTTTAATTATATTTATGTATGAGTTATTATTATTAATATTTACATATAGATGTTATTTCATCTAATATATTGACCTAGATCCACCTACAGTACTCTTGTCCTTTTTTAAAATTTTATCAAACCCAATTCAGCTGAAATACTTCAACTTTATGTTTAATAATCTTAATACATATTTATACTTGATACATTATTTTATTATATTCAGACATTATTTAATAATTTATTTATTTATTTATTTTTAAATAAAAAAACCTTTATTAACACAATAAATATTTACAATTTATACAAGTAATTAAACAAATGATCAAATATGCTACAGTTTTGTATACCAAAACCCAAAGAATTTGATATATTCCACTATTAACACATAAAGTCTGCAGGCAATTAACTATTTATCTTAAACTCAAGAAGATTGACTTGTATCACTGTACTAGAAGGAGATTCCAAAACATGAAATTCAAATGAGCAAAGCATGTAACAAAATGATTGATTAGTCCAAGGAATAAGCCACGCATAAGAATTAAACCTTTATTACATTTTACTTTATTTATATTTCATGATTATCTTGTTTTCTATATGACCAAGGAACAAATCAGCACTTCAAGAAGAGGAGAAAATACCATTGATAGCTTAACCATCAATGATACCTATGGTCATATTGATGCTATAACTATGACCTTATTTCCTAATCATATCTCACCTCCATGCTGCTGGAACAAACACCCACCATCCAAAGCATTTTATTTGTTTTGAGGATAAAATTCAGGTACCATCCAATTGCATATGTTGCATATAACTAGCATGAAAATGACAGGCTAAAAATATTGTGCTTGAAATATCCTAAGATAACTCCTACTCTTAATCAGGGGGTCCAATGCATTTAACTTAGCATACTAGATAGTTATACCCTTAACTAATGGTTATGCAATGACAAGAGAGAAAGAATAGACCAAATAACAATTAAGCAAACATTATTATTTATTCATACACACACAAATTTACTATAATAGAACATAATAAACTTTACACAAAGAAAATATACATGATTAAGTTATGGCTAACTTTTTAGAATAGTCCTTCATTAAAGTTTTTATTCCAAAAAAATAAGGTGACTAGACAGTCATTATTGAAAATACATTTATCTAAGTTTTTCATGACATTAAGATGATATATCTCCTTTGGTTTTCATTGGTTTGGATTTTTCAACCAGTTGGCCTGTTGCTCTCCATCAATGGCTTCATGATTTCCCTTCCATTCTTCAGATCAACAATGGGAGAGAGTATGCAGCAGTGTCTAATTTATATTCTAGGTAGTTTTAGGCATTGCTTTCAGATGATAACAGTTGTTGCAGATGAGGACTTGGGGTCTGAAGCCTAGTTGAGCACTCCTACAGTTTTTTTAGCAATGCATGCTGCTATTTCTGTGGCTTCTGCTTTGATATTTTCCATGGCAGTAAGAACTGGTTCACTACTATGCTTAAATCTATGAATGTCTAAATCTCTGGATGTCTGAATGACTCCAAATGAATCTGTTGTGAATCTGTTGACAAACTTATGTGAATCTGAGTGCAAAACTTAAAAATAACTGGATAACAATAGCTGAACTGCACTTTTATACTTCAACTCCCTCATTATTTCTTTCTTTATTGTTTTAATTAATTTTTTTAAAACTTAAATCTAGTTTAATTAATTTTACATTATTCTTTAATCTAATCTTTTTCTAGATTAATCTACTATCTTATCACTTTTATGCTGATGAGATAGTTTACATCATGTTTTAATTAATTCAGTTATCAGTTTTAATTTTTTATCAACCAGGAATCTTTCAATCTTAATTGCATTTTAAAAAAATTTTTATTCTGATTTTTCACATTTAGTTATTTTTAGGCATTTATTATTTTAATTTATAAAAACAAGAAAGATAGAAGGTTTTAAATCCTTTTTTATTTTAGATTTTTCACAGATTTTATTTCCCAACCCTACTCTTAATGAATAGCTTTATTCTAAAGAATGACACAGTCTTTTATTTTAATTCTATTTTTGCAAATCTTTTTAATACTAAATTTGATCCTATACTCTTAAAATTATAACCTATGTAACACTGATATATATGTGTGTTTCAGAACATATATTTCACTAGCTTTACAATATAGAAGTTCTTAAAAATGTTATGGGTTTTATCCTCTTAACTGTTTACAGTGATTCTAAAATAGTGTATGGTTATACTGAATTTATGTTAATGTATATAAATCATGTTCTGTGTCATTCAAGTAAATAAATTGAATGCTTAAATATTTGTGCTAAAATACACAAAGATCACTATATATTTTTTATATACCAAGTTTGCATTAATTTATTCATAGATTTCTGGTGACTTATAGTAGTGATGAATTGCCATAAACCAATAATAAAACATTATTATTATAATACATAATAATTTTAACATATAAGTGGTTAATGACTGATTTTAATATGTATGGGCTGCCATTCAAATGTGTGTACACACTAGCATTTATAAAAAATATATACTTATTAAATCCATATTATATTTTTACAATCCACTTAATTCCATGTTAAAAAAATACATACATAAAACCAATGCACACATGCATGCATATTACTGTTATCTTCTTACAAATCAAAGTTATTACTATACTTAAATAAAAGCTGTTTTTCTTTAAATATATATATTGATCTTTCTACAACTCTTCATAAAAGTTTTTTTTCTTTTTTTTCTCATTACTCTTAATTAATTATAAACCTCTTTAAAAATATAGCTAGCAGGTTCTTTTGTTCTCTAATATAAAAAGATTTTTTTAAAAAAAAAATTTCAACAGTAAAATATAAACTAGAATCAGTCCTGCTTTTAGATATATAATTCAAGCAATTGTGAAGTTAATTATTTAAACTAATATTTTAATAAAATATTATTTATTTACTCACCAACTAATATCTGTTTGTGTAGTAGGTCTCCTGTATGCACTATATATATATATATAAAATTGAACCATATTGTGTAGTAGGTCTCCTGTATGCACTATATATATATATATAAAATTGAACCATATTAAAATAAGTATAGTTAATGAGTGTTTGACATTTGGTAATATTTTAAAAGCTAAAAGTAAAATTTAAAAATCATCAATGGAGGCAATTTTTTTTGTGTTAGTATAATTTTATTATTAGATACATACAATGAAAGTTATTTGTGCATTTAATGTTATCTATTTAATTTTAAAAAAAGTTAAAATTGGAAGGAATAAAAATACATGCAGATTATTAATTCAGGTAAGTAAAACAAATTCCAAATGCAAGAGATTACAACCAAAGTATTAATGCTAATTAAAGATGACTGAAAGAATTTATAAAAAAGAGAACTTTGTAACAACAAAAAAGAAAAATTAATGTACAAGATTACCAATTTGTATTTTGATAACAAAAGATAAGAATATATGTGCAGAAATCTAAAAAACTGACCCAAGGTTATAAAAGAGGCAGAAAAACTGCAAACAGGATCTTTTTGCTAAAGGTTTTGTGCACACTGGATGGGTAAGAGGACAGTTCCCTAGTTCTCTCAACCATAACAAAAATTCAGCAATATTCATTTGCTGAACCAATGCATCAGGAATGAATACAAACCAGAGCAATTTGTGGATATCTTCTTTCATCATAAAGAGGTTATTCCAAAAGCTTTGTGTCTAGCCGTTCCTTGTAACTGTCCAAAAACATGAAAATGTCAATAGAAGAAATCAGTTAACTTCCAATGAGCTTGGGATCCCAATAAATACATGTATGCTACAAGAATACTTACCAATAATCTAAGTTATTCATACCGTAATTTGTGTCTAATTAAATATTTGCAAACTAAATTTAATTATAAACCTAACTGCAAGTGATCCACCTTATTTAATTTTATTACTTCCAATATTTCTATTGTTAGGGCTGGCCTTTTGCTGTTCATGTGATTTTCATGATGGATTATAATGGTTTTCAGCAGAGACATTTTGAAGCGTGGATTTTTTCCCTTGTTCTCCATAGGTTTTTCATAATTTTCCCAAAGTATTTAGGATTGCTCTCTTGTGAAGATATTCATGGCCATTTGGAAGAACTGAACAGTAGATTGATTTAGTCCATATTTTATGTTATCTCCAAGTGTTTTCCTATTTCTCAACTTTCCCAATATTGTACTCCTAAAAGACTATTCATATTTGATTTCTAGACTTTACAAATAATTTCTAATTGTAACATTCATTTGTCTTTAATGGTTAATGCAAACTCTTTCCACATTCCTTTCCCTTTTCATATGTATCATGCTCCAGGATTTCATTTTTACCATTCTTTGTAAGCCTCTTATTTAACTATATTTATACCTTTTTTTGATGAATAAACTTTCATCACTGAGAAAAAAAACTAAGCTATTCATACCCTAATTTGTGTCTAATTAAATGTTTGCAAACTAAATTTAACTATAAACCTAACTAAAAGCTTTTGAGACAACTAAAGACACATTTACCAGTATATTTTTAAAAGAACTGTTTCATTATGGATTAACATTACTATCTAAATTAGCATGTATATATTCTTTCAATTTTATTAATAATTTATTATTTAAATATTTTAATTTGTCATAATAAAATATTTACCTTTAATATCAACTTTTTATTGTATGTTCTTAATTTTACTTATTTAGATTTTATTATTAAAAAGATTATTAATGAGAATTGTATAAATTACCTTTGCCAATATGCTTGTTTAATAGTTAAGCCTGAGGGTAATTCATATAAATTAATTGATGGGAAAACATAATTCCCAATCTTATTTTAGTGATTTGTTTTGAATCATCGATGCTGTGCAATGGATGTCAGTGGAACTATGACCCTGGCACCCTTTTAAATAAATTTAAAACTGATTCTGTCAGCAATTCAAATAGTAATAAAATATTAGGTCAGTTAATCAGGAAATATACTGTTTTTGAGATATCTAAACTCATACATATGAACAGAAGATTTTTCTTGTTCATAGTTTAATTAACTAGCAGTTTATAGTGTGCAATAAAAGGATTAATTCAAATGTAAAATGTTACAATTTATATAACCATTAGTCAACCACAATGTAAATAACAATCACCAATCTCAAACTGTTGTCAAGTCAACCTCCTTTTAGCAATAAAGGTGGAATCCCTCCACCTTTATTTATACCATGTATTTATATAGACACTAAAGATTGCAAGTTGACCACAGAGATTGAAATTATTGATACAAAAAGTTTAAATAAACCTCCTTATACAGGTAAATACACCCTGCTCTAAATGCAGACTAATAAATAGTCAATTATAACATTTCAAATTGCACCAAAATTATTACTTAAATAATAAGTGTAATAATGCTCAAGGTTAAATGGCTTAATAAGTAACCATTAGAAACCAGTCAGTTCTTATACAATTCCAATATAAATAACAATTAACAATCTCAAACTGTTGTCAAGGCAACCTTCTTTTAACAATAAAGTTGGAATCCCCCACCTTTATTTATGATCCAATATATTTATATAGACAATAAAGATTAGAAATTGACAACAGAGATTGAAATTATTGATAAAACAAGTTTAAATAAACTCCTTAAACAGCTAAATATAATCTATACTGAATGCAGACTAATAAATAGTCAATTAAAACATTACAAATTTCAATTATAATTTTCACATTGCACCCAAAGTATTACTTAAAAAATAAATTGCCTTGACAACAGTCTGAAAATGATTGTTATCTATATTGGGATTGTCTAAGTGCTGACTGATTTTTAATAGTTACTTATAAATCCATTTATCCTTGAGCACTGTTACACTTATTATTTAAGTAAAGCTTTGGGTGCAATTTGAAAATTATAATTGAAATTTGTAGTGTTGTAATTGATTATTCATTAGTCTGCATTCAGAACAGTATATATTTACCTGTTTAAGTAGGTTTATTTAAACTTTTTTGTATCAATAATTTCAATCCCTGTGGTCAAATTGCAAGCTTTAGTGTCTATATAAACATATGGAATCATAAATAAAGGTGGGGGATTCCACCTTTATTGTTAAAAGAAGGTTGTGAGATTATTGATTATTATCCTATATTGTTATTGATTATTCATTAGTCTGCATTCAGAACAGTATATATTTACCTGATTAAGTAGGTTTATTTAAACTTTTTTGTATCTATAATTTCAATCCCTGTGGTCAAATTGCAACCTTTAGTGTTTATATAAACACATGGAATCATAAATAAAGATGGGGGATTCCACCTTTATTGTTAAAAGAAGGTTGCATTGACAAGAGTTTGAGATTATTGATTATTATCCTATATTGTTATTGTCTAAGTGCTGACTGATTTCTAATGGTTATATATATGATACAATAACTTTGTGCTTCTCTGCCTATAGATAAAGCAGCATATCCTGCATTGATCTGACTCTGATGGTAAGCTGGTCCATTAGAAAGATATAAATGAGATAACTGTTGACATTCAGTCAGATTCATTCAGACTTCAAGAATGCCATCTAATATATATATATACAAACCATTATACAATTACAAATATCCAGTAATGCCCTCCGTTTTAAAGATATAGATCTTTAAAATGGAGGGCATTACTGAATATTTGTAATTGTATAATGGTTTGTATATTTTCTATAATTATTTCAGTTAGTGTTAACAGTAACTTTCTTTTCATATATATATATATATACATATATTGGATGGCATATGTATATATATATTAGATGGCATTCTTGAAGTCTGAATGAATCTGACTGAATGTCAATAGTTACCTCATTTATATTTTTCTAATGGACCAGCTTACCATCAGAATCAGATCAATGAAGATATATATATATATATATATATATATATATATATATATATATATATATATATATATATATATATTATTTTATAATATATATATATATGAGATAAGAATCATATAAAAGCTGAGTCTTGCTTCTATGTGAATTCAAACTGAGTCTTGCTTCCATGTGAATTCAAACTATCATCATTGCACTAGCAGCAACTGAAAGCACTGTCTCATGCCTTCAATTATAACTTCATAGTAATAGTACTGTAATGCTGCTGTACTCTTCCCTTTAATGATTTTTTCAATCCACATTTTATACTATGTCATACAATTTAAAAACAATAATTAGTAATTTTTATCTTGATTTAAAAAACCAAGTTAATAACTCCTTTTTTAAATTCACCTTAACTAAAACAATTTTTATGTCACCTTTAAACAACATCTTTTTAGGATTTTATCAAAGTATGTTATCCAAGCTTTAAATAAAAAAATAATCTAATTAAAATAGATAGTGGAATTATATAATTACCAGTATATCTATTGTAACATAAAAATATGCTTGTTTTACTTTCATTTTTAAATTTTAGATTTCTTTTTTAATTGTCAAAATCAAAATAAAACATTAAATAGATCTTTTTAAATGTTTAATTTATAATTATCTTTTTAAATGTTTAATTTATAATTATTTTTTAAATTCAAGATTATTTACCTCTTAACTGCAATTTTGTTTCTGTTTATTTCAACATTTTCTTTCATCTTCATATATATATATTGTACCTAAGTGAAACTTTACTTGGTTCCAATAACTACCAGAACTTATATTAGCTTAACCATTGTATATAATTACTGTTTTTTTTTTAAAAAATAATGATAAAAAAAGAAAGAAGAAATTAGTTAATTAATAAATAGGATGTAATAATAATTGGCAATGTTGTGATATTTAGTAAATTTTATATAATTATGTGTGCAAAGTAAGTAACATATTTGTAATTAGTTTGTTGGAAATGCAAGATAGCGTTTTTCTCAAAATAAATATTTAAGTTAGTATTTAAAATAATAATAGATTATGTTAACTATGTCATAAGATATAGTTTTGTTTTATTTATTTCTTGTGTATAGCTAATAACTGGGCTAATATTATAAATAGAATAAATAATGTAAAATTGATTTTAAATTAATCTTTAAGTTTTCTTAAAGCAGTCAAATAATAATTTAATCTTTAATGTAAATTAGCCTTAACTGAATCCTGAATTTAATTTAAATTTTTCTTCTCCAGAATAAGTAATAATTATTTTTAAAGTTTTTTTGTTAACAAAAGTGTTGTAAATTATAATTAATTATTCCAAGACTACAATGAGCGACTGCTAAAGGGATTAGATAACCCATTTCTTGTCATTGAATTTTCAGTTAACTTTTAAGAATTATCCTAAAAATGTTAAAAGGAAATTTTATTCGTGCTATCTTCTCTACTAACCACATAAATTATATCTTCGGTGAAATGAATTTTAAATATAGACAGTTATTATATTATGGCTAAATGACTGTTACTGCACTGAACTTTATAGTCTAAATTTACTCGGTTATTTATTAAATAGAATAAAATTTAAATGAGAAAAACTTAAAAACATGTGTAGTGACTTAATTATATTTGAAAAGCTTCAATATTCTTTTTCTTATTTCATTTCTAGCTAATTCCAAGTTCCAATATTATATTAAGTATGCCTGATACTAACTAAAAATATTCTTCGTTATGTTAATTATATGCTTCTAAAATAGTTTTATAAAAATGTTTTGAACTGCAATTATTCAAGGAAGAACTTTTATCTGTTAAATCTTTAAAGTATAGTATAGTAAACTGAATTAATTACTCGGCTAGGGCAATTCTTTTAATTTGAAATGGAAAGATATAGTTTGTGAGTAAGAAACTTATAATGAAAAATATATGATCATATCTGTGCTTTAAATTGTGATAACTATTCCTAACTCATTAAACAGACTGAATTCTCTACTTATAAAATGCTCCTAATCTTATTTTAAAAAGAGTACAGAAAAATTATTTGGAAGCATCTTAAAATGTTGTATGTGAGTAAATTTTAAAAAGGAAAACTGCTTAAAAATGCGTTCTTTTATAATAAAAAATTAAAATGAAGCTATATTATTGTCTAAGTAAACCCAGGATTCCATAATGATATTATCAGCTGAATAATTTGTTTTACTTACTATTTTATTGTGGGCTTATTGTTGCTTATTATTATTATTATTATTATTATTATTATTATGTTTGTTATAGTGCTTATTTAAACTAAAAATATATTTTAAGGAAGAATTGCCTTAATTTTAAAGAACTATTGAATATGTTTTGTTTGGAAATCTTTGCCATATATAAATTAAATGTTTTGACCAGAAGCTTCATGCCATCAGATAAATAGTATTCAATGAATAATATACAAGTATTTAACAGAAAGCCAATAGGGAGGAGGCTAAAATTATGAACTAAAGTTATTGTATTTTTATTTTGTTTGTTTTATTGGTTTAAAAAAAAAAGAAACCAGAAAAATATTTATGCTATATTTTCTTTATAAATATGTGTAATGCTGTTGGGTATAAGTATACCAGGTAATTTAATTTTATAATTTTGTCTTGTTGGGTTTATTAGAATGAGTAGACATTCTACCATTCTCAGGTAATATTAGTATTATTATATTTGATAAACATTTCACAAGTTAACGTATATTTAATAATTTTTATCCCTGGAGATTTTAATATCTCATTCTTATCTAATTTAAATGTATGGTATTTCACTCGGTTTTATCTAAATCAGCCAAAGAGGTTTATTAAAGGTTTTTCCATTCATTTGTTTTACAAATGCTACCTTAATAATTAATTGCAAATATTTTTATATACGCATTAAGAATTAATTTTCTCGCACTTAATTCGCTGTCTTTTAAATGTTCATTAGCTACCATATTTTAATGTTTAATATTTTATTATGTGTGCATTGTATCTTTGCCTAGAATTTTATATGCATTTAGTTTTTAATTAATTCTTATATAGTCGTTTGACGTTGTTTGCAGTGTTGGTTCTTACATTGATTATACACATTATATTTTAGAATTCTTGTTGATGACTTAGTCAGTTAAAGTGATGTTGATATCTTGTTATTAGTTAAGTATTTGTTAGCCTCATAGAGCAAGGCTTTGGTGATTAATATTAGTATGCCGGATGAGTGTAGGCAAAGTCCTCCCTTCTTATTTTATTGCTTTTATATGAGGTGATAGTGCTCATTCCCAGTGAGAATTATTAGATATTGTATTTTAGTGATTATAATCACATATTTTGAAGTGTTTAGATCCCATGAAGAGAATCAGATATTTTCCTGGTGTGTCTTTCCTGTTCCTGATGTGCTGAGACAAGGTCCAGGCATCCTTTTTTCTGCCTCAAAGATAGGTATTTTTAAAGCCACCACCTTCTTAGGAAGTTGTTCAGCTCGGCGGAGCATATGTGTATTTATTTTTGGCCTATCATTCATGATGTATTAATGCTATTTCCACCACAGTAGGTGATGTTGCATTTGTTTTTAGATATGTAATGACAAGATATGTTTGTTTGAGGAACTTTGTTTCTTCAGGTTGTATTTAGCTATTTTTAATGCTTAAAGGTATATCAATGTCTGAATTATGCTGTTATGATAGTTTTATCATCTACAAACCAACCAACAATAATTTATATTTATTTTTAAGTATGTAGATTATGCATGTGGTTATAAGTGGCAATTCACCCCCCCCCTGTTTAAAAGACAATTTGACTGTTTTATAGATCATAGAAGGTTTTATTCCCTCTTAAACTCTTGAATTAATTTCCTATTCCATTTCTTTTATTTGTCCTTCATACCCCCATCTGGGGTAATAAACTTCCTAAATTCTACTCAATTTTTGCTCTAGCCAATGAAAATTAACAATAATAATCTCTTCAGTGTGGATTTGTTTCAATTTTTAAGTCAAAGTTTTTAGTTTCCCACTTCAAAATTCTTTTCTTTGTATAATTTTTAATTCCTCCAAACAGTTTAAAGATGGCCGCCACCCCTAGTGGCAAAAATATGCAAAAAGCTAATTCACAACAACAAAGACTTTCAAGACTTCCAAAATTTTTATCCAAATTCAATTTTAAACAGAACTCAACTAAAGATCCTTTCACCAAAGAACCTAAGTCAAGGGTCTCCATCTCATTGCTCTTTGAATTTTCCTCCTTTACAAGCTGAGACTTACCCTAGATTTTCCTCCTTTACAGGTTGAGACTTACCCTATCAAAGATAAAAAGCAATGCAAAAAGAATAATCTGACCAATCATAATGTGCCTTCAAGTATGACTGGGAACACTAAAAATTCCTCACCTATGAGGGGAAAAAATCAATCTGTTACATCTAAGCACAATTCAGTATCCTCCTCATTCATTTTTGAAACCTCTAAAAACTTAGCAGACAATAATTACTCCAAAATTGGAAGCTATTTATGATTCCCCATTTCAAACTACCAGTGCAACGAAGTCTGCCAACATTATTATCACTACTATTAGTTGCATTATGGAGTCATCCTTTAATGGCCATTCTTCCATAACTAACTCCCTAAAACCACAGCAAGACATCGCTATTTCCTATGCTCAGGCTACATCCATCACCCTACTAAAAAATCCCAACATAACCACTCCACAAACACACTAAGCTGAGTTCCTTCAGAGTCAGTGGGGCCTTGATGAGGACAATCCTAACAATCACCAATCAGCCACCTCAGCAACTCTCATTCCTACTAAACAACTCACACCAGAAAATCACACTGTGATCTCAGAACACTTTAATCATACAGTTCCACTGCTTCTCAAGTCACTCTGTTTCTACCAGAGTGACAGTTCAGTTATTCTGGCATTTACTGATTTACAATGCAGACTCTACAAATTCCCAGTACAGCAGCTCTATAATCTTATCAAATTCCACAATCTAACTGGCATATGTAAAATTCTCACCCTTTCCAATGACTGATACATTGCAATACAATTTTATAACATGATGCAAAGGCAAGCCTACAAAAATAGATTCAAATTTTTACACAATATGTTTATGGTTGGAATAGACACCACCAATAGGCCATCCATACTCAGGGGGGTATCAAAAACTGTCATATAGGGATGGAAAGGCTGCACCTATGAGGCATTTGGACAAGTGATTTCATTTGAGTACCTTAGAGATCCTCTCACTAATGGCCTCATCTTCACCAACATAGTCACTCCTGAAATTATTCCCACAGTTATAGCAGTGGATCTATCACCTTTGATCATCTCAATTAAGGGGATCAGGCTTCAATGCTTCATCTGCAAAGACTGCAACCACCTCATTCAGGACTGTCCTCTAAAGAGCTGCAACATTAGCCAGAATAATAAGGTCTACACCACAGCTGTACTCCATGCAGCTCCAACACATGAACTTCCTCCCTCAGCTAAACTCTCGCCTCCATATGATGCTAATCCAATATTTCAGCATTCGAATGCTGCCATACCTTCTAGTAAGATTCCAGTGCCTTCTGGGCATAAAATTTTGAGTTCATTCACTGCCCACCACTCCCTGTTACAGGTGCACCACAGAACTTCCACCCTTGATGGACATGTCCACTATCTCAAACTCATAAGTTGTCCTGCCTGAGTCTACCAACTCTAGCCCTTGCACCACAAACTACAAACCTCAAAAGCATGCATACCCTCACCTATCGGATAGTGACACTAATTCTGATGGACAGAACTACATCATTGACATTCCCAGTGAAATGATAACAGGACCTTCTCTCGAACCCAGGGCAACTCTCAGACATACAGAACATACATCGAAAAAAGATTACTTTCAGTGGCGAATGTTCTGGTTTCAACACAGACTTCATCGGCCTTCTCCTTCTCACTCTCTCACTATTTCCTGTTCAAATCTTCTCAGATCATAATTCATCAAGTAATAGTGCTGTAATACTGCTATATTCTTCCATGTTATACTATCTCATGCAATTTAAAAACAAAAATTAATATTTTTTTGAAAATCTTGATTAAAAAACCAAGTGAATGGCTCCTTTTTTAATGCACCTTAATTAAAATCAAATTTTTTTATTTCAAAGTACTTTTGAATCTTTTAAACAAGTATGTTATACAAACTTTAATTAAAATTTTTTTCTTCATATAATTAAAATAGATAGTGGAATTATATAATTACCTGTATACTTATTGTAACATAAAAATTTGCTTGTTTTATTGTCTTTTTTAATTTTAGATTTCTTTTTATCACAATCAGAATAAAACATTAAATAGACGTATTTAATTTATAATTACTGTTTAAATACAAAATTATTATTTAATTCTTAACTGCTATTCCAGTCAATATAATAAATATCTACAAAAAAAAATTGTTTTTGTTTATTTCTCATTTTCCTTTCAACTTTATATATATATATATATGCACATACCCTAGTATGTTATTATATGCCAAGAAACATCTTAATATGGGAATAAATATTGAATGTTTGTGGTAACAAAATATATAGATTACTTATATATTTATTTATAGTGCAAGAAAAAAAGACAAATAAACTAAAGGTTTAAAATAATCTTTTCTCATTTAATTTCTCTGATGTATCTATTTTTTATCCTTATTGTTAAATCTTAACTCTATGAATTAATAATATTTTATTTGGCACATCATTTTAGATGACTTACTGAAACAAAAGCATAAAATTGATTTTAATTACTTACTTTTTTGGTATATGACTACTTACAAAACAATAGTTGAACGTTTTTTACTTTTTATAAATTTTAATGCAGTTAGAGTTATTTTTATTATTATTCACTAATTCCATATTAATTTCTGGTTCAGTGAATTACATTGACCTTTATATTGTAGATTATCCAATAATAACAACAGATAATGATATTGTTAATCTGTTAAAACATTAACCAATAGATAATTCAAAATCAAGTTTGCCTCACTTGAAAAATTAATCATTTCCTTCACCAATGCATATATGTAAAATTGTCCAACTTTTTCATCTGCTTTATTTCATCCACATCCACTGAATAACGTAATGCACCTAAAATCATAAAGTCAGATAATCTAAATTAATTTCTAACAAAGCTGTAAGTAAAAGTTTGTAGCCAAACATATTTTCAATTCTTCTCTGATAAATGTATACTTCTTTGCACATCCTGGACAGTACATTAGAGCCTCAATTATAAAAATTGTTTTCAACTTAATTTGTTTAAAACATGTCATACTGTTAATATTAGCACTTCTTTATCACATCAATCATATTTTATATGCTTTCTAGCATTTCTTTATATTTATACTTTGATTTAGACACATAAGCAAAATATTTAAAAACTTTATATACAAGCTGACATAAGAGTCAAATTAATGTGGAATGATATTGTATGTATGTACAGTTTAACCTAGTATCTGGATTATAAATTGTTGCACAATTAAGATTTATGATATATTTTGGCATGCTTTGAAGTAAAATTATATATCATAAATAAATACACACAAATCTATAAATATATATCTGTAGTAGCATAAAATAAATATTTATTAAAATAGAAATTTTAATTATGTGTGAGCATTATAATTTTATATAGGAAACATGTCAATTTGATTATTTTTTTAGAAATCAGGACATGATTTTTAATAACAAGACTGTCTGAAAGTCATAGCATTTCTACACCAATTCCTCTAATTTCCTACGACTAAAACTGTTCTCAATTTGAAGTTATAAGATCTATAACAGTGAACATAATGCTATCATTTCTTTCTATAATACCATTAATAAAAACAGTAATGAATAAATTTCAATTACTACCTCTTATATTACTATCAAAAATCTCATAAATACTGGGATTAAATAGTAAAAAATGTTTTGTTTGTAATCTATTAGAGGGGTGTATGTAATCAATTAAAAAATACCTTGATCATCTTAATTATGGCTTTGCAAAACATTCCCTAATTCATGTTGAAACATTAATTTCTTGATATAAAAAAAATATTTGTGTAATATTAATATATGTCGTGACTGATTTCCAAAGAAAATTTACCTGCTCAAGGAAAAAATACATGATTTGGATCTTATTTTTAAAATTCTGAATTCATCTCTTATTGAAGAATCATTTTTCAAAATTGACCAGTATATTAAAATATTGAAACTAAATCACTTCCTTTGTGAAAAACTTATTACTTACAATAACACTAGATTATTGATTTATACAATACATTTTATAATAAAATTTATAATACCATATATATTAATAAGCACAGATTTCTAATTAAAAAATTGACACTTCACTAATTCAAGAAAATAAAACCTATTGCACATGGAAACAGCCATATAAAAATGTTTCCACATATAAGGTTATTATTTACTATTTTTGACAAATTATTGCTTTCCTGGCAGCTCATTTCAATATGTGTATATTGGATTTTATAAACTTCAGCCTATAGTAATTTATTAAAAATACAGGGACACAAGTCTGTGATTATACTTTCAGAAAATCTTTTTTAATGCCATGTTCTTTAATATCATAAACTTTCAGGTTCAATTTTATATGTAAAAAATACTATTTACCTTACTCAAAATAGGAAAAGTATATTACACATATTAAAATAATTTTAAAATATATTTTGTATAATAGTATTAAATCACTGGATTTTTCATTTCATACAATAAATGATAAACAAAAACAGCTTTCTATTTTAGTGGCATCTATCATAAGCAATATTAATATGAGATTATAAGATATTGATGCCTCTAAATTAGAGAACTGCTTTTATTGTCTATCCTGTGTAGGTAAGAAGGAATTAATTTTATGTTTATGTAAACCTTAAATACAAATACATGTAGTAATCTGGTGGAAATGTTTACTAATTAAGTATGTGAAAAGTGTAAATGCACCTTCATTGGTATGGCTTTTTTATTATTAAAATTAGAAAGCAAACATGCACACATATAAATAGTCAAAATAAGAGTCATAGATCACATGACCCTATTCTCTTAAGCTTGTAAGTTATAAACATTGAGGATTGCCAATTCCTCAACAATATTGTAAATGTTTTCTCTGGCTAAGCATTTATCACAAAGCTTGTTGAGGAATTGGCAATCCTCAATGTTTATAACTTACAATCTTAAGAGAATAGGGTCATGTGATCTATAACTCTTATTTTGGCTATTTATAGTCTCTGCCTTAAGTCTTACATGATGTTATATTGCTAAGACTACTAATATATGGTATGGTTGAAGATCTATCAGGCCCATATAGCTATTTGAGTTGGCTAGCTGGGTTTGAAGACATGTAGGTGTCTGAAAATTTCAGATTTTCCATTCAATAAATAACTTTTAGATAAATGCTGGCTTTGGGTTGGCATTTTTAGATCTAGTGGCACCTCTCTGAGGAGTTCCAAAGCATGAAACCATGGTCAGGTGTTTGGGGGGTTCCTGACTGAGATATTTTAAATGCTTTCTCTGGCTAAGCATTTATCACAAAGCTTGTTGAGGAATTGGCAATCCTCAATGTTTATAACTTACAAGCTTAAGAGAATAGAGTCATGTGATCTATGACTCTTATTTTGACTATTTATATGTGTGCTTGTTTGCTTTCTAATTTTAATAATAAAAAAGCCATACCAATGAAGGTGCATTTACACTTTTCACATACTTAATTAGTAAACATTTCCACCAGATTACTACATGTATTTGTATTTAAGGTTTACATAAACATAAAATTAATTCCTTCTTACCTATACAGGATAGACAATAAAAGCACAAACTTAAGATAATAGGGTCATGTGATCTATGACTCTTATTTTGGCTATTTATAGTCTCTACCATAAGTCTTATGCAATTTTATATTGCTAAGACTACTAATATATGGTATGGCTGAAGATCTATCAGCCCCATATAGCTATTTGAGTTGGCTAGCTGGGTTTGAAGACATGTAGGTGTCTGAAAATTTTAGATTTTCCATTCAATAGATAACTTTTAGATGAATGCTGGCTTTGGGTTTGTATTTTTAGATCTAGTGTCTGAACCTACCCTGGAACCTCTCTGAGGAGTGCCAAAGCATGAAACCATGGTCAGGGGTTTGGGGGGGGGGGTTCCTGACAGATATTTTAAATCCTTTCTCTGGCTAAGCATTTATTATAAAGCTTGTTGAGGAATTGGCAATCCTCAATGTTTATGCACACATATATATATATTGTAATAGTACTAATTCGTGATGGAGTGAGAAAAACTTTATTACACCTGATGAATTGAAGTGACAAATTCTATAATGGTATATCATGGGAAAACTAGCTCTAATCTTCAATAGAAATAAGAGGGAAAAAACTTTGTCAATCTCTACAATAATGAGATCAGGAGGTAAAAGTAATGAGATTATTTATAAATTTTCTTAAACTTATTTCTGTAATGATATTTGTTAGTAGATATGAATAGGGTTTAAATAATATATTTAGAAATTAAAGTGATATTTTATTAATTTTAAAATATATTGTAAATAATCAAAAATTCTTTAATCTCAATGATAAATATAATATTTTATTAAACATGACATGTGACTAAAGTCTGTTATGATATGTGGGTAGGGTAAATAAAACAAAATATGAAATTAAGTTAATAAAAATCATTTAACTTTATTTACAATAGATTAAGGTATTGGTAGACAAGAATAAGTTTATTAACTTTAATAAATTCAACTATTATAATAAACTATAATTTATTCTTATAGCTTCTTCTTTACTTTCTTTGCATTTTTTTTCTTATATTCATATATATTAACTTTATTATACCTCTTCTCTCATACACTTAAATGCAATTTTTTATATATAATTCCATCTTTATTTTTCTAACATTTTCAACTATCCTGCAGTCTTCACCAGATCTTTTGTAACTTCCTTAATTCTGTTTACATTTATAACTGAAGTTTAAAAAAGAATCATCTATAAATGTAAACAGAATTAAGAAAGTTATAAAAGCTCTGATGAAGACTGCAGAACAATCAAAACTGTTAGAAAAATAAAGGAGGAATTATGTATAAAAATTGCATTTAAGTGTATAAGAGAAGTGTTATGATAAAGTAATATAAACTATCATTTATTATAGTATTTACATGTAGAAGATATATGAACATCAAGATAAATCATTTTCATAAATCCTGTTGAAGTTTGAGTAGAATAAATAAAACAAAATATTAAATTAAATTAATAAAAATCATTTACATTTTATTTACAGTAAACTGAGATATGGGTAGACAAGAATATGTTTGTAACTTTAATAAATTTAACTATTATAATAAACTATAATTTATTGTAGTATTTATATGTAGAAGACAAATAAACATCAAGGTAAATTATTTTCATCTATCCTGTTGAAGTTATGAAAAAAAAACTAAACAAAAGGCTATCATTAGTTACCCCTTAAATATATTATTTTTTCTAATACTTGATAATCTTTTGGTTTGTTTCCTGTAAAGATACATAAGCATAAAATATAAAGTAACTACTTAGTTCATTCATTCATTTACACACCCTATCAGTTGTGTATAGCTGCATATGTAAAATTTTAAATTCAAAAATAAAACGGTTTATCTTAGATGACAATATTTTCTTTGGGGTTCTAAATAAAAAAATGACACAGCCTAGTAATAATAGATATCTATAAAATATGTCATTTGACTTTTATTAAAATTTAATGAAAAGTCTGATTTTTTAAAAAGTCTATGAGAGCATCTCTTTTATCTTGATCTTCTCAAGGCTAATGAAACTCATAATCTTTTAAAGGCAGTTAAAATTCTATTAGGACAATTTTTTAAACCTTACATAAAAGTATCTGTTGTTATTGTCCTTTAATTAAAAGGTAATCAAATGATTTTGTGTCATGCTTGATCAATCCATATAGATGCAAACAACTGTTCCTTAGGGCTTACTTTAATAGTGATAGGTTTATTATTATTTTGCAGGTAAAACTATCCTTTTAGTTTTCTTAAAGATTTGTATTAGACAATTGTTGTTGAGATGACTATTATTTTTGTTGAATATAAATGGGATTCAATAGATACCTTGGCAAAACTTCAAAAAATAATCAAGAAATCAAAGACCCTTTTCTATTTTATTGTTTTTAGCCAGACATTATTTAAGTTCCACTGCTTAATATGCTTAGTTTTGTAAACAAATGCGACATTTGAACCTTTCAAAAGTTGTATTAGAAGTAAGAAAAAAATGTATTTCTTTGATATTAAGATCTTTAGAATTAGTGCCTTGACATAAGCATTATTATGACATTTTTAGAATGAATTTCATGTGATGTGATATCTGATTACCTTTATATATTTTTATAGATTTGCACACACACCTTTTAATACTGTTTAGAATTCCTGGGGATTAAGTAAATATAAAAAGTATCTTAAATAATTTCATATAAAATTTATGAGCATTAAATACATATATAAACAACTCCCAATTTACAAAAAATAAAAATAAATTTAATAATCTAACTAAATAAATAACTTAATTAAACTAATATAATTGATATTTGATTTGTGATTATGATTCTCTTGTCATTTATTTCTAATTTACACGAATAATTTATTTGTACTTAATAGAAGTGATCTGAGCATACTTTATTGATCTTCAAATAAACATTTTAAAACAAAAAAAAACAAACTTGTATGGAAATAAAAAAAATAGATGCAAAGAAACAAAAAAAATTTTAATGTAAAATCTTATATAGGAATACTATTATAATACATAGACAATATTGAAATATAATTAGTATTATTTCACTAAAGTTTACTACTTGCAGTATTTTTCACATGTAATGTCATCAATTACAATTATTATAATCAACAGCTATTAAACTTACAATATATGATGCAGAAGAGACCTCTAGAGAGAAAAATATACAACAATGATTTATTTGGCATGACATAATATGTAAGATACAATCAATACCTACTATAGTTGGCTCCAGAAAAATGGCAGTGGAAAATAACATTTTTCAAAACTTTAGACTATAATCCTGTTTCTTTGTTTTTTACTAACAATTAGCCAATAGTTATTTATGTATGAGAAATTCACTTTTTATAAAATGGTTACTTACATTTTTATTAAATTCATTGTTTATTTTAATATGCTCACAAATATATTCTAAATTATTATTACCATTTTTATTATTATAAATACATTGTAGAATGAAATTCTTTACAGATTTAAACCAGTTTCTTTAATAAATAATTTATTTTCTCAACATCACGCTAATAGTTTTCTTTATTTTGCCCTAAATCTCATATGCAATCTCTTATTAGGTATTTTACAATCTCTTGGGATCCGGCCTCAGGATTCATTGGTCCATCTATTATTATATCACTGGGCAGCATGTTCAGCCCAGCTTCATTTTAGACTTCTCATTTTTTCACTGATATCTATGATTCCTGCTTGTTCTTTCATCCAAGTATTTAGCTTTTGGTAGCTTCTTGTTATTATTATAAAACATCTTTCTATATTTTTATGAGTATTCTGAAATCTTTATACCAATATTTTATTAAATGTTCATGTTGCAAATCCATAAGTACAATCTAGTAAACATATCTGTCAACGTATTAAGTGAAAACAAAATTCCTCATTTGGAGGCCATTGTAAATGATGCTAATAGTTTTTCAACATTCTTTTTTCTCTATTGATTGCTTATATCACTATTTTTCTGATTTTATATTTATTTGATGGTAAACTCAAATTAAAACAATATTGATTTTTTACTTTAAAAAAATTTGAATTGGTCAATATTCCACAAATTAAAATTTTTGTCAAAGGAGCTGAATATTTGTGTCAGTGCACAGATTGATAGATTTTTGGACAACCTATTTGTAAGATTAGTTGTAAACTTCCTTTTTATTGTTGATCATCAAGCAAAAAAGCCTTTTTTCATAGTTAATTTAAATATTTACAATTATTTTTCTAAAATATTTGTATTGTAATTGTTATAAAAGAAATATTTTCATAATTCCACTACATTTTTTAAAAATATAGTTCATATTTAAATAGATAATGTAAGAATATTGAGTAAGTAGACTGGTAGCAGGATTCTAAATGCAGTAGTTCAAACTTTTGTGATATTTAAATAATTATACATACAATTTTAAATTTAAAATGGAATTTCATAGCTTTATGATGTGTTAACAAAAATTCATTCAGGATTTACAAATGAAGTTCATTCTACAAAAATTTTCTTAAATCATTTTCCCCAAAACTATTACAATAAATATCCAATAAGAAAAAGGTAATTGTTCCTATTATGTATTTAACTTTAATTTGCTTTATATTTTTTTTTATATTTTTAAAGTTTCAAATATGATTTTTAAGCTGTTTGTCATTTGTAAACTTATATTTCTATCAAAGCAAGTCCAATTTATTAAATTCTCATATAGAATAAATGCTTTAAATATTAAACTCGGATATTAAACATTTACAAAAATCTCTGCTAGAGACAACAAAAAGAAACATTTACCTGCTGAAGGGTTAAAGTTCTTTTTCAAATACATAGGGATACTTTGCTTTAAAATTAAATTATTTCTACCAAAAGCACTCTGTCCAAATTTAATTCTATAATTAATTTCATTCATTATGTTTCTATCACTATTAACAGTTTGATCAAAGTATTCATAGTTTTTAATTTATTTTGATTTATGAATTTCCTTGTTCTTTTCTGAGAAAATTCATTCAATATTATTTAGTCATTTTAGTATTTATTTTTAGTACTACTTTTTTACTAGCATCGATAATTCTTATATCACTTCCTGAAGCTCTGAAGTGGTACTTGCAAAAACAATTACATCATTTACAAATATAGATGATTTAAATCATTTGGTATTGATCTAGTCAGCAATCTAGATTTAATTTTCTCTTTAATTTATTCTTTAACCCTACCAATTTCACTATTTTTCTGATATTTCTGATGTTTTTCTTTGTCCCACACATCAACATAAAATAAATGATAAAATGATTATTACTTATCAGAAAATAGTATATTTTGACTTCATTTGATAGATATTTTTGTTTACTACTAAAATAAATTTTAAATATTCACATTTTGTTTTTGTAAATATTAAAAAATGAGGACATAATCAAAACAAAGACTTTACACATCATCATTTCTAGAAAGATTATTTTCAGTTTATAAAATCAACAAAATATTTGTTTTCTCTTATTATTATTTATTTCTCTTATATCTAATGAATTATGCTTTAAAAGTTTTAATTTTTCGAATATTTATTGCAAAATTGTGATATTTTCTTAGCCATAAGTATAAAGTAGATTGTTTAGGTCGCTATTGTCATTTTTTCAGGTGCATAGTTTTAAGGTTGTAGCCTTAATGTATATTACTTTAAAGTAATGAGTATGCACTTTATAAATATAATTATTACAAAGCTAGTCTTGTAAATTGCTTCAGGTCATATTTACATTAGCTGCTAATATAACATTATATTTTTAAAAATAAAGTATTTCAAATCAATATAAGTTATTAATACTTTATATTTCTTGATATCTAATAAATATAGTGTAAATTATTTTTAAAAAATATCTAAAACTTTAATAAATTTGCAAATAAACACATTTTTGCATTCTTGGAACTACAATGTCATAAAATGCTGAACATTTTATAGCCTTGGCAACAGACAATGGCTGAACATGTCAGGGCAGAGCTATGTCTATTGTAAGAGCAGGAATTTTGAATTTCACATCTTTTAGTGCAAATTGTTTGAGTGAAAAATTTATTATAATAAAATATATTGTTTTATACACATTTTAACTTATAATACTTACAAAAAAATTCACCAGGGGGTGAATTGGCCAAAAGGTGATTTTCTGTTGTCCTGAAATAGATTAAGATTAAACATTGTTTTAAACTCATGAAAGAATATTGGGATGACTAATTGAGCAATTGAATATTTCTTTGGTAAAATGGCAATTTATCATAGTATTACTGCTATGTATTTATTTTTATAAATCCAATGTGTAATTTGAAATCTCTTAGTATTAGCTTTCATTGACAAGTCTTTTATTTTTTTATTTTTTTGTGAGCTTTTATTTTTCTTTTATTATTGAATTACAATAATAAAGCTTGTTAAAAGCTCATTTTGCAAGCTCTATATATAACAATTATTGGATTATGAAAAAAGGAGAGGGTGAAGAAATAAAGGGGAAAATATGGTAAGGTTTCACAATTGATTTTTCATAATACTACCTAAATTTCAAACAACATTTTCTTATTTGTAATTGACAAATTGGTTTGGAATTTTGATTCTCCTTTTATCTTAAGAAATTTTAAATTTCTCTCTTTTTTTCTTTTTTAAAACTGAGGGATGGGTGATAGATAAATATGGCTTTGATTTATGATTTATCGTAATAATACTATTATGACTTCATTTATAAATTCAACGTGTTTCTAAAATCTAGGTTCATAAAGCTATTAAAAAAAACCAAAAGTTAAACAAGAAACATTTTTGCCCCAGAGTCCATTATAAGCAATACTTCTTTTTTTCTTGTTAGAAATTAATTTAAAAAATAAACTTTATGTTCTGCATTGATATTGTTTAAAATGTTTTTTTATTTCAAAAGCAACTGGAAATAATAGACTTAAAGATGTTCCTTAAATTGTATTATAATTTTTTAGTTTTCAATTAAAAAAAATCTTATGTTCTTTATTTAGACAATCTCAGGACATTTATATGGGAGAAAAGAAAGGGAGAGTTTAGAGTAATTTTGCATAGTCCATGTACATTGCCAATAAACTATTTGGTTCAAAATGAATGTGGCAATGCCTTTACTTTTGGGTTTTTGAAATGTGAAAAAATAAATAACTATTAGGCCAGTTGGTGGCAATCCAAATAAATAAGAAAAGTTTTTATTTCAACATCATTTTTTGTTAATTTGTTGTTGCCATTTCAAAATCAATCACTTCATTTTTATTTGGAATATTTAATTTTATTTCTATTCTATATTGAATATAGCTGACAATTATTATTTTCATCAAAGTCAACAACATAATTCACTATCTTTCACTTCTCACTTTTAAAAAAACCAATAAGAAAGAATACATTTTAAAAACAAATAGTAAGAAAAAAAATTTCAAAACAAATATGACAATTACAAATCAAAAGATATTGTTTGAAATTTTACATCAATTAATTTTTTAGTCAATTTTAGGTAGTAATAAAATTGAGAATCCAAAGAAATCATGAAAATCTCTAATCGACCAAATTTCTTCACCCCTCTCTCTCACTATCTCTCCCATTTTTTCAAGACCAAAAAAGAAATTGAAAAATCAAATAATACTAAAAGTTCACAAAAAAGAGACTAGTCAATGAAAATTAAAAAGTATGAGATTCCACTTTGAATTTATAAATTATAATAGATCCCTTTTCCAAATCCAATGAATCTACATTGTTTGATTAGTTACTCCAGTATTTTTTCATGATGTCAAAGCAGTATATAAAGAGTAAATCAGAGAGAAAATGCAATGTAGAGCACCAACTAGATCAGTACCTAATATTTATGTATTTTTATTCTCTTAACTTTTCATTTAAATCTACAAAATACTTTTTGTAAATTTGTTGCAAAAGTTTTGGAGATGTGGGATTATTCTATTATACAGCCTTTCCAATGATAATATTTCTGGTATCATCTTGTAATCTTATCACTATTATTAAATTTTAATAAATATTTGTAAGAAGGTGCCCAGTCTATATCTTGATAATCCAGAGCTTTAATCACTACAGAAGTGCTTATAATAGAAATAAATGTCTTTTCATAATTTACAAGTTTAAAAATAATGACAACTCAAATTTATTAGTTCTTTCTATAATTTCTCTTATTACTTTGATGTAATTCAATGTGCTAAAACCAATTTTAAATCCAGCTTGGTTTTTTGATTAATTAAAATCCAAAGTTTATTGTAAATATATAATTATCTTGGTAGAGATTTTACATAGAACTGAGCAAAGACTGATGATATGTCTGTAATATATTGTGAATAGGTAGGAATATATGAATCAGGTAAGATTTATATAAAAATGAAATTAATAAGTTTCTACCTATCTAAAATATATTGTATGTATGCTTGATCATAATAATATACCTCATCTTTCTCATTTCTAAGTAAGGTAAGTGATATCTGTCTTACATAAATAATGTGGATAACTTATAAATTGTGAACTGATGACATTGCAAGGGGAGGGACAGTTGACAAAGGGGGTTTATAAAAATTACAATTTAGTCTTGCAAATCATTAATAATTTTTATAACTGACATTTATGTAACATGTAAAGACTCTTAGTTTCATACTTAACTGAACAGGGGACTCTTTAGTGCTCTTTATCATATATTTGAAAGTTTAATAGCTATTTATAGTTATTATAACTTATTTTTTTAATTATTTTAGAAGGCTGTTACTAGATGAATTATAAAATCTTCATTGTCCATTCACCAAAATATATGTATGTTTGATGCTTACCATTTCGCTCATATATTAAATAATAATAATGTTGACAATTACTTATGAAGTCAAATTTGACCACCCAAATAATAAGTTAACTACAACAATTTCATTCAGTTGATCACACTACCTTTTTTTTACTTTTCTTAGTCAGTATCCATAAACCTTTAACTCTTAAATCTTTCTACTTTTCTAAACTGTGTAACTTTCTAAAATCATTCCAGTAATTCATAGCAAAAAATCGAAACTGCATTATTTTTAATTGTATGCCTGTGCTATTGCTATGTCCAAATCAAATGCACATAAAATGTATTTTTTTCTGAAGTGATAATAATACCTGAGATTCAGCACAATATTGGCTTTTCTGCTCATCTGATAAACTGTCAATGTTGAATCATTCTATAAAATAAGATTTTGTTGATCTCCTAAATATCTGCATATTATCTTTCATAATTATTAAATGTAATCGCATTTCTAATCTCAACATCCTTATTAATCTTCTATTATAAAATTGAGAACTTCCATTTTGCAAAAACAGAGTCAACTATTAGAAGATGGGATAATCTATGACTTGCCTGGGTAAATTGCTGCCTTGCTAGCAGTCAGTTGAGTTTTTAAAATTATGCTGACTCAATTCAGCTTAATAAGTTACTGGCTCACAATGGTTCTTGTGAATTATGGCCATTCACAGTCTGAATATTGAACTTTTAACAATATTATAAAAGCTATCTGCTTCACTCCACCTTAGAAAATAAGATTCCGATAGACATCAGATGGTATAGTGTTACAATATTCCTAGGTTCAAAACCAATTTCTGGTTTTTGCCTTTGTCAGTAAGAGGTAAGCTCAATGCTGGAATTAATGATTTTATGCATCTTGCAGTCATATCCTATTCAAGCTAATAACCTAACATTAAAAAAAAATCTAAATTGTTTCAATCCGAGTTAACTCATTCCCATAGATATATAGATCTGGCATCAGATCAGTATATTTTAGAGATCAAGTTTAATGTCAAATGTTAATATTAAAAACCAAATTAAATTATTTTCTCATATATTTTTAAGTACATTTTTTCACTCGAGTCTAGAACCATTGAGCAATCATCACCAGATGGCCTTTGTGCTATAACAGGCTTTTATGATGTATGAGTAAGCAAATGAAAAGATCATGTGATATTATTATTCATTGTAATTGCACCTAATTCTCTTTTTACACAGACTTTTTTTAACGATTTTGAAGTAACATGAGTTGAAAAATTTTTTTTTTACACAAGTGGTTTTAAAATAACATGGTCAGTAAAAATATACAAATGGTATTTTGGGATTAGACCTGCTATGATGTATTCATGATTGGAATGAAGAAACAAACATTATTGTCTGAAAGGTTTAAAAAAATCATTTTATATTCTCAAAATAATATTAGATTATTTTAAGTTGTTATTAAACTTTTTTTTAAATTCTAAATAATTTCATGTAAGTAATATAATTTATTTTTCTTTTTAGAAGATTCTTCACAGTTACATCATAAAACTAAAAAACAAAAAATTTCTGTTATCATCATCCATTTAAAAAAAAAAGTTTCATCTCTTAATTTCTCATAAAGACAAAAACCCCTTTTTGGGGGGAAGTATTTCTGCAAGTAGAGAAATTTGTTTGTCTGCATTGTAATTTCTTTGTTATTTTGTTTTGAAAGGGAAGTATATTTTTGGTATTGATGCTTTATTTGCATTTTGACATTTAGTTTTTTTTAAAAATTTCTTGTTGGTATTGATGTTAAAAAATTAATTTTGTTTAAATTTAACTGATTAATTTGTTTAAATTTATATTTATTAATTTTGCCAAAAATCAATAGATGGTAAGTTATACATTGCAAGTTTTAGCGATAGCAATGATATTCTAATCATGCGCAAATATATGCATTTATTAACAGACAATGGCAGTGAATAAATTCTTGGGTACTTTTTTGTTTTATGGGCAAGCAAGATATCATCCATATTTTTGATAAATGTACAGTTCTGGAAAACTACAATTTTTCTTTTCAAGTGTGTTAGGTCGTGTGAAAGTCTGAGTTCAAACCTTCTATATATTACATATAGAAGTGCAGATATGAAAAGAAAGCCTGTAGTGTAAAAAAAAATCATATTTCAAAAATTAATAAGTTAATAAAATAAAAAGAAATCAATTACATTAATATTCTTTATTTCAATTTTTTTTTACCTATAACGTCTAAATGACATTATACTTTGAGCTGTAAAGTTTTAAATGGCTTGTGTGGAGAAACCAATGAGTGTTTCGTTGTAAATATTATCACTTTCAAGGTTTTTTTTAATTTTTCAAATGAAATTTATGTTCCTATAACTTATTTTTTATTTATGTTCAATGCATATGAAGTAAAATTTGATAGCACACAAAAAATATAATCTAACAAAAGTTTTCATATGGTTTATTTAATTATTTTCATTGATTTCTTAGGTCTGGAACCAATCTCCTTATTTTCTATATGTACTATGTATTCTTTGCACAAATTTCTTTTACACATAATTTTCAGAAACCAATCTACCTCGTTAAAAAAGAATTAGCTATATATTAAAACACAACAATCTAAAATGTATGCTTACTTTATTCTGTTACATGAATTTTATATACTGTTTTTTATTGAGATAACTAAACCTTATTACATCATCTTTAAATGAAAATTTTTTGATTCATATCACCAACAAAACTAAGATCTAATCTGATGAAACAGATATATATTTTGCTTGTTTTTGATATTTGCTGATTTGATATATAGCAGGGGTGTCCAACAAGTCGATCGTGATCCACCGGTCGATCGCAAAGCCAATTTTGGTCGATCGCGAAGCCAATCTGGCAAGAGCTGTCGGGTAACGAGTGAAACAAATTAAGTCAAGATTTTTAAGTTTTTTTGTTATTTTAGTTTTCATTCTATTTTCTCCCCAATTCTAGATAGATGAAGTCGTATCATTACTGAAAATAATATTTTTAATCTTGACTTAATGTAGCTAATTTGAATTAATAAATATTGTTAATAATTACTTATGTTGCTTTAATCCCCCCCCCCGGACATGAGTTTTTTGGCCCGTTAAATAATTGTTATTTTTTACTAAGTAGATATATAAAAATAGTATGTATTTCACACCTCCTTCCACTTAGACTACGCCTACGACAACAAGTCGATCGCAACACATTTTAAAAATAAAAAGTAGATCTTATGAACACAAAAGTTGCCCCCCCCCCCCCGATATATAGTATATTAAAGCATTTACTATTTATAATCATTCTTGTCTTATGATAACATATATATATATAATGGATTTATGTACTATAATAAGAATAAATTCACGTTTGGTTACTCACTGGTAATATTTATTAAATTTTATTTTTTAATTATAAATGAACTTAATTTTAAACTAAAAATAATAACATCATCATTCATTTCACAGAAATTAAATTTAAAATCATACTTAGCGCAATAATAATTACTTAGTGTTTATTCTTTTATTATTTAAATTTACATTATTGTTTAGACCTCATTTTAGTAATTAAAAAAATTAAATAAATCAATAACTTTATTAAATCTATGCTAACTTTTTAATATATTAAATTAGCATAAAATAATTAACCATTAGAATCAGTTAAAAAATGTATTAATAAAACAAGTCATTATTTTTGTTTTATTTAATCTTTTTTAATACAACAAAATATTGTAGAATTTAATAAAAAAATGCAACGATAATCTTAATAGCTAATTACGTTTGCGTAAATAAAAAAAATGAAGTTAACATTTTTTTTGAAATTAAATTTTTATTTCAAAATGCGTTTATTGGAGTAAGTAAAATCAAAGCAATATATTTATTTTGATTTTGGGGTACTCATCTTATAGCTGCTCTATGGTGCAGTTTTTGTGCTAAAACACATAAAAATGCTGTTTCCGCAGCCGACACGTTCGAACCCGCATATTTCTATAATACAATTTTTTTGATGTGCTATAGAATGCAGGCTGCTATGTCGCGTCACAGTACAGCATGTATGTTGCATCGCAGCAATTACATTTTCTGAATTCGCACAGTTTATAAAATAGTTACGGCTTGATGAGAGAGTTTGTATTTGAATTGGATGGAATTGTTGTTTTCATTGGATTTTTTTTTATTTTAAAGTATTGAAATGTTCAGATTTTTTAAAGTAATAATTCTAAGACTTTTTACAACATACTGTATTGAAGTTTTAATTGGGAAAATGTTAAATATCTATGTTTTTAGTGAGTTGCAATTAGGTAACGCATCAAGTAACGTACTGTTCGTAACATTCCACAAGACACTATGTGTATATTTTTGAAGTAAAAAAGAGCGGTACCAAAAAAATATCCAGTAAGAAAAGTACAAATATACACATTTTTTTTGTAAATTTCATAAAAAACAAATATTATAAACATGTTTAGTAAGTAAAGAAGACATTTATATGTGTTTGTTGTTGTTTAAAAAAGTTTAACTTTCTTTATTTTGTCTGAGTACAGTTACTATTTTGAATTTTTTTATTTTAGCATTACAAACAACAGAACACTAACCCTAACTCTAAAACTAACCCTAAAACTAACCCTAAACATAACCCTAAAAAAAACCCTAAAACTAACCCTAAAACTAACAGTAACAACTTTTACTTTTTATTGTCATTCTATTTGAAATAAAAAAAATAGCCATAATATCTCTTTGTCTGTAAAAAAAAAAAAAAAGAAAGAAATGTAAAATGAAGATTAAAAAAATAAAAAATAGACCAAGAAATTTTACTTTTTATTACGATTATTATTTTTTAGTTAAACAACAACACAAAAAAAAGTCGTAACCCAAGTAAAAAAATATCCGATAGAAAATTGATAAAAAAAAGCCGTAACACAATTAAAAAAATATACGATAGAAAAAACACGAATCAAATTGTAATTTGTTGATTTTATTTTACATTTATTATCATTTAAATTGTATACGTTAATAAAAAATAATATTTATAAAAAACGATTTTGTTTTGTTTTTATTTTCGCATTACAAAAAAGCACAGCAAAATTATTATAATCAATGGCCCAGGAATGGTCATATTTTATAGTTTTAGCTTGAAAATGGTGCCATCCAACGGAATCTTTATCTATAAGACAAGCACCAATTTTGGGTCAAAATATGGATTATGGAAAATGAATGAATAAAATTATTTACAGTATATATTATTATATAATAAAAAGTTTATATTATGAGATAAGAGTTATCATATAAATAGGGTATCTATATGTCTCAGTTTTCCTGGATTTGTCCTGATTTTATCTCTTTTGCCCTGGTGTCCTGACACATTCTTTCAGGACAGTTCATTGTTTCGGTTTTCTTAACAACTTAATTTTATTTTTACTTTTAACTTTTTAATTTTAACTTTATATTTAATTTTTATTTTTTATAAATTAATATTTATTCATTTAATATTTTATAATTCATTTTTTAATTGGTTAATCAGTAATTTTCTCATTATTTTGGTATGCTAATAATACGTGTATCAATTTGTGATTTTGTTTTAATAGATACCAAGGGTGAGGAACTTTTTCTCTGCTAAGGGCCATTTGGATATATATAATAACATTCATGGACCATACAAAATTATCAACTGAAAAATTAGCCTACTATATTTGATCAAACATTCAATTAATTTATCCCTAATCATTAGGGATGGGCAATCTTTTCAACTCGCAGGCCAATTACCATTTGCCCTTTTTGGATATATATAATAACATTCATGGACCATACAAAATTATCAACTGAAAAATTAGCCTACTATATTTGATCAAACATTCAATTAATTTATCCCTAATCATTAGGGATGGGCAATCTTTTCAACTCGCAGGCCAATTACCATTTGCCCTTTTTAAAAAGAAGGCCATAATTTTTTTGCAAATTAAAAATAAAATAACATCATTATCATTAATGACTATTCCACATTTCATGACATTTTTCTAATTTGCCTTGTAACTATTCTTCATGATATATTTATATTCTTGAATTTCTTTTTATGTTCTGGATATATTAATTTTACAGCAGTTAGGATGCAATCATTTACAAATTTTTCTTCAGAAAATACATTTTCTGTTGTTTTTTTTTTAAGTAATTTGCCTTCTCATAATTTTCTGACTTGTTTGGTGTTTTTACTAGACATGCTAGCCACTTAATGAAGCTCCTTTTCAAGTTTTCTATTTTAATATCCCCCCCCCCCCCAATCAGTGTTTTTTATAATAGAAATACTTCCCAGACATATCAGGAATATCAATTTACTCTTTTTTTATACATATATAAAAGAATATGGGTTGATCTATTTCTACTGAATTACACAATTTTCTGTGGCATTTTTTTTTATCTTACTCTATGTAGCCATCATAACAATAACAAAAAAATAAATGAAAAAAATAAAAAACAAAGTAAAATCATAATTTTGATCTTGTGAATATACAATTAGTGTGCAAAAATCACTATAAAAGCAAACAAAATACATCCAGCATCCTAGATTAAATCTGTAATCAGATACAACACACCCTATAATAATTTGTTGGAATATTGTATCTCTGATAGAAAGAACTAAAACTAAATAAAGATTGGATGTAATTGAGAAAATATTTTATTTTACTTAATTTAATTTTTAGTTCAATATTTGAATTATGTGCATATTTAAATAGTTGTTTTATATAAAGCTATTTTATATTCATTTTGAAAATGTCCAGGAGGCATATTAAAAGCTCTTGAGGTCTGGATATGGCCCCAGGGTTAGAGGTGTCTCACCCTTGATGACTTTTGCTTTTTTATATTACAAAATGAGTATATTGTTAGTAATGTAAACATGATATGTTTTGTGCATTTTTTTATTTCATACTGCAATATATAGTAATCTGCAGTGAAGTTTTTGTTTTGGTCATGTGTCTTGGTTAGACTCTTGGAAATATGGACACCCTATCTATAAAGTTCTATAGTTTGATTACTTAATATGGTCATTGCTCTAATTTTATGTAAAACTTCTTAAGTTATGGTTTATTAGCAAGGGCAGAGTTTAGTAAAAATTAGTCCAATAATAAATGATTTTATAGCTAATTACTCAAAAAGTGATGTGAGATTTGAGTCAACTGGTGGCAGACTGAGCATTTAACAATTCTATCCACTTAGTGTGAATCAATTGAAAAGTGTGAGTTCTGAATAAAACTGCCATAAGGATGCAAGCTGCTTTCAGTGAATGCTACTTTGTTATGTTCCAATTAAAATTAAATAATCTTTAAAAAAAGGAAAATGCTTCCACAAATTTTAAAATAAATATTTTATTTCACTATTATAAACATAAGAAACAATAGATCTGTATATAGTTACAAAATACTGAAGTAAAAACAATAATATAAATAAGTTTTTATTTTTTGTATGATGATTTTTACATATGTGAATGAGCAAGAATGACTGATTGTTATTTTTTCTTTTTTAATGCCTAAATGATTGGCTATTAATTCACAATATATTTTAGACGTTAACATATAGGCACACTAGGCAATTACATAGTTGCAAAAATTTAGGATTTCTACAGTCAGCAATCAGTTAAAGGAATTATTTGTCAGTTATTTTAATTAGATATTTTATATACATTTAGAGATGTCATGCATAAGTATGCAGTTATTCAATGTACAACATCTCTAGTAGTAAAAGGAGAGATATTTATAGATAACAAACTGCAAAATCTGCCTAGAGACAAAAAATTTTTGGCCTTACCTTGGATCATCTAATGATTATATATATATAACGTATAATGTTAAGTTCATCATAAACACTTTCAATTATATGACATAAAGCATGTTTGTGAATCATTTTGATTATTGTACAAATATATTATTTTTTAATGATATTTATATATCATTAAAATCCATTCAACACTTAGACACTCCCAATATCAATAACAATCAACAATTGCAAATTGTTGTCAAGGTAACCTCTTTTTTACAGTAAAGGTAGAATCCCACCTTTATTTATGGTCCAATATATTTATATAGACATTAAAGATTGCAACTTGACTGCAAAGATTGAAATTATTGATACAAAGAAGTTTAAATAAACCTCTTTAAATAGGTAAATATAATCTATTCTGAATGCAGACTAATAAATAGTCAATTATAGCATTACAAACTGCAAATGAAATTTTTGCATTGCACCCAAAGTATTACTTAAATAATAATAATAATAATAATAATAATAATAATAATAATAATAATAATAACAATAACAATAACAATAGTAGTAGTAGTAGTAGTAGTAGTAGTAGTAGTAGTAGTAGTAGTAGTAGTAGTAGTAGTAGTAGTAGTAGTGGTAATATAATAATAATAATAATAATAATAATAATAATAATAATAATAATAATAATAATAATAATAATAATAATAATAATAATAATAATAATAATAATAATAATAATAATAATAATAATAATAATAATAATAATAATAAAGTGTTCAGAATATTATTATTATTATTATTATTAGACCTCCCCGAATGTTTGCCAATTCAAAACAACATAAACCAGGCGAACCGCTTAGATTAATGATGGATTTCGCTGGCGTGCATTATTTCGATACAGCCAAATTGGTTAATCAATTAATTATAGATTACCTTAATTTTGGCTCATACACAATAAATTCATCTTTTCAATTCATCTCCAGAATTAAAAACACTCAAATCTCTCATAGCTCTGTTATGGCCATGATGGATGTGAAGGAATTATATGGATCAATCAATAGAAAAGCATCCATCCAAATTATACACGAAGAATTGTTGCGAATATCTTGTCCTAACGAGAGAATTAAATTCATTATGGCTTTCCTGACATGGCTTGACTCCCATATTTTCACTCTTTTCGAAGATAAATGGTACACAATGCAAGATGGTTGGCCCATGGGCCTCCCTATCAGTGGCGTGTTATCCAGTATATACTTAAATAAATATGAGCAATACATCATTCCAAAATATTTCAACAATAACCCAGACTTCATATATATACGATATGTAGATGATATTTTCGTTATAGCATCTAAAAATAATATTTTAAATATACAACGCGAATTACAAAGCACAACTAAACTATCTTTCTCTATTACATATGAAAACAGTAATGAACTCAAATATCTCGACCTTTCCTTGTCAAGAGACCGCCACTCAATAGATTACAAAATGATTGTTAAACCATTCGAAATCCGAAGCTGCATCCATCCTAATTCTAAATCACCCGCATCGCACAAATTCGCAGGTCTCAAAGCATTTATGTTTAGAAACTATCACTTGTGTAAATATGAAGCACATAGGAAGGAAAATATAAACAATTACATTAAAGACCTATTAGCAGCAGGATTTAAATACAAAACTATTAGGAGGAAAGTCATGAAATTCAACAGCACAATAGATGATAAATTGCCTCGCACCAATCTACCTAGAATAACGGTCCCCTACATCTCTAAAATATCCAGCAAACTAACGAAAACCTTGAGCAACAAATTCAGCATAATATTCAGAACTCCACCCAACACTAATAGGTTGATCAATAACTCCAAAGACTACATTGATCCAGCGCTCACCCCACATGTGGTGTACTCCATTTCCTGCCCCCAAGCCGGATGCCACGCCACATATTATGGTGAAACGAAAGCCACAATTTACACCAGATTGGCTCAACATCGGTACACCTTCAACAGAGCCCAAACGAACAGCAGTACATCTTCAGCATTTTTTGAACATACTAAACAATCAGGGCACAATTTCATCCCCGCTAACCCCGTTATTTTATGCTCAGAACCAAATGACTACAGGAGAAAAATAAAAGAGGCATTCTACCTTAACAGAGACATCCATGCAATCAACAGAAGAGACACGTGCTTCGACATCTCGAAAAAATGGGCTACGTAACAGTAACTCATTTGAATATTCTCATTTACATATATTAAGTACATTTTCACGAAGGCTATGAGTATGAGGCACAGTTCCTCGAAAACGTTCAGCCAAATTTATTATTAACTATATATTTTTTCTCTAATAATTTACAATTAAGTATTTTTATTATTACAAATAAGGAGAAATTAAAACCACATTTATTACATAATGAATAGAGGTCAAGAAAAACAGATCTTAAACTGCGGAATTTCGATGATTAAATACGAGCAACGACTTTCTTTCTTCTCTAAATGCAAGGATTATAATGTCATACCCAACTCCTGTTTGGTGAAAATTAATAGAACAATTTACAATAATGTTAAAATTAAGAATGATTTGCAGAAACAACTGTTGGCACACATAACTCGCGGATGCAGTGATGCTTTTAAAAAGCAAACATTTAGATGGAACAAAATGACAGCGAACTACGTAATCCCCCAGTGGATGCAAGATAAGTTGCGTAAAACTGAGAGATTTCAAATAGTAAAATTTGAAAATAAAATACATTTCTTATCTATTAAACAAAATAAAAACCACCGCGGCATTAATATAGACGCGTTCGTTAATAAAACTTCAACTACACCGCCATACGAAATCAAGAAAATTTTATCTCTCGGACCTAAATATGTAGGAGGAAGTTGGACATCCCCTAAGCGTGAATTAATAGCAGACATCGAAGCATCTCTCATTAACAACACACAAAGAGACGCTATCATCACAGACATAGCTAAACTACTAAATAACAATTTTATTGATAAGGAAGACAAAGCATGGAATAAAAGTGTGTTAAATACTAAACAATATTTCAAAACACACAACATCATTTGTCTCAAAGAAGACAAAGGCAATCGCTTTGTTTTATTAAATAACACCGATTACAAAAATAAAATGCATGACCAAATTAAAATATTAAAGTTGGTACATGATAACACTTTTAACATCAAACTCGACCGAGATAAATTTATTAATGGTGTGCTTCGGACTTTCAAGGACAAAGGGATCACTAAATCCGAGTATTACAGGATTTATCCTTCTGCCACTAGACCTCCCCGAATGTTTGCCAATTCAAAACAACATAAACCAGGCGAACCGCTTAGATTGATGATGGATTTCGCTGGCGTGCATTATTTCGATACAGCCAAATTGGTTAATCAATTAATTATAGATTACCTTAATTTTGGCTCATACACAATAAATTCATCTTTTCAATTCATCTCCAGAATTAAAAACACTCAAATCTCTCATAGCTCTGTTATGGCCACGATGGATGTGAAGGAATTATATGGATCAATCAATAGAAAAGCATCCATCCAAATTATACACGAAGAGTTGTTGCGAATATCTTGTCCTAACGAGAGAATTAAATTCATTATGGCTTTCCTGACATGGCTTGACTCCCATATTTTCACTCTTTTCGAAGATAAATGGTACACAATGCAAGATGGTTGGCCCATGGGCCTCCCTATCAGTGGCGTGTTATCCAGTATATACTTAAATAAATATGAGCAATCCATCATTCCAAAATATTTCAACAATAACCCAGACTTCATATATATACGATATGTAGATGATATTTTCGTTATAGCATCTAAAAATAATATTTTAAATATACAACGCGAATTACAAAGCACAACTAAACTATCTTTCTCTATTACATATGAAAACAGTAATGAACTCAAATATCTCGACCTTTCCTTGTCAAGAGACCGCCACTCAATAGATTACAAAATGATTGTTAAACCATTCGAAATCCGAAGCTGCATCCATCCTAATTCTAAATCACCCGCATCGCACAAATTCGCAGGTCTCAAAGCATTTATGTTTAGAAACTATCACTTGTGTAAATATGAAGCACATAGGAAGGAAAATATAAACAATTATATTAAAGACCTATTAGCAGCAGGATTTAAATACAAAACCATTAGGAGGAAAGTCATGAAATTCAACAGCACAATAGATGATAAATTGCCTCGCACCAATCTACCTAGAATAACGGTCCCCTACATCCCTAAAATATCCAGCAAACTAACGAAAACCTTGAGCAACAAATTCAGCATAATATTCAGAACTCCACCCAACACTAATAGGTTGATCAATAACTCCAAAGACTACATTGATCCAGCGCTCACCCCACATGTGGTGTACTCCATTTCCTGCCCCCAAGCCGGATGCCACGCCACATATTATGGTGAAACGAAAGCCACAATTAACACCAGATTGGCTCAACATCGGTACACCTTCAACAGAGCCCAAACGAACAGCAGTACATCTTCTGCATTTTTTGAACATACTAAACAATCAGGGCACAATTTCATCCCCGCTAACCCCGTTATTTTATGCTCAGAACCAAACGACTACAGGAGAAAAATAAAAGAGGCATTCTACATTAACAGAGACATCCATGCAATCAACAGAAGAGACACGTGCTTCGACATCTCGAAAAAATGGGCTACGTAACAGTAACTCATTTGAATATTCTCATTTACATATATTAAGTACATTTTCATGAAGGCTATGAGTATGAGGCACAGTTCCTCGAAAACGTTCAGCCAAATTTATTATTAACTATATATTTTTTCTCTAATAATTTACAATTAAGTATTTTTATTATTACAAATAAGGAGAAATTAAAACCACATTTATTATTATTATTATTACTACTACTACTACTACTACTACTACTCTGTAACATTCAACTAAGACAATATAATATAAAGATGTTATCTTGATTCTTGTAATAACAATTGTAACTTGGCTGTAACTGGAAAACTTGTAGCACATAATTTACTATGTAACTATTAATGTATTCTTTTGAGACAATAAAGTCCTTTTGAAACATAATAATAATAATAATAGTAATAATAATAATAATAATAATAATAATAATAAGAAGAAAAAAAATAATAATAATAATAATAATAATAATAATAATAATAATAATAATAATAATAATAATGAAGTAATGAATAATAATAATAATAATAATAATAATAATAATAATAATAATAATAATAATAATAATAAGTAATAATAATAATAATAATAAGTAATAATAATAAGAATAATAATAATAATAAGAATAATAATAATAATAATAAGAAGAAAAGGGAGAGAGAGAGGAGAGGAAAGAAGAAGAAGAAGAGAAGAAGAAGAAGAAGAAGAAGAAGAAGAAGAAGAAGAAGAAGAAGAAGAAGAAGAAGAAGAAGAAGAAGAAGAAGAAGAAGAAGAAGAAGAAGAAGAAGAAGAAGAAGAAGAAGAAGAAGAAGAAGAAGAAGAAGAAGAAGAAGAAGAAGATATATAATCCCTGAACCAATCAACTTTCCTTTCAATCATTTCTAGCCATAAAATAACCTTGTATCAAAATCTATTAAAGAGAATTATTGTTGAGTTATGGATCACTTAATTTATTCTTATGGACTGTGCATCACTATTTTTCTTTTCTTTAAAAATGAAGAAATATAAACTAAGTAATATTTATTTGCTATCTGATGTTTAACAAATATAACATAACTATGAATTTAATGTTAGTACAAAAAATAAAGTATGCTACAGGTATAGTATACACCTGGGTCTCATTTTATGTGGATTATTTTAATGCGATTTTGAAGTTATGTGATTCATATTTTTTCTTTAATATCTTTAATATTTCACTATATTTATTAGATATCAAAAAAATTAAATTATTAATAACTTTTTCACTTAAATACTTTTTCCCCCAAAAATATAAGTTATATTAGCAGCTAACGTGAATATGGTCTGAAGCTGTATTTAGAATTTTAGCTTCTATGTAAATAACCTATTTATACTAATGAGTAAATAATAATAATAGATTTATATTTACATATAAAAATATCACAATAAATATTCAAAGAATTCAAACTTTTAAAATGTATTATGTTATATATAACAGAAATAAATAATCTTTTCGATTTTTAAAATAAAAAACGAAGATTTTATAAACTGAAAATAATCTTTCTAATGATAATGTTTTGAATGTGATCTTATTTTTTTAATATAGACACAGAAAACCATTAAGACAGCACAAAACTGAAAATGGCACTAGTTGTACATCACATCATGAATAAAAATAAAGTGGCTTAACATGTTTCTTTGTGCATAATTGCTGAGAGATTCTTGACTTCGTTTAAGGAGAAGCCACAATCATCACATCACACCACATCGAATCTAATTTCTTACCAGTTTACAAATGAACGCTAGTGGTAATGATTAAAATATGTATGAAAAATGTAAAATTAAATACTGTAGTAATAAAAAAAAGTAAAAAAGGTTGTCTTGTATTAATATTTTTCAAATATTTTAAATTTTTTATTAGTCATACTTTATTTGCTTATTTTTTTAATGTGAATTTTAAAGTAATTTTTCTTTGTTGCTTTGCTTTTACACGAATTCTGAAAATTACAGCACCTATCACTCATTTTTCAAGGTAAATTAAGTCTATTTTTGTGAGATTTTTTTTAATGTGGGTTTTCTGTTGAACCTATCTACCACATAAAATGAGAGACCCACATGTTTATCATAAATTTTCAATTTTTGCGATCTTTCTCAAACAGCTACTCTTAGGCAATGCACATGTTCCTTAATTGTGTTATGGCATCTGTTGCTCTGATTTTGTCACTCTATCCTTATTTTAATCCAAGCACAGCAGTAAAGTCAATAAATTATAAGTTATACATAGTAGCAATTGAAATTTAGTTATTAAGTAGTTTAAGATTGGAACTATTTACTAATAAGTTGAATAGTTTGGGAAATTCATTTACATAAAATTAAAGTATATTTTTTAGGGCATTAGAATATTGTAAAAACAGATGGTATAAGATTTATTTTTTCTCATCTCATATATGCTAGCCAATATAAGTTTTAATAATCAATAGGTATTATATTCTAATACTTAATAAGTTCCTATCCTCTTTCACATAATACCTCAAACTGGTAGGTGACATGAAATATTTAATTGGTTTTAGTATGAAAGATGATGGATTAATTGATGGATATTATCTTGTTATTAAGATGATAGTCACTATATGTGTTATCAAGTTCATAATTGCAATATGTACCAAGGATTAAAAGGCATTACAATGATAATTAGCCTCAAATAATCTTAGAAATAGAAAAATTGGACATGTAGAATTGGCTGCAGGCATTATAGAAATTGATCAGTGAAATACAGCAGCTGTTTTAAAATTGCTGATGCTCAACTTGCTAATGAATCTGGATAATGAAGATGAAAGCCTTCACATATATTTGTCTGAGAAAATGAATGATGACAGAATTTTGCCTAATATTTTATTTTAGGAGTGAAAAAAGCTGATTATCTAGATTTTATCCACTGACCTGCATAAATTATATTCAGTACTGAAAAGAGAAAATCTATTAGATAGATAGATAGATAGATAGATAGATAGATAGATAGATAGATAGATAGATAGATAGATAGATAGATAGATAGATAGATAGATAGATAGATAGATAGATAGATAGATAGATAGATAGATAGATAGATAGATAGATAGATAGATAGATAGATAGATAGATAGATAGATAGATAGATAGATAGATAGATAGATAGATAGATAGATAGATAGATAGATAGATAGATAGATAGATAGATAGATAGATAGATAGATAGATAGATAGATAGATAGATAGATAGATAGATAGATAGATAGATAGATAGATAGATAGATAGATAGATAGATAGATAGATAGATAGATAGATAGGTAGATAGATAGATAGATAGATAGATAGATAGATAGATAGATAGATAGATAGATAGATAGATAGATAGATAGATAGATAGATAGATAGATAGATAGATAGATAGATAGATAGATAGATAGATAGATAGATAGATAGATAGATAGATAGATAGATAGATAGATAGATAGATAGATAGATAGATAGATAGATAGATAGATAGATAGATAGATAGATAGATAGATAGATAGATAGATAGATAGAATGTAATTTTCAAATGTTTAAAGTAGAGATGTATTTTTCTATTTGGTAAGAAATTAGTGCTTAAAACTAGGATTGATTTCATCTAATTCTTAATAATTTAAAGTTTAGTGTTTAAATTAAACAGTAATGACAACCAGATCTAAATCTTTAATATCAGATATTAATATTAAATTTGATTACTTATAATAGAATATTTCTATTCATATTAACTATTAGTAAGAAGTATATTCATTCAAGCAAATATTATTAAGATTATATAAGAAAAAATAAAGCTAGATTAGTTAATTTAAAAGACAAAGACATTAATATTAAAAGAGTTATTAATTTTCAAGTAAAATAATCTGGGTGAACATGTATATGAATATGCTTGCATTTATTAATTTTAGCTTATACTTCTTTGTTTTATAATGTTAAATATTATTTTAAATACCTTTAATTTAATAGAAATGTTACATTGAATGAACTGTTAATTTATTTTTTTTAATATAATCTAAAATAGTTATAAAAGAGTGATGTAATATTATTTTCAAAACTATCTATATTTTTTTGTTGTATTTTATTTTTATTTTACTGTAATTATTTTCATTTCTTAAATAATTATTTCAGACAGCATGCGTTAATTAAAATGTCTGCAAGATATGTAAATGAGTACTATTTTTAGTTCTATTCTACAAATACAAAATTGATCTTTAAACCCCAAGATAGGATGGTTAAAGGAAGTGGTAAAAAGTTGGTTTTCTATCAATCAAAAAGTGTCACATGACTAGAAGTATAAAGGGTTACACACACACAACAACAGAACTACTGAACTTCTAAACATCACATGATCACCATCTCTTATGCTAGCACATAACTGTATGGAGAGTTTTGCCTACTGAACTTCTACTAGAAAACACATACAAAGAAAAAAGAAACTTTATATCTCAACCAAAGAATTAATCATAGGTTCAAATTTTTAAATTATTTTATTTTATATGGTAATATGTATCATTAAAAAAACTTTAAATTCAGGTACTAAAATTTAAACTGAAATCATCAAAAATCCAAAAATCAATAAAAGAAAAAGCAAAATGGAAAGGCTAAACAATTATTCACTCATAGATGCTGATTATATCATTTGAAACTGATCACTGAGGGAATCATATACAGCTACTTGCAAGGAGCTCTATTATAAATATAACATCCCTTATATCTTATTAATATTGGAAACTTATATTTTACGATATTTATAACAGAACATTAATGTTTTAAAAATGCTTATTTTAATATTTAAAAGAACATTGAAAGAACAATAAATTACCAAAGACTTCAAAATGCTTTATTTTTGATATTTTGAAATATACTGTTTCAATATTCTTTGATAAACAGTTTTTCTTGGATAAATTTCTTTTAATAAATAAACGATTAATCCTACATTGGTGAACTATTTGCATTACAATTAAAAATAACATTTTTATTGTTCTTAATTAGTCATTTATTACCTTTGCTAATGAAAGGAAAAAAGTCACTCATGTATCCTTCAATTTTCTGTTTGTGATAAACTGAATAAGAGAACATGTATTTTAAATCTACAAAATAAAGATTTATCAGCTTATTTTTATATCATAAAGATGTTACCTTAATATTTCTAGTGAATTATGATTAAAAAATTAAATGCAATCAACTTTTAATAAAACCTATTTTATATACTTTATGACTATTGTTAATGTTGAAAAATGTGAACATGAAACCCAGTTTTCTCTCTCTCTCTCTCTCATCTATCTATCTATCTATCTATCTATCTATCTATCTATCTATCTATCTATCTATCTATCTATCTATCTATCTATCTATCTATCTATCTATCTATCTATCTATCTATCTATCTATCTATCTATCTATCTATCTATCTATCTATCTATCTATCTATCTATCTATCTATCTATCTATCTATCTATCTATCTATCTATCTATCTATCTATCTATCTATCTATCTATCTATCTATCTATCTATCTATCTATCTATCTATCTATCTATCTATCTATCTATCTATCTATCTATCTATCTATCTATCTATCTATCTATCTATCTATCTATCTATCTATCTATCTATCTATCTATCTATCTATCTATCTATCTATCTATCTATCTATCTATCTAAGTAAACCTGTTTATTTTAAAAGAAATATTTACACCCAGACCTTTATGTTTGAATATATTTCCCAGGACAAATAAATAAAAAACCAACTTAATGCTATAACATATATTATTTCCACCTGACTTACTTATATATTTAAAGATTTTAGTGAAATTAAATGGCCATCATTACTGTATTTGTGTGTGCTTACTAAGTAAATCTTATGTAAAATAATTTTCAATGCTATGCATTCATTTTAGGTTGCTTCATTGCCAACCATTGGAGAAATTTTATATGCTTGCAAAACTGTGTCCTGGTGAATTATGAAAGCTCCAGGATTTTAAAGAATTTTTACACTTTAAAATTTCATAAACTGGTTATAATTTCGAATTATCATTTTATGAATTTATAATTTATTATTCATTTAATTTATCTATTCTTGCATAACATATTCAAGCATTATTTCTTGCATGATAATATCCAGAAATTCACATAGCGTTAACTATTTTATTAATGCTATTTAATGATTTTAATATTTTGTCATTTTAAAAGTATTGCTTGGCCCCTTGTCATGAGTGATTTACCTATTTTAATGAATACTTATGATGTAAACCATTAAAGATGTTATATATTTATTTCAGGCTATATTTTATTAAGGCAAATTTGACAAGATAACTATCTTATTAGTTTTATACATCAGCTAACCATCTCTGTCATTGTATTTTCTGAGTTTTCTTTGTCTCACACATCAATGTAAAATATATGATAAACTTATTATTACATATGAGAAAATAATAAATTTGACTTTATTCGATAGTTATTTTTGTTTACTACTAAAATAAATTTGAAATGTTCATATTTTGTTTCTGTAAATATTAAACAAATGAGATCGCAAACAAAACAAAGACTTTATATGTCATTGTTTCTAGAAAGATTATTTTCAGGTTACAAAATCAATGAAATCTTTATTTCTGATTATTTTTAAAATCTTTAACAAATAATTATTTATTTCTCTTATATTTAACAAATTAAGCTTTAAAAGTTTAAATTTTTTGAATATTTATTGCAAAATTGTGATTTTCTTACTCGTAAATGTAAAGTAGATTTTTTTCATCAGAGCTAGAATTTCCTATTTTGCTTCAGGCCATATTCATGTTAGCTGCTAATATAACATTATATTTTTGAAAATAAAGTATTTCAAGACAAAATAAGTTATTAGTAATGTATATTTCTTGATATCTAATAAATATAGTGCAAATTATTTTTTAAAAAATATGCCAAACATTTTACAGCCTTGGCAATAGACAATGTTTAAACATGTCAAGGTGGAGCTTATGTCTATTGTTAGAGTGGGAATTTTGAATTTCACGCTTTTTTTGCAGAAATTTCAGACAAAAAATTTATTATAATAAAATATATTGTTTTAAACACATTTTAACATATAATACTTATGAAAAAATTCATCAGGGGGCAAATTGGCCAAAAGACATTTCTCTGTCATCTGAAATACAAATGGGTTAATAATTATTATATTTATTAGGAGATAGTCACATTTCCCCTCTCTTGTATGTTGCTTTAAGCTTACCTTGCCAATTTATATTTTTATAAAGATGGTGGCATTGTTCTTTCTTCTTATTCTATTTTTCCATGAGTGATATGAATTTTCTTATTTCATGTTTGCATAAATGCTTTGTTTGATGCAACCTTATTGTTTCTAGTATTTGTGGTGATCCATTTCCACTTTTCTCATATGTTAAGAGACAAAAGTCCTGGCATATTTATTTTCCCTCAGAATATAGGTGCATCTTTTGGGTTCATGTCATCACTAAGTTCATTGCTTTATTATTTCCCCCTTTGGAAGTATCATATTTTGTATTGCAACTATGTATGGAGTATATCTTTATTATTATGGCAATTGATATGGTTGCTTTTTGATGAGTACTATCTTCTCTTCAGATGCACTTTTGACTCCGACTTAATGTAAATTAGAAATGGTCCTGATGTGTAAATCTGTTCTGCTTTTCCAGTGTTACATAATATAAAACCAGTAATTATTTTAAAATTTCAAAATTGTATTTATAAGCCTAAATAAGTAATATAAATCATCATCATCCAGTATCAAGTCATAAATGGATTGGTAAGGCATGAATAATATTTAGATTTAATCATTTTTGGGACAATATTATGGTGTAATTGCATACAAATGTGGAATTTCTTCAAATAATGCACAGATTGGTGAAATTTTTATCAGTTAGAAAAATATAGAATTATTAAAATAATGCTTAGATTAGTAAAACTTTATCAGGCAGGTGAATATAAAATTTGTATAATAATGCATATGTTAATAGAACCTTTGTCATTTAGGAAGGTATAGAAGTTTTGTAATAATAATACCTCTATTAGTTTAAATTTTATTAGTCAGGAAATGTAAAACTTCTTGTAGCTCTACCTGTATTCATAAGATTTATATCGGCCAACCAATGGCTAAGTAACATTAAATTCATTAATTTACTTGTTCATTGTTTAAACTGCAAACTTTAACATTGTATTTCTCCAATGTGGTAAAATTGCATTGTACAGTATTTAAACAGCACATTTAAACTTGTAGATTGTCTTATTGTAAATAAATGTTATATTTTGTTATTAAGTTTTGTTTAGAGTCTCAATACTATCTTATTTACATATCATTTATCCAGAAATCTAAACATTATATAATCCATGATGCAATTATATTTTATTCTACTTATTCAGAGTGCATTCACATAAATTAAAGATAATAAATCAGTTATAATGACATATAGATGTTAAGAATACATCTAAGGAATAATTTATTTATTTTTAATTTTTACTGATCACTGTAATTTAATTGTGATTATTTAAAAAATACTGATCTTATAATAAACTATTATCTGCTTCATTTAAGATCAGTTACCACAATAATTGAAATGCTTAAATTATTTGTCTAAATCTATAAGAAAAATTGATTTAAGTTGTAATAGAATATTTTGAGTGGCCATAAAATCCTTTATCTACTCTTGGTATTCAAAGGCTGCCCTAAGAGATTATTATATTATTCTAAATTAAATGTTTCTATGCACTTTATTTTAATTAAAATATTTTTATTTTAAAATTTATTATTTTTATTATTATTGTATAGTAGGTAGACTTTATCTTTAAAATAAATGTATATCCTCTCACACTTTTCACTAGGATACCATTCATTTGCTTAACAACTTATACATAAAATAAAAGATTGAGAAATTTAATACTAAGAATATGTATAATGAACCATGAGATCTTACTATTATAATTCAATGATGAGAAGAAATTATATTAATATAAAAGAAACTATTGTGAAAAGAAAAGTGGCACAAACAGATAAATAAGATAATCTTGAATTGTGGATCTGATCATGGCAATATGTTGGAATAGTATCTGCAAGATATATGATTATATATTGGAGGGTGATATAAAAAAAAATTATTATGAACATGAGAATGTATTACAACTGAACAACTCTTGGTGTATGCTTTAATATTAAGAACTTCTATAGTTTAATAATGAATTGAGAATTTTACTCCTCTTAATTTTATTTTAGTGATTATTAACCTATTTATAATATTTAGTTATTATTATTTTGATTCCTGTAATTACTTGCATATATCACTAATAGAGAATTCTGAGCTTAGCCTAATATGATATTTATAATTTTGGCTATATTTTGTATTATCCTTTTATAGATATTTTATCCATTATTGTTATATCATCGTCGTTACTTTTGTCAGTTATAATATATATATCGTAAGTTTTTTACTTTGTTACAGAATAATTTTATTTCATAAAGGTTTATAAGTTGACTCTAATTTTTATTTTCTTCATAATTTTCGTAAATATTATTGACAAACAAATGATTTTGCTTTAACAAATTAATTTTTAAAAAAATTATTGCTAGATAATTCCAGAATAGAGAGAAAAATTTTTAAAAATCTTCTAAAAAGAAGTTTTAGAAATGAGAATGCATTTATATATTTTTTCAACTTTTTGTTTGCATATATATATACAAATCAATATATATATCAAAATACAGTACAATTTATATAAATTATATTCTTTTAGAAGTACTTTCAACTATACACTTTGTAGTCTTTATCAACTATATAACGTTGAATAATCAAAACGAGACAACCCTTAACAATACCCATAGTTCAATTCAGATTTCCCACAATTCGACTATACACTTTGTAGTCTTTATCAACTATATAACGTTGAATAATCAAAACGAGACAACCCTTAACAATACCCATAGTTCAATTCAGATTTCCCACAATTCTGTTGTGGGAAATCTGAATTGAACTATGGGTATTGTTAAGGGTTGTCTCGTTTTGATTATTCAACGTTATATAGTTGATAAAGATTACAAAGTGTATAGTCGAAAGTACTTCTAAAAGAATATAATTTATATAAATTGTACTGTATTTTGATATATATATATTGATTTGTATATTACATATATTGTGAAATGAATACAGATATCAAACTTTATTTATTATATATATATTATTTCATTCTATATTTGAAAGACAACTTGATATATACAATAGTATAAAGGAATATATGAATTAGATTCAATTACAACTTTAATAAGTTCATAATATACATACTTTGGAAAGCTTTAACTATAACTATATCATTCATGATTTGTGTTTGATGAAATTCCATTAATATCTAAAAAAAATCAAAAATACCTTTCTTTATTGTTGAATCTGAATTTTTTTTTTTTTCAGGATTTTGCAAAACATCCATTAGTATGTTATAATTGTTTTAGATCTTAAAAAGTTTGTAAATAAAACATTCAGAAAAGAAAATATTGATTTGCTTTAGGTAGTGAAACTTTGGCTTGAGTTATTAGTAAGGCTGATTTACTTATAATCTTTTATACATTATCTATGAAGGAGCTTGTCTTCTGATATCTAGTGCGAAAATCTGTGAAACAATGTTCAATCATTGCAAAGAAGTAGTCTTAATTATACCAGTACTCTTTCTTATAGTAATATTTAATTACTTATTAGAAATTTAAAGTGTGAACACTTTTTCCCCTCCCAACAGAAGTACAGTATTCATCAGTAAATTATAAAAGTGCTAAGAAATCTGGTATTACCACATTTACATCATAATTCAAGTAGTACCAACTAGATATCTAAGAAAATTTGTCCTAATAATTGTTTTAGATTTAAGCTTTGATAGATAAGGCAATGTGATAGTCAAATATCCATTTCCTTGTTGCAGATTATTTTCAGTTTACAACTGCTTTCCTTTTATTTAGAAGAAACACTTGGTGGTTGAGTGGTCAGCATAGTTACCTTACAAGCAGTTGTCCCGGGTTCACGGGTTCACTTCCTGGTCGATGCTTTGACACATGAAAAAAAAATACTACATCTCACATATATATATATATAAAAGACATTTTCTGGTACTTATTTATTCTCCATTTTTTTGCATTATTTTCTTCAGCAATATCATGCTTAGTTCATTATGATAGATGTATTTTTCTATATTTCAAAGTCACTCAGTCTAAAAATAGTAAAACTTTAAGTATATAATTGTTTGGGTTTTTAATGCAAATAAAATGTACAATGATACTTTTGTATATTTGCAATATATTTCAGTAAAGGTAAATATTAAGTCAAGCATTAATGGCCTAGTGGTTAGCATAGCTGCCTTCCAAGCAACTGTTCAGGTTCGCTTCCCAGTCAATGCATTTGACATATGAAAAAAAAAAACTAAATATTAATACCAACCATATTATGTGACTTTCTCATATATTTCCCCCCAACACAGTTTTTCCACCATATTCTAGAGCCATGTTTTAAAACATTTAGTAATAAGTGGATGTAATTGATGAATTTAAAACTTAGAAGCCTATTTGATTGGTGAAAATATTATAGCACTATGCCAGTGACGGCGAACCTATGGCAAATGTGTCAGAGATGACATTCAAATTTTTTACTGGCATGCAAACTATTTATATATCATAATTTTCTTCAATATTTTTTTTGTTGCTAAAATCTGTACTAATAAAAATTTACCATACACTAAAGGTAAAATAAATAAATAAAATATTATATTAGAATTCAACTTACAATTGAACTCTGCTTAGAAGCAATAAATTATAATATTTTAAGTCAAATAAAGTGGTACAGGGTATCAATTTCTATAAACCTTTCAAATGATTCCAATAAAACTAGAAAGTAAACTCAGTAAAATATTTTATAACTCTTTGAATTACGTTTTTTCAAATCTAAAGTAAAAGTAATCCAATGGTTTTCTGTTTTAATCTTTATTTTTTAATGTAATCAAAATCGCAAACAAAGGAACAAAATGTATAATCAACTTTTTTTTGCTTGAAGTTTTGCTATAAAAGTGAAATGATAAATCTTTTATTTATAAAATTATTACAGCTCGTTTAAATTTACTTTTAAATAAATTTGTTACCATTATATTAATATGACTAGTGAAAATAAAAAACAAAAATTATCAACCAGTAGAGAATTTCAAAACTGGTGGACTGATGAGTATGGAATGATTAACAAAGACATCAGGGTAGTATGTGTTTTATATTCTGGAACAGTTGTATTGAGAACATCATCGGTAAAATGGCATTATGAGACCAATCATAAATTGCTCTATGAAAAAAATAAAGATGAGCAAAAAAATATATATATTGCCCAAGCATTTAAAAATTTAAATATTCAATCAATATTTATAATAAAATTTATCACAAATCATTCAAATATAAATACTGCTAGTTTTTTTATTTCAAATGTAATTGCCAAATATGGGAAACCTTTTAATGATGGAGAATATATGAAAGAAGCTTGGTTGAAATGTGCACCAGTTCTTTTTCAAGATTTTGAAAACAAAGCAAAAATTATTCAGAACATAAAAGATTTATCACTGGCTAGAAATACAGTTAAAGAAAGAATCCTGAAAATGGTTATAACTTACCAACAAAAAGGAGATATAAAATCTTCTAGTTTAATTTCTCTCTGCCTTGATGAAAGTATAGACATAAATGGATCACCTCGTTTGGCTGTTTTTATTCGCTATTGTGTTGGGAATAATATCAAAGAAGAATTGATCAGTTTAATCTCATTAGTAACAACAAAATGAATAGATATTTGAAACATAGATGTTGCCAAAATTGTATCAATAATTACAGATGGTGCTTATGACTGGAAAAGAAAATAGTTTTCTCACTTTATCCACCAACTGTATTGGACTTCAATTTTGGGTGCATTAAGGCCAACTTTAAGCCATTGGATGATGTTATGAATGTTGTGACTAAGTTAATCAATTTTATATCTACACATTTAGTGAGATAAACTCAGTATATTATAGTTTACATATGTATAATAGTGTTCAATGGTTAAGTTGAGGAAAAGTTCTTCAAAGATTCATTGAGTGTTTTAAAAAAATTAGACTGTTTTTACATAATGAGAAAATCATTGAAAAATATAATGAATTTATGGATGTTGAATGGCTTTCAAAATTAATATTTTTACTGATATGTGTTCACATCTAAATGAATTAAATGTGAAACTGCAAGGTTATAATAAGAAATTGTTGTCATGTTTGATTTAGTCAAAGCATTTGAAGTTAAATTACAAATTTCCACCATGATGTTATCTCTTATACTTTCAAATATTTTCCAAATCCAAAAAAGTTCTTGACTGATTTAGAATTTCATGAGAAACCAGATCAACTAAAATTGATGCAAGACTTTTGTGCTGTTATTCAGTTGATAATTGATCAATTTTCTTTAAGATTTACACAGTTCAGATAATTTTCAGAAATATCAAAAATTTATTTTATACCCAGGCATAACATCAATGGATAATTTCATGTTAGAAATTTTTGAGTGGCTTCATTTGAAAGATATGAAAATGCAATCAGCCGATTTTCAATCCAGTTCTGTATGAAAACAGAAATTTGTTGACTTGAGAGTTAGAAACAATGGAAAATGATTGATTATTAAATATATGTAAAAAGAATGTCGAAGAGGAACTATTGACTGCCTGGAATGCTATTCCTGAAACATTTAATTCTTTTAAAAAATTAACAACCGCTATATAATCAATTTTCTCCTCTACATATGCATGTGAATTATTATTTTTAAAAACGAATTTAATTAAAGACAGTTCGAGAAATAGAATAACAAATGAATCTAGTTTATCATATACATTATTAAATATGACAAAATTTGAACCAAATATAAAACATTTGGCATCCAATGTACACCAACAAAAAATCTCATTAAATAATATCTATTTATGTTGATTTTATATGTTTATTTCCAAAATTTTGTTTTAATTATTATTAATTTTTTACTATTACATTTTATTCAACTTCTGCTCCTCTAAATAAATATCGTTCACTTAATATTTAGCTTATTTAATTTTTTTTCTTTAATTATTATTAATATTATTTTGTTTTATAAACTTTTAAAAAACTGCATGTTTATATTTTGGTTTAATAACTGTATGGCACACTAATCATTCAATAAATATTTTTTTGTAAATTTTTGGCACGCACACGTAAAAAGATTCGCCATCACTGCACTATACCATTTAAATTCAAAATGTATGCACTTAGGCCGGAGTGTAAGGAAAGCTAATAATAACTGCATATTTATTAAAGCGGCAATAAATAGGCAGTTATTATTAGCTTCTCTTATGATAGCATTTAAGCACATACATTTTGAATTTACAATGGTATAAGAAACATTTGTTAATTTCTCGAATTACACTATACCATTTAGTGTCTATTAAGTTTATAGTAAATTGCTCTGAAATAGAATGAAGAGAATTGCCTTTACAATTTATGATTACATAATTTCACATACGGCATTAAATCGCTATTGCTTTTATGTATTCATAAAATAAAACAGATACAAAAACAACTTAAAACTCTTAACTCAATGATTTTTTTTTTTTTTTTGGCTATATTTAACAAACGTTTAACACATTGCAGATGATTTATTAAAGCAATTGTTCTAGAAATATATATATATCATAGTATATTTATTGAAGTCAGTTTAGAAAAAAATTAAATTATTACAATTCAAATTACAAATACCAAAAAATGTTTGCACTTACAGCATTGACACCAATCGCTCCAAATAAATATACTAATGATTATTACTAATTATTTATTCAGCTACAGATTATCATGACATTTGTAGCCCAAACATAAACTATAAACCAATTAAAAATTAACATATCTGTTTTTGAAATTAAGCACAATAAGGAAAGGGAATAATCAATCCAACTTTAGTTCTCTATTTCCTTGTCTAATACTTTTTAAAATACAATTAAGATTTCCACTTCACTAGATATTTTTTAAATGTATCAATAAAATCGTCTGAAAAAGACAAATAACTTTCTAACATGCATTTAATACTGAATCAACCCTCTTCAATTGGTCCAGGTCAGAATTCTCTTCACGTTTTCATCAGTTGTCAAGTATATGTCAATATCAAATTATTATAATTTTATTTACAAGCATCAAATTTTCTCCACTCATAACTTTGACAGCAACTATATCAGATAAATATACTTATTATTATTCCTAATTATTTATTAGGCTAGAAATTAGCATACAATTTTTAAATTCAATTAAAGATAAATGTATCTGCTTTTTTAATTAAGCATAAATGTATGGAATAACTCAGCTTCAACTTTCTTTTAGATATACTTAAAAGATCCATTCCTCCATACTTTCTCAAAACACAGAAATAAAGACTGCTGAAAAAGGCAAATGATTCCCAAGATGCATTTCAAGTTAAATTAGCACTCTTCAGTCAGCCTAAGTTATAATCTCTTAATATGTCAAAAGCTACTTATTTTTGTCATTATTTTTTCTGTCATAAATAAAAGATTAAAGCAATTAATTTTATTTATTAAAAAAGAAAGGTAATCATGAATTTAAAGCATATAAACTGAAAATCAACTACCCATTAATAGTAGAAATTATATCATATAAACAGTTCAGATTAATGGAAGCCTTAACACGTTAGCTATGAAGAGCTATATATCAGTTTACAAACATTATTGGATGGCTAAGTAATTGTTTTTGTCAATAATCTAAAAGAAAAAATATAAATCTACTTGAGATTTTAATTTTCACATAATCCAAAAATAGAGGGATATATTATCATCCGAATCTCAAGATTAAAAAAATTTTTATCTGTTATTTTTGTAATAAAATACTAACGGCTTTTTGAAACTAAATTAGATAATGCTTTCAAATGTAATGTTTGTAAATAGCATTTTTTTTTTTTAGAACCTCTATAGAAGTGAAAAATTATTTTAAAATAGATGAATGGTTTATCACTTGAAAAATCATAAGACATTTGAACACTGTAATTGATAGAATTGAATTGCAATTCGCTGACCATTCGTTTTCAAGTTCACTATACAGGAAATTAAAACTCCCAGTAATGAACCCAATAAAATATATTTTACTTATACATTAATTAAATTATTTTTTGTTTGAATACAATTACATTTTTAATGATAAGAAGAGATAGAAATGAAATACTTCAGTGAGGAAACAATAGATGTCACTGACATTATTTGATAATAAACGAACAGTTGAAGTCTTACAGGCTTAAACCTAGAGAACGTGTGAGTTGGATGAGTGAAATAAGGAATTTTGTTGGTATGTGTAGAACATAGACTGTGGATTATGGAAATTGGGTTAAACTTGGAGAGACCATCATAATGATGATGATGATGATGATATCTTATTCATATAAATTTATGATATAGTTCTAAATTGAGATGTTAGAATAAATTACATTGAATGGCAAGTAATGGTAAATTATTTGATTGATTTGAAAAAGTTAGCAGGTGTTTCAATTTTAGGCTAGTAGCTTGATAGTATAAAAAAAAATTTTAAATGGCTATAATTCAAAACTTCTCATTGAAAGAATTCATTAATGAGAATCTAAGTCTCAGAATGTAGATTATAATAACACTATCTAGAAATTAAACTTACAATGTATGAGTTTAAAATGGAGTAATTAGAACAAGAAACCAGTAAGTCATTTTAATAAATGCCAACTACATTTGACTTATATTAATATTAGTTTTGTCTTTTATTTTTAACTTTATTTACATTTATATTCTCTTATAAACTCTGTGTTCAAATTTTATAATTCAAAAATAAAAACACTGACTATCAAATTATCCCACATGTGATTACCATAAAAACTAAAAAATGTCTTACTTTATTCCCAACTGAAAAGGAAAAAAATGTTTGAGTAATTAAATGCTCTACCTGTCACATGACCTCCATGGATTCTTAATAAAGTACTCCATTTCCAAGTTACTATAAACAATTTTGGTCATAGATTTTAGCATACATGTACATATTTTAAAAATATTTTTGGAAAATAATTAAATATTAATAGAATAATGATTATACAATAAGACTTGACTTTCATTTTTAAAAAAATACAGATTTCATTGTATATATTTTAATATTACTCCTATATTTGAGTAATCTCTTTATGATTAAACATTTAATTATTTTTTTATTACTGCAATAGTTTTCTACTGTATATGCCTGCATAACATATTAATTACTTTGTTATAGTTGATTAATATTTTTTTTTTAATAACATTGCTATATAATTATCTAGGGAATATATAAGGGATGATATCCAAAAATTATCTTTATGCTTTACTAATATTTAATAAGATGGTTTCCTAACTCCATACACATATGTTTCTAAGGTTTATTAGTATTTTAAATTTGTTCTATAATCTAATTTTATAAAATTGGGCAAAATTAATGACTGTATAATAACCATATCCCCCATCCCATTTTCACTCTCGTGGCATTCATTTGATGCAAAGAGACATTGGTTTATTCAAACAATTAATTAAACAAGGTAATAGAAAAATCTTAAGATAGTTTATTATACGGAACCATATAGAATTAAGAGGATTAAACCAAATTTAAATTATCACCATCACCAATACAATTTCAAATATTTGAAACTGATTTATGAATATATATGTCAGTTGACTTTCCCTTTTTGGTAGTGCTTTTACTTTTACAAAATATGTACTCTATTAAAATTGAAAACATTGGCTTCAATTCTCAAAGCCCTCCAATCACTAGATATTGCTATAATTTTCTTATTGTTCTCAAACATCAGACAATTACTTTATATTTGAGTTATCAAATTTATTTTCTCAACTATATATATTTTAACACATAGATAAAATATATTCCATAACTATATAAATTATTAGACAGCATTGAACTTAAATTTTACATTTTACTTACTCCCTTCTATGCATCCTATACAAGCACATACATTTATATTAATATTTCTATTAAATACTAAACAATAAATGCATATCATTGGAGAAATGAAGCAACAGTGTTCTGAAGATGTTGCATGAGTGTAGACAGTCAAAATGCCCCATTGATATAAATTTGGTTAGGTGCTGGCTTGTATTATTTCAATAACTTGCGCTGGTGATTTATAAAATAAAATGGTGAACGTTTTGTTAATAATTTCAAATGCATATATAATTATGTTCCTAAGTCAATTGATATATCTTTATCTTTAAAAGAAATTTGTTTTTACATACATGCACACTTAAATGGCAATACTGTATTTTCATTTTTCTAAAATATAAAACACTTTTAGTTTATTAAAAAATTCTATTTAAATTTATTTAAATAGAATTTGAAAATATTTTTATTTAATTTTAAAAATTAAACAGAAATTGTAAAAAGAAAAAAATTGTAATTATTCTTATCATTTTAAATTTTAATTAAGTTATAGGTATCTAGTGAAATGATAAAAAAAGATGACAAATGGATTTTAAAAACTATTCACTATCTCTATTCTTTAATTTTTTAAAGTATTATTTTCTTTTAAATTTAACTTTTAAGCATTAACTCTGCAAACACGTTTTTGTAATTAAAAATATGTAGAATGTAGACTCAAGTAATTTATTTTGTTTTAATAAAAACTTAGACGATGCACATATTAGTTTCAATAACGTTCGTATTTACATTTTTAGACTTGGGGATAAAATGAATAAGGGGATAGATAGACAAGAGCTTTCTTATGGCTCATTCTTCAAGAAATATGCATTAGTGTGTGAACCTAATTGCCAAAAACTTAGAAACCAGACCTCATTTTGGTGAATTCCTGGTTAAAGACAGCAAATTATGAAAGAAATAAGAATAAAAATAATAAAAAGAATTATGTTCTGGTAAAGACAGCAAACTATGAAAGAAATAAGAATAAAAATAATAAAAAGAATTATGTTATTGATAGCTAGTAGATTTTGCATTATATCAAAGTATTGAAAGTTTTTATTTTTAAAAAAAGGTTTATCAATAGATTCAAAATCTTTCAAAAAATGATTATTTTATTCAAGATTTAGCTTCTTCGGTGCAGTGTCTTTTTTGTTGTTAAACACAAATTTACATCTGCCAAATCACAAGGCATGTAGAGCATGTGGGATTATGTGGTTTAAAAGGAATAAAGGCATTAGCTGAGTAAAATTTTAAATGTATTTTAGAATGATCCAATATTTTCTTTTGAAATATATTATCAACTTAACTTTATTTATGCATTTATAAAAAATTAAGCAAACCCATTATTTTTATTATTTTTACAGTGGTTATTTTAATACATTGTACAGGCTTAAACCTGCATTTAAATATGTAATATAGGCGGGATTCGAATTCAGACTTTCACACGACCCATAGTTATTTTATTAAAATTTAAAAATATTATTAAAAAGAAAACACACTTGAAATAAATATGCTTTGTAATTGAATGATTTTATTGCTTGAAGGCTCATAAGAAGTTTAAGTGATGGATAGGCCAAAACTGTAATCAATTCAAAAATCTTATACTCCAGAATCTGAAAGTCTACCACTGAACCAAACCACTCAGGATAATGCACATTGATTATTTGCCATGTTAGATTAAATCAAAGAATTTATTATTAAAAAATTTTATTGGTTGAATGTATGGAATAATTTAAATGTAAGCCTTTAAAGAGATTAAAAAATTATTTTCCAGCAAAATCTTATTACTTTTAGAAGATAAAAGATGGTGATGTGTTATATCTCCTTACTTCTGATTCTTTAGGATCAGCTTCATTCAAAAAGCAATAGGAACTAAGATTACAGACTAATAGTCATTAATCATTACGCAGGTTAGTTAGTGTTTATTATTTGGATGAATGGAAGTAAAGTCATACTATAACACTGATTCTTTGGTATTTCCCATGTTTTACCCATGGATGTACAGTATTTGTAGTAATAACTAAAATATGTGTTATACTAGATTATTAATATCTTACAAGTTGTGTAGCATCTATATTATTTTCTGTAATAAAATATACACATTTATTTTAATACTTCTTATACAAAGTATGCCAGGGATTATCAAATGTCCATGCACAAAATTTGCTGTAATGAACATTATAGCAGATGCACATATAAATCTGTATATATTAAGCACAACAAATATATAAATGTGCTACATTAGTAATGGAGGTTGGGTCTGAGCAATAGAATATCCACACACACCAATTTAAATATTGTACACATATAATAAACTCATGTATTTTTTTTTGTATATTTTGTATGATATATCATTTTATGTATTTTGCTTTTCTCTGAAAAATTCAAATAAAGAAAGGCAAACTTATTAAACAAATGAATCAAATGTTGGAACATATTAGTAAAATAAATAATTAAAGCAATTGTTCCAACATACTTGTATATATATATATATTTTTTTAATTACTTTGCTAAAAATTGTAATCTTATTCTCAAATCAAAAAAATGTTAATTGCTTTGGTAAAAACTTAATCAAAAAGCAAAATGTTTGGTAATGAATATTGTAATTAAAATATTTTTTTCTTTATATAGATAAAATAGAAATTCTTTTGTATTGATATCTGTAAAGAAGTGGTCTGGGTATTTAATATGGAAACCAAACATATCAAACCCTGCTATGTAAAATTTAATTGGAAAAATATAAAGGAATGTTTATAATCTAAGTGATAAGCTAAATTAAAAGGATTGGCTGATTCATACTTCTCAGGGGGGATACCTGAATTAGTTCTTATGAGTGGGATTGATAATTTTTAGTCAGTGCTGTGGGATTCATTCTTTTTTCTTTTGGCATTCAAGTAGCTCACTAGTTTGGCTCCAGAATTCTCCAATTATCCAGCTACTCAGAGATTAATTTATGAACTAGACTATTGCTGATATTTTCTAAGAAATCCATTATACAGTTCTTTTAAGAACTCTTGATTTCTTAAGGATTTAATGAACCATTCAAGATAGTGAATGAACATTTAATACAATAATTATTGCATTATAACAGATATAAAATATGGAGAAATCTTATAGAGGTTCCAGTAAAATGACTGTGGGGTAGACAACCAGCCGGTGCACCCACCCTTTCTCTGTCCAAATCGCCAAGATGTGATCATGCCAGTTCCTGCAGGCCACGATGATGACAACAGCCACCTTGCCTATGCCCAAATGAGATGAATTCCTCACCACACAGCTAGTTGAATTGAAACCGCTCAAAGCCCTGTTAGAAGATGAAGACACCTACATAAGTTTCTTTTAAAAATGTTTATTATTGAATTAATTCATTCTGATATTTCCGATAATTAGAAATATATATTTTTAATTATTATTTATTATTAATCATTTTTTTAAAAAAAAGGAGAGTTGTCTCTTGCATATATATATTGGATTTACGGTTATTATGGGCATAATGATAAAGCTTTTACTTAAATCTTTTAATTCATTTTCTGTTTCAAATTCTAGTATTTTCAACAAAGGTTGTAATGAGATTCTTTTTTGTTGCTATTCGTTTTCCTCTCGTTGTTACTCCTGAAATTCGTCATACATAAATATACATGTGTATATATGCGCACATACACTTATAATATTCGGTAAATACGATATCTCATGTTGAATATCTAAAAATGTATTTAACCGTATTTCCTTTTTAAGTTATTTTTTTTGTCACGGCTGTACCTTATGATGAGTGCAAAAGGGGTTTATTCATTGTAAATTCCCCGTAAGCCAGTCCACTAATAACTTTATATTTAGAATAGTAGTAGGTGTATAATTGTGCTGCACGTATACACATGTATAAGAATTTATCGCAAAAGGCAAATAGATACAGTACCTCATGTTGAGTACTATATGGTATCTGAACTAACGCAACCTTATTGACTTGTTGAAAAATATGAAATTAGTGAAATATTTCATAGTGCAAAAATACGTATGCATAGTTTTTTTTTTTATTATTATATTTGCTATCAATAAAAAAAGGTTTTAAAGTCCTGAGTAAAAGTGTATGCCTATATGACTGAAAATCTCTTATCTAAAAATATCTGTACATCATATCACACAAAGTATAACTTATTTCTACAGGGTAAAAAGCTCAGACCACTTCCATTCTTTATGAAACATTGTATTGTAAATAGCTTTAGGGGTTTATCTATTTTCGTATTCATTTAAATTGTATTTATATATATTTCTCTATTTCAAAGCAATCAAATATATATACGGGTTGTGATAATAATTCATTTATTTATTTTATCATTTTAAGTATGAAACGGTGGTGGGTATTTGGGATTAAATAAATATTTAATCATAATATTAGACTTGTTTCATTTTCGTATTATTATTTATTTGATAAAATGTATTCTTTCCTTATCAACCACGTACCTGTAGTAATCATTTGACTTACCCATTGAAGACCCTAGATGTAGAGTGACTGAGCTAGCCACATGGGATATCGCTCTACCGGGGTGTTAGATCTTATTCTCATGCTCTGCTGGACATATGGTATTGCACACCCTTCTAGGAGGGGGAAAAATTCATTTTTATTCTTTTCTAGAAGTGGCATGCAAAAGCTATCTGTAAATAGACTTTTCAAAGGTGTGTAATTGCCATAAGTCCTAAACATTCGGGCATTCGAGTAAGATATCAACTAAAGGGGGGTTTGAACTGGCAGAGTCCGGTTAATTCACTCTTTCTATCAGTTTAGCTGGAAGTACCAACATATATGAGTACAGATAATCGGCTAAATTGGTATCCATTTCTTTCCCTGTTAAATATTGGTCACTCATGCTCGGTGCAAGATTAGGAATAGAAATCCACAGGGGAGTATGGTCCGGTACAAAAGAAAATATCAAGAACATAAAATATATTTTTAATCTATTTTTATTTGGAGAACATCTTTCGCATGGCAAAGTCTACATTCAAAATAAAAAAATATTTCTACATTTAATTAATTGTGTACTATTTTACTCTTTGCAAATTTAATCACAATGTATTCGTGGAAAACTACTTATCCTTTCCACATAAATGAAAGTAACTAATATTTTGAAGCATAATGCAATAATATAAAAAAATTATAAAGTTTTGCTTTTGTCTTTATCTTCCTTAAAATAAGAATATATCAGTTTATTATAGTCAAGCGTTGATGGCCAAGTGGTTGGCACAGCTGCCTTATAAGCAGTTATCCCAGGTTCGCTTCCTGGATGATGCTTTGACACATGAAAAAAAAAATAATAATAAGAGTTTATTCTAATAAATACAGGCACAAACTGAAATGTCTGATTTAGTTATTTAGATTGTTAAGTGTCTAGAAAGACCCGATTTTTTTTTATTTTGAAAAGGCATCAAATTTAATGCCAAACAATATTTTTTTGATACTTGTCAGTTCATACCATATTTTTGAATAATTCTACAGTTTCGTGGGCCTCCAAAAAATAAAATGCCTGCTAAGAAACGTTTTATATAATATTTACATTTTATTTTTTATTACTGTTATTTTAAAAAAGAAATTGTGGAAAAATTAATTATATTTACAATTTTTTTTTTTTTTAAAAAGATTAACTTATTAACAGAAAAATAAATATAAAGACACTATTTACATTTTATTCATAGCGGTGCATGCAATTATATCGTGACCAATAATGCTGCACTTTTTTGGGAAAGTACAATCCCATATCTTTGGAAATAGTCCACTGCATCATATTCTGTGACAGGAATGTCCCAAATGTTTATCCTTATGGCAATTTACCAAAAAGAGTGCTAAAAAAAAAAGAAACATGTTGAATTGAACCAAAGTACGACAATATTAAGAGCGTCTTCCCATGTTATATCTTCGTAATAAAATTTATAGAAATTTATTCCCTTTTTTAACTTTAACAATCAATTTATTAATTTTGTTTTAATTTAACAGCTAACACATTTTCAGTAGATTATAGGCCCTCAAAACTGAAAACTCACACAAGGTAACAGATATTGATTTGAAAATTAAAATTAAATAAAACAAAATACACTGCTAACTTTTTTATCGCTACATACTTCTATACCTATTAATAATTTTAATAACACATAAATGATTTTTATTGCAGATCAAATATATAACATTTATAAATATGTATACTTCACAGAACAATCTCCATGAAGTCTACGATAAATAAAATATAAAATTAAAGTTGTAATTTGGGATAGATACAATAATGAATACAATAATGTTTAAATTTAAATAAAGATATACTAAATATAAATTTGTAATATATGTATAATTTACAATAAATTTTAGTGTTTTTTTTTGTTTTTGTTTTTTACCTTAAAAAAAAAAAAATTATATTTAAAAAACAAATGACAAATATTTAAGAAAAACTCAATTCCTTTTAAAAAAAAGTGAATAATGTTAAAACAGTTTACAATATTTGAGTAACACAAAAAGTATATCTTAGTAATAAAAAAACTCTAATTACTTAATTATTCATTAAAAAACAAATTATAATCTATGTATCATGATATGTTGGACAATTTTCATCATCTGTCAGTAAATGTTAAATGGTGTAGAAAATTTTAAACGTTATTTAAACCTTTTAAATATAAACATCTTGTTAGTAATAATACACAAATAGACAACACAGGTTAGTAATTACACAATGTTTTGAGTAGTATTATTCTCCACTCTTGTGTTGCTGATGTGACCAGTGACAGTATTAGCATAGGAGTCAATATCACACCTTTAGTTTCTTGAATATCAATTTTAAGGCAAATGCTCTAATTGAGCTATTCCATCAAAGCTATATATTATATGTCATACAAATTCTTTCTTTTCTACCGTATGTGTGTTAATATTTGTATACAGTTTGTTATTAATAAAATTTATTTTATATATTAAAAAAATTTTTTTTTAAATATTTCTGTTATCTCCCATTAACTTTTATATAAATTTCCAAAAAGTAATGAACCTTAGTTTGAGAAATTCTGTATTAAGCTATAATATATTTATTGGATATATGTTATACATTAATATAGAGTTGACTAGTGTAGTTTGCATTCTGCAGTAATAATAAAAACACCTTTGCTTTAATATGTAATACATAACTAATGGCATATTGAATAAGTCCACCATAAATAAACAAATATTGACATGAACAATTATAATGGGTTTCCAAAATTACATTATTATTATTATTGTTGTTGTTGTTGTTGTTGTTGTTGTTGTTGTTGTTGTGTGTGTGTATTATATTATTATTATTATTATTATTATATATATATATATATATATATATATATATATATATTTTTTTTTTTTTTACTATTATTATTATTATTATTATTATTATTATTATTATTATTATTATTATTATTATTATTATTATTATTATTATTATTATTATTATTATTATTATTATTATGTTTCAAAGAATTTTATTAAACAAATGTTACATAGATTCTTTACAACAGACAATTGCATTTTGTTATATAGGCAATCATAGGACTTTGGAACAAGTTCTAAATTTTAAAATCAATTGTATTTTACATTTTAAATAATCTGTTTGATGGTTATTCTGTTATAGGTTTGATGGCTCTCTTATGAGTGACCATGTTGCCGTTGCAATGTCTGGAGCGCTAATTTTGTAATCCCGCTCTTTTATTTGTTGAAGTTTTTTTGTAAATGTTGCTGGATGTCTTCTTGTATTGTTACCAAATGTAAATGAGCATCTTGTGCACCAGTATGCATATAGTAAAAAAGTTATTGCTCGTATTATTATTATTATTATTATTATTATGATGATGATGATGATGATGATGTTTCAAAAGGCCTTTATTGTCTCAAAAGAATACAACATTAGTGGATACATAGTAAATTAACTGCTACAAGTTCATTACAAATTTTAACATTTACATTGTCATTTTGATAGAGTTCTTTCTGGATTTACATGAGCTTAAAACATAGTTCTTGTCTACATATAATATACTGGATTGTCCATTCTTTATAATTTTGCTGTTTGTCTGAGCAGGGACTAAGTAGCTGCATAAATATCCAGGCTGGTGATCTGCTTGGTGTTTTTCTGAAGGTTTGTGATGATGGTGTTCTAGCTGTATTTTTATATTGGACTATTTCCATCATCTAATATGTGTGTTGAATGTCTTTAGAAAAGTTTAATTTTTAGTTAAATATTCCAAATGCATTCAACTGTTAGTAATATCACAGCAAACATGTTAGTATATGCACCAACTGTTAGTAATATCACAGCAAACAAATGTTAATAATATCACAGCAAACAGGTTAGTATATGCACTAACTGTTAGTAATATCACAGCAAACAGGTTAGTATATGCATATGTGCATATACTAACCTGTTTGCTGTGATATTACTAACAGTTAGTGCATATACTAACCTGTTTGCTGTGATATTACTAACAGTTGGTGCATATACTAACCTGTTTGCTGTGATATTACTAACAGTTGAATGCATTTGGAATATTTAACTAAAAATTAAACTTTTCTAAAGACATTCAACACACATATTGGTGATCTGCTTGTCTCTAACTTGAATTTTAATTAACTTATTTTATTCTCAAAGGTGGCTGGATGCCTTCTGGGGTTATTACCCAATACGAACACACACCTAGTGCACCAAAATGCATATAAGACAAATGTTGAGGCCCTTATGGCTGGTACAGACCTACCTTTGTAAGTTGACATAATTTGTATCATTGTAGTGTTTTGTTTTCTATATTTCCCCTGCAGAATGCATCTAGTCTGCTCCATGGCCTTGCACTTGAAAATTATATGCTGTAAAGTCTCCTCAGCCATATGGCAAAGGCCACAGAAAGGATCAACTGACCTGTACATTCTTCTGTGATGTAAAAAATATTTAGTAGGTAAAGCATTCAAATTCATTTTGATTATAAAACTAGAAACTTAGGTTTTAGTTGACATCTTTTGTATTGCTTGATGAGATATTTGTTTCCTATTTCTAGTATTGATGGGATCTCCTCATTGAGGTTATTTTGATGTATAAACTTATATATTTCCCAATATTTATACTTTTGTTCAAATTGATTCGGGATTGTTCTTTCTCTCCTGCATTGGTGGATGGTGACTGCCAACAACAATCTTTTGGAGGAGGCCTATCTGTAGATGTTATCTGCTCTAAGTGTCTTAATTTAGGGAATTGAGTGAGTATAGCAATTATAGCATTCCTTATTTTGAATGTTTGAAATGTTTGTAAGCTATGCAATCCCAGTCCATTTGCTATAAGAGGGTGATTGAGTTTTGCCATTAAAATTGCCACTGTCTTTTTCTCCCAGATGAGCTTGCAACATATGGAATTAATGGATGCCATAATTTTTTAAAAAAATTCAACTACAGGCATATAATATGTTATCTTGGTTATTATAAGTTTGTTTATAAGTTGCACCTTTGCATATATGGACAAATATGCCTTTGAGGGTGATTCAGCTATGCTTTTGACTTCTTCTTTGAGTTTGGCTTGGATCTGTCATTTCATTCCAGTGGCTCCTAGAAAAAAAGAAAAGCCTAAAAATGGAGTAGGTTTTGCTTGATACATTGGCCCACATGCGCTTCCAGTGAATAGTGTCCAGGCTGCAGTCTTTTCTATGTTTATTCTCATTCCATATTGTTTTAAGAATTGTTCAAGCACTGCCTGAAGCTGTGATATTTGCATCTTGGATGTCAAGAAGACTGTGGTATCATACATATATGTGAGACATGCAATCTTCTGTGTTGTACCAGGTATTTGAACTCCAATGAATGTGCTATTGAGTTTTTCAATAAGTGGATTGATATAATAAATAAACATTAATGCACTCAGAGGAGACCCCTGTGATAGTGATTGTGTTGGGAAGAATGAGGGTGAATTTCTGCCATTTATAGTAATATAAAGTTTTCTGCTCAGTATCAAGTTTGCAGTCAAATATAGCAGTGCTTTGGGTATTTAGTCTGCTTGAGCATATCCAGTAGCACAGGGATTCTCACTGAATCAAAAGCTGAAGCAATATCTATCTGCACCACTGTGCTGTATTTCTTCCTCACCCTAGTGGCTATCATCATGGTCTTGAATAACAATGCTGCTTGCACTGTTGATGATGTCTTCTTTGCAAATTGTGATTCACTGATGGTTGGTAAAATATAGGGCTCAATCTTATCTTTTATAATCTTTTCCAATATTTTAATAGGAAGTGATCCCATAGATATTGGTCTAAGCTCATTTGGAATTGGTATGCCTTTCTTTTTCTTATTATATGGCACTATTGCCATGGGGTATATCCCTGTGGTTGGCTTAATTTCTTGAGCAAGATGGTTTGCTAAATCCTTGAGGTATTTAGCTGTAAAAAACTTAAATGCTTGAGAATGAATAGTGGTATCCCATTGCCACCTGGGTGACAAGCATTGCTGATAGTTCTCGTTTTCCCCATTATATCATTTTCACTAACTGGTAATTAACTCTCAACCTCTCCAAACATTTTTGGTGGGAAAAAAATGCTGGGATCAGCACTTAACTTATCTTGAAAGTATTTGAACAATGGCATAATCATGTTACAGCCAGTGTACATACCATCCTCAGTCTGGATGGCCATTGGCACCTTTAGGTCAGTACATAACCTAAATCCCACTTGATAAACTTGCTGGTCCATGTGTGCTGTTGTGCCATACAAAGCTTACTTTTCTTTATCTTCAGATATTCTTTCAGTAATTCATAGGCCTTTTTACAAGCATCAGTCAGCTTTCTTATGTGTATTTGGGTGTTGTGTGTTGGAGCCATAATCATTAGTCTCTGATGTAGCTGATTGGCCTCTTGCAAAAGGCTTGATGGTTGTGGTTGATTTCCTGTTACACAATCAATATTGAAGAATAAGATGTTTATAAAAGTCAGGTATTGATGTATAGGATTGAGGCTCATCCCTTTAACTTTCTGCAACAGAATATATGTCTCTGAGAAGAGAAATTCTGTTGCATTTGTTGGGATAAATACTCTCATCATTTTTGTTAGCTTGTGATTAACTACTTGCAGTTTTTCTAGATTGATCGTGATTAACTGGGCAGAATGATGAGAAAAATTGTGGTCGGGACCAATTTTACCTCCATGAGGTGATGCAGTGATGGTGAGTAAAAGTGCAAATCTATTAATGTTGCAAACCAACCATTTTGAAAGGAGACAGCCCCTTCTGGCAGAAAACCTTGTCCACTAATCAATGGTATGGCTATTTTATGTAGTGATTTCTGTATAAATTCTTCATAAGATGAGTTGCTGTCTCCAACCAGAACAGTGGGGCTTGCATTCATGGCAAGAATTGAATTTATATTGGAAATTATAGATTCTATCTTTTGCTTTTGTACTGGCATATATACAAGCACTATATTCATTGTAATTATTTTTTGAGTCAGTGTTATTATTAGGAGGTTTGAATCAATGTAAAGTATTTTGAAATTTTCAAAAGAAAAATCTTGAGCAATTACTATTCCAGTTCCTGCACTTGGAGAGGACAAATCTCTGGAACCTGCAGAGAAGCCCTGGCCCCTTAGGTAGCTGGATTTATTGGTGAGCCTGCATATATCTTTGTTTCTGATAATCCTGTTATATGCACTCGGATTTGATTTATCCAATGTTTAACTTTGAAATTTTTATTGATTGAATTAAGTCCTCTGACATTTAAAACAGCAATTTTTAAGTTTCATTAATAATCTTGTTTAAGTTTAGGCACTCATGTCTTGCTTCTGTTCTTCCTCAATTTCCATGGCATCTTGAAACACCAAGCCACTCTCTTCATCCACTGCTATAGCCCAATGATATATTTCCTGCTCACTGTGAGGGTTCTCTTGTTCAATTCTTCTTCTTCTTCTTTTTTTTCTTCTTCTTCTTCTTCTTCTTCTTCTTCTTCTTCTTCTTCTTCTTCTTCTTCTTCTTCTTCTTCTTCTTCTTCTTCTTCTTATTATTATTATTATTATTATTATTATTATTATTATTATTATTATTATTATTATTATTATTATTATTATTATTATTATTATTATTATTATTATTATTATTATTATTATTATTATTATTATTAATAATAATAATAATAATAATAATAATAATAATAATAGATAATGCACTTAGCATAATAATTCATTATTCCTATATATTGTATTGATATTGGAGATTCTTGGCATAGGATTTAGTTAAGATAAAGAAAATTGAACGCTCATCCATCCACCCCTATACACCTTTTTTTTTGTAATTTCTTTAACAACTAATTTAATAAGATATTTTCTTGATTTGGTCTTCAATGAATTAAATAGCTTCTGAGGATTGCTCATGAAGGGAGCTAATATCTAAAAACAGCTCTCTCTGAAAATGTTTTCAATTTACTAATTTGATATCTGACCATTAAATCTGTTGTTTAACAGTTGTTTGTTATATTCCTCAATATATGTAGACTAATTATATTTTTAAATATAGTAATCAATTCATGGTCATAAGTAATACAATTAATATTGTACTGGTTATCTATTATTCTACAGCTGTGTCAAACGAAATCATTCATAATTAAATATTAACCTAACAAATATTTCATTTAATATCTCCTTCATGCACACATATATAATTTTTATAGATGACAATATCTCATTTTGGTACTTACATAGTATTAGTCCCTGTGTGAAATGTTAATCTTCATTAAAATCATTATGATTATCTATGGTTGTTAAATATTTGATAGTATGTTTTATTTAATTAAGTAAGTAATAACTTGTAGATTTATGCTTTACACTTGTCCAAATTATGATAATATTAAATAGTGCTATCATACTTATAAAGCTGTATAATTAATATCAATTAGTTCATTAAAATTGCTGAGCACTTTCAAGAAACTGCACTTCTCATAATCATAGCGAATGAGTCAGAACTGGCTATGATTATGAGAAGTACAGTTTCTCGAAAGCGCTCAGCCATTTTAATTGACTAATTTATATTAATTATACAGCTTTACGTTATAAGTGTGATAGCATTATTTAATATTGTCATTAATTAAGTAAGTAAATTTAACTTTCAAAGATTTAAAAAATCATGTTTAATAAAGTTGTAAATAATAACTCCACTTTCTGTATTAATGTCACTTATATGTACATGACAAAAAATGACCATATTTCAAGCAAAAGTATGTCAGTGGTAGCTAAAAGTTAATAAAGAATATAAAGTATATATAAAAATAGTCTAGATATCTTCAACAACTTATCTTTAAAAGTTAAATTTTACTTACTTAATTAAAATTAAATTGAAAGGCTGCAAACCTTTCACATTTATTGTAATACTTATCTGACAGCCAATCAGATGTTATGATGGCTGTCTGAATAATGATCAAACCATAAACATAAGATGAGAATTTTACAAGAAAAGGGTGGTTCACCCTTTTCTTTACTTGTCTTTCTATATATATATCTAAGCCAGTCTGAAGTATTAAATAAAATGTATTATCAAATATTTAGCAATCATAGATAATCATAATAATTTTAATGAAGATTAAAATTCCACTGCCCTGATTAATACACAAGTACCCTCATTTTAAACAGCTAATTAAAAAAATATATATAAATCACTATCAGATAATAACAACCAGCATATATATATATATATATATATATATATATATATATATATATATATTAAAATAATAAAGTTGATTTTGCTCAAACCTAAATTGACTTGTAAATATAAATTGCATGAAAGCACCTTGTGCTTATCAACACCAAAAATCTTCAATATACTTTTTTATGAATAAAAAGTTGCCTTCACTATTCTGTAAATCATAAGAGCTTCAACAAGAAATTCCATAGATTTTGTATAGGGAATATATTCAAAAGTACTTTTGTAAGGTTTACTTATTATTTTCTCATCAGGATCGGAGTTCAGTATTAAAAACAGCCAGTAACTTATAATAGGATCCTACTTTATTTCTGTTTTTAAATGGCTTATCTCAATTCTAATACTCACTAATCACTGGTGATAAACTAACAACAATTCTAACAATTGCTTGAAATCTCTGACTTAAAAAAAACATTTTTCCAAAACTCACTGCTATTCTTCTATTTGCCCAGAATATAAAGAACTTATCATTGATAAACAATTTAATAGTATTTACCAAATGAGATATCATTAAAAACTAGTCAACATTATGTCATTTTATTAATGCAGCATATTGATTTGTTTTTGTGTTTTTTTTTCATGATTAACAATCGATTTCACAAAAATACACATTAAAATTTTTTTTATTAATTTTTTTAAGTACTTATATTGATTAAAAATGCAAATAAACAATTTTACAATAATAAACATCTTGTTCTTCACAAATAGTGCACCAATCTCTGATAACTACTATAATTTTGGGAAAGCAGTATCTGTGAGTATATACTAAATAATAATAAACATTCATATGTTAGTTGTTATTTTTTGTATTAAAATATTTTTTTAAACAGTCACCTATATTCCTCTTTTTTTTCCATATGTCATAGCATCGGTTGGGAGGCGAACCCGCAACAATTGTCTGCAACCAACTGCTTCCTTGCAAGGTGGCTGTGCTGACCTCTCAGCTAACAACGCTTGACGAAACCTATATTCCCCTTTTTCTTGGATTAAAGTTTTCAGAAAAAACTATGAATTAATATAAGAGTTGCAGAAGCAATACATGTCTGCTTCTCCTTAAACAAATTTGCAAGATATATGCTATATCAAATATCAAATAACTTCAAACATAAGAAATTTTCAGCTGTGCTCTTTCTTAATAAATATATAACAATCCATATCTCAAAACAGCTAGTCCCTTTAGATATGGACTGTTATATTATTCACAAAAGGCATAGGTGAAAATTTCTTAATGTTTGATGTGATTTGTTATGTGATATTTATTTCAAGTGGCGATATGCCACTAAACATAATTTAAATTCGTTTAATTTTTTATTTTACATTAAACCCGTGATACCACAACATTAATACTTTAATTTTGTTTACTTGTTTAAACCTTGCTGATTTATCTAACCTCACTCTATTTGCATGGTTTGTATACATGGACATTATGACTCCATTCTATACAGCCACAGTATTCAGTAAATAACTGACATGCAAATGAATAGAAAAAATAGAAATAATTAAGCAAGTATATCAATAATTAATTTAAATAAATAGATTGGTGTGTGAGCATATTAATGCTCGATGAAGTGATTCAATTGAGAAAAGTAAAACGGTTATGTAACATATATAATTTAAATAATTAAATGAGCTCACAATTTTATAAAAGGATTTAAAAATTTAGAACTCTTTAATTAATTCCTTTTCAAATTCAACTGTGGTATTTTGAAATTGTTTTCTAAATTATTTATTAAAGGATGTTTTGAAAAAACAGATGGTCAAAGAATGTATCAGATTCTTAATTACTGTAAACACGTTTTTTGTTGTTCAAGGACTAGTTAAACCACCCACATGACTAAATATATATAAAATAATTATTAGTAAAATCTGGAATTTGCATACAATAACTATGTAGGTTAATTATTCATTGTCAAAAGCAAGGTGGGATATACACTAGACCAATGATGATTAAATCAACTAGATAACTATCTAGGAAATAAAACTTAATGAGTGGCATAGTATTGACCTTTAAAGGCTACAGTATTAGGCAAATTATTTGTTTTTGCAAAATATATGTTTTTTACATTTGTTTTTAAAAATTGAAATCAACAATTGGGAAAGAGGTGTGTATAAATAGTTGCTATTGATTAGGGCATGGAATAATGTGTTGTGTCCTTAGGTATAAATAATTGCTCATGAAAAAAATTGCAGATACAAATTTTTATTAAAACTGATAACGCCATCAAGATCTTAAAGTTTAATCCTTTTGTATTTCAACATGCTGCTATCCTTTATATTATAGCAATTTGAATTAATAAGTCAACATTTTATTTCTGTAGCAAAACTTTTTTTAGAATATTTTTCATTTGTAATCTTATATTTCTAATAAATGAAGTACCATGTTTTGATTTATAGTATCAAATAAATCATATTTTAACTTACCAAATATCAAAAAAAAATCTGAAATATGCAACAAAAATAATAAGTTTATTACAGCAAAGCAAATAAAAATAAAAAAATTAATAAAATCTTTGTTAAACGAATTTAATTTTTTTAAACATGGACAAATTTATTACAAAGTTATCATCCATGAAATTCTTTTCTAAAATTTAAATTGCATATATAATTATTAAAATATCACAAATTCTGGAAGATTGTAATGATTATTACGTTTTTAAAAATGTAATATATTTCAAAAAATTCTAACTGTAAACATGAATTTTTTTTTTAATAATTGCTATGCAAATATTTATGAAAATAATCATAAATATTTAAATAAACTACGGAAATATGTATTTTTTGCCTGTTGCTAACAATATCAAGATGAAATAATCTACCAATCAGTGGCATTCTAGGCTTTTGTTTGTTTATTTATAGTTTTCCTTTGTGGACTACTGACATCTTCAGATTGTTTTTATTAATAAATCAATATCAATATTTACCTTTAAATAAATATAAAACCAATAAAATAGCAATAAAGATGGATGCAAAAAAAAATGTTCTAAACAAGCAGAACCATTACAGAACCCAGGTTCATTAAATTTATTTTATTCAGAATAATTTTTCATAAATTATGGTTCACAGTAAAACTAGTTGTTTTTAAATTTATACAAGAACATTAATTTTAAGAATTCTATTTAAAACTTAAAGACTTAGATGTTAACTATCAAATCCAAAATTTTATATAAGCCTTGATGAAAATTAGACTAAATCAAAATATTTCTTAGATAACATTTAAACTCAGTTTGTTATCTCTCCAAAATAAAATAAGAAGAAAATTATAGACATTATTATTCCAATGAGAGAATTTATTCAGCAATTATTAGAAAAATAAAAACAAAAATGTGAAATTACTTATAATAGTAATAAAGTCAAGAATATTAGTCAATAGTGAATGAACTTCTATTGATGTGAATATAAAATAAATAAAATATCCGTTAATTAAAAGCAATATTGTAATTATAATTGAAATAATATTTTTAACAGTTTACAAACAATTACAAACAATCCTTAAATCCGCAGAAGTACTTTCGGTTACTTTCTAACCTGCCTCAACTGCCATTAAGTTCAAAAACAAAAGCGGAAGCAAATGTCATCAATTAAAATTCCATGAATCTCATATTTTAATGTTAGAAGCTTGTCGATTTAATTAAATGCGTTTTATTCCTGTTTATAAAAATTGCCTCTTTAATTTTTCTTTTACTATGGTTTCTCTCTTCATGAAGAATTTTCACATTTTCAAAATTAAATTTATATTTATATTTACATGTTTTTTCATGATCAAAGAAAACTGAAAGAGATATTAAATCACCATTATTTTTATTTTTTACACGCTTATATAACAATTCATGTTCCTTCAATTATTTCTCAATCTTTTCTAACATAAAAATATGAGATTCATGGAATTTGAATTGCTTCCGCTTTTGTTTTTGAATTTAATGGCAGTTGAGGCAGGTTAGAAAGTAACCGAAAGTACTTCTGCGGATTTAAGGATTGTTTGTAATTGTTTGTAAACCGTTAAAAATATTATTTCCAATTATAATTATATATTTTCAATTATAATTATATATATATGGGTCAGACTAAATCCAGCTCTACACTCATTAATTTATTTTAAAAAATAAATTATTCTCAATATAAAATATAATATTAGTAACTTCAACTGTCAATGTTTTCTTGTTGCCTTCACAATAAATTTGCAACTATAAATATGGAATTTTCTAATTGGTACATTGCTTAGTATAAGTCTATAAATTCACTATACTTCATGAGTTAACTACAATTCTGCATTCTATTTCACTACACTTCTTAATCTCTGTTAACTCCTCTGAACTGCATCTATGCTTAACAAATCATTTTGCTGTCCAGCCTTGTTCAGTACTCATGCACAATGCTGAAGTGCTCACACACATGTATACTACAGCTGTATTTTTATTTGCCTTTTCTAATTCACATTAATTACATTTTTACTTCTCTGCAAATTAGCATATCAATTAACACTTTTGTTTTTGTATAATTTCTAAGTAGTATGCATACTAATTTTCTAGAAGAAGTTTAATGTCCAGTTATTTCTGAATAATTATATCCACCTACCCATACCCTCATACTACTTTACCTTTATACATTATTGATGTACAAATTTCTTTATAGTCAGAACATACCAATACGTCCCCTGGTTCTAGAAATTATTGTAAAGTTCAGTTACAAATATAATCCTCTAATTTAATAGGCCTTTATTATTCTTTCATTATTCTAGGTGGGATATGGTCACCAGACAGAAACTTCCATTTGTGAAATAGTGCTTTTTTCTTGACCAATTTATTTAATGCTTCCACTTTAGGATTGAAAATGAATGAAACCTTTCTCAGTCTACAGATGAGTGGTTGCACTTTTAATATTATCTCTTGCATCTTCAAGTCTGCTGAATTGGATTCAAAAAGTTGAAGATTTTTTTTTACTTTAAGTTCAAGTTGTACTCATTAATAATTTTAATCCTAATTTCCAAAGGTTTGAGTAAATAGTGACATAATGTAGAATTCAAATCATTAAATACAACATATTGGTGGTAATTTTTTTATTCATTTATTAACTTTTACTGGGACTGTCACTAACCCCAATTACATCCATGAGATTACTATTTACATCTATAGCAATCAACTTTATCTTATTGATCGATATATTTTTAATTCCATTTTCTTTTAAGAGTTATCCAATCCATCTGAGCATTGAAAGATATGCCTGCATCATTATCAACTTCCACTTTAATAATTTGGTCACAGATTTTTACCTCTAATAAATTACATATGACATCATTTGTTACTATATTTCATATTCACTAAACTCGTATAAGTTTCTTCCTTAGATTTACTATTCAAGGATAAATTTGCTTTAGTAATTTTCTGTTTATTTTTACACACTTTAGAGAAATGGCTTTTTAGTCCACAATTTCTAAATTTACACATTTTCTTTATATATCTTTTAGTGCTCCAACAATACCAAACATAAACATCACATTTAGTGTTTCTATTAGTCACTGTGCTTTCACCTTGCTTACTGATGTAGTTGTTTTGATGGCATCTGCAGTATGTTTTAATTCTGTCACATTTCAGAGGGGCCTCACATACTCTTACTCTTTCAATAGACTCACTGTAGGTAAGTATAGTCTCATTTAATAATCCTTGTCTAAACTTTACATTTCTCATATTCTATAAAAGTTGTTTTAATAATGTTTCTTCCTGCTCTTCTTTGCCCTGGAATTCCTTTGTTAGCTTATGCAGTCGTATATCATATTACCAAATGGCTTCACTTAGTGGCTGCAGTCTATTTTGGAAATGGACTTACCCTATATATTTTAAAGCCATTGATATTGAAAGTATGTTTAATTTCTATAACAATTCTTTATATGGGATATCTTCAAGTGCTTTTGAGTCACACAGTTAATTAGCTATTTGAAACACATCCTTTTCTGGCATCCACATTAAAGTAGCATCTTTCAGTTTATTTTCTACAATAGTGTTTATAATCATGTTACCTGTTAACATGTGCCATATATATTTGTTATTCAGTTGCATTGTTAGCATCAAAAGACATTATTGTACTTTTCTGCATTGCCATGATGTCTGTTCATGTTATCATTAAATAGTTTATGCTGATGTTCAGGAATTTCAACTGCTAATTCCCATGTTGCTTTCACACATTTTTACTCCAACTGATGCTTTTTACACAGGTTCTTACATTGTTGACTGTGCCAGGTGGTGTATTTAGAATCCAGACTCACCTTGCCAGGTATATGCTCGTTAATTTATTTGTAGAAAATAAATACGCAATAAGTTTAAACTTAAGAAAAAAAGTTTATTATTCTGAATATAAAATATAATATTAGTAAAGTATTGATAAGTTTACTGGTTGCTTTGACAATAAATTTGCAACTATAAGTATGGAACCTTCTAGCATTCTCTAACAATTATGCTAATTGGTAGAATGCTCAATGTAAGTCATGTATGCACTGTACTTCATCATATTAACAATGCTGCATTTTGCTTCACTGCAGTTTTTAAGCTCTGTTGACTCTTCACTGTTATTTTCTACATATTGGACTACATGTATGTTTTAACAACTTATTTATCTCTCTAGCATTGTTCTCTGCTTGTGCTTGACACTGAACTGCTCAGACATATATTTAATACAGAAAATTTTTCCTTTGCATTTTCTTATTTGCATAATTAATTACATTATTTCTTATCTTCAAATTAGCATATCAATTTACTTTTTTTTTGCATAATTTTAAGTATCATGCTTACTAACTTTCTAAAATTGGTTTAGTGGCCCTTTATTTCTGACTAATTATGTCCACACTTTGTACATTATCAGTGTGTACTTTTTTTATAGTAATAAGACATACGCAAAAATTTTCCATGTACAATGTATCCTAAGATCAAAAAATTTTGGGAAGATTACAAACATATTATTCTGTTTTAATCTCTGTGCTTTTTATTTCTATCATTTCAGTACTATAATTGTTCATTTGATCTTTTAATAAAAATAATAAAACACATCATTACTCAGTATGTTATGTGACATCTGAATATTAAAAAGGATAAGTTGAAATTCCATTCAAATGTTTAAATCCCTCACTCCATCATTGCAGTAAATTGTTTAAATCTTACTTGGGCTTTATTTAATGAGAAGAAATTAATAGAAATGTGAGTGTGTTTCATGATCTTTGATAATTACCATGTTTGCATTAAATATTTATTTCACTATTTCTGTGGACCTATTATAGATTCAATCTTTAGATAATAGATTAAAGCATTTTTTTTATTATTTAAAATATCAAGTATATGCTTTCATGATACTTTTACAAGTGGTCCTTTATAGGAATCTCATAAAATAAATAATTTAGACTATGGTCATGTCAGACCCTTAACAAAATGTCTGTTTTTTTACCAAGAAATGTATATAATTTGCTAACAGTAAATCAGCAAAGAGAGAAACTTGAATAATCTTATTGTAGAGGCCAAAAATATTCAATAATTTTAAATAGTAATTTTTAAAATACAAATAATTAGCTTTAACTTGAAGTAGGAATTCATGTTTCGATTATCATTTCAACATCAGAGGTCTACTGCAGAATGAAGATTTCTTCTAGTTCTAATCCAGTTTCTTTGATATATAATTTCTTTTCTTCACATCAGCATATATTTCATCCATCTATCTCACAGGTAGGCTTCCATATTTTTTACTATCTCTTGGGATTTAATTTAAAACTTCAAATGCCATCTGTTATCAACTCTTTTAGCAATACCTTCAGCCCATCTCTAGTGTATTCTTTTAATTTTTTCAATGATGCCAAAACACCTGTTCATTCTTGCACCGATGCATTTTATCTTCAATCTCAATATTTTTCCATGTTTGACTAAGAAAAATTAATTAATCAAATCAAATATATATTTAAAATTGATTTCTAGGCTAAAATAATTGTGATAGTTAATTGTTTTATATATAATTCAACTTTATGAATTACCAGGGCACTATAAAGTATTTTATCTACTCTAATATTATCAGCTTCAGACACTGAGGAGCAGATTACATTCTTAAGTTTGTTTAAGATTCTTTACCCAAGAATATTCTAGATTGTATTTCACTTTATGCTACCTAATGAGAAATTGGATAGTCTTGCAAAAGCAAGTTCAATAGTAAAGTTATGGGCTTAGACTGCCTAAAGGTTAATTGCTTGATTATTTTTATTTCATTTAGAATTAAATACTGCTGAGATTGGCACTTTAAAGTGCAATAATTCAGTGTATAGGTAGATAGGTCATCTCATTAAAACAGTATTTACATATCTCATTGTAGTTCAGAGGCTTTCCAATATTCTATCATAGTAAAACAATAAATGTCAAAGTATTACTTACCAGTCTTTTAAATTGCTAGATATTAATGATTTGTATAGTTACCCATTATTTTTTTATTTATATGAAAGACTAGCTATCTATTTATTTGCCATTCATATCAAAGGTTAGGCTTAGTTGATCATAAGATGGATCCATGTTAGTAGAATTCTGTCTGATAAAACCTGAAGAAACATTCCCAATTTTACTGAGTTCAGATTATCAAGATCTTGAAAATGGCAGGCAGGTGCATTTTACCATGAATCTCTTTTAATATACAAAACTTGCTTATAAGTGGATAAACAACCAGTGCTGTTTTTGATTCCATTATCAATAGCTGTAAACATTTGTCATAAAATTTCTTTGACTGAAATTTCATTATTATTACTAATAGAATTGCCAACTGCAAGTTTAAAACCTCTTTGACTTTTATTGTTAATTTATGCATGATATGTTTTGCATAATTACAAGTAAATCTAGACTTAAGTTTTTAATTCTATTTACTTAAAATCTTTACACTTAAGACAAATGCAAACTCTACATACAATAGAGTCATTCAGTGCAGGCCAATAATATTCATTGAATACTATGGCTTGCATTAGATGTCACTACTTTATGAAGAGTTTGTTAAGAGAATATACATGTAAATGGAAAAATATTGATGATTTAGTCTGCAAATTGGGTAAGAAAGATATAGAAAATATTAGGCATCTGTTGATTGAATGTAAATGCTTGAAAGCAGAAAGGGTACAAATAATGAAGTTATGGGAGAATAAATATGAACAAAGTGATTATACAGAAAGTGGATTATTGGTTTTTATGCTGGGTTTGGGAAAAGATAAGGGTTTTTTAGATATAAAGGACATATAGTTGACAAAGATTATGTTGTGGAAATGGGATGGAGGAGATTATAGGAAAGCTTAGGGTGGGGAATGGAAGGGGAAGGTAAAGTTACAACAGGTTTCTTTGGGCATAGTTGCTGAGATATTCCTGACTCCATTTAAGGAGAAGTCATAGTACATCACATCACAGTACTGTATTTAAATCTTGTCGGAAATAAAAAAAAAAAGGCTGTATTTAGATTGTAAATTCAATTAATTCACAGTAATATTAGTAAGGCTTGAGGTATCTAAAGTCATTTAATTTCAAGCAGTCTCTTTTAATTTAGTTTTATGATAACATGTTTTTATACTAAACTGAATAAGTAAAAAGAGAAACAAAGTTATCAAATAATTAATTGCAATCAATACCTTTTATTATACTGCAATTTAACAAACATGAGTCTATATTATTAATATGCTAGTATAATGTTTGAAATTTGATATATACTCAATTTAATGTTCAGATAGTTTGAAAAATGTGTGGAAATTTTGGCATAGTGTGTAGTAGCTTCAGGTAACTGAGAATTTAGTGAGTTATATCTCATAAAATGTAACAAAGAAAATATACACAGAACCATATTAAAGATAAGCTTTATATTGGAAAATTAGCAAAGTATACCTAGTGTTCTTTCGACTACTTAATCATAACAGTCATAATCATGGCATTGGCAGTGAAAAAAAATTGTGGCATTTATTAAAGAAATAAAACAATAGAGAATTTGCATATTTGATTAGTAAATTAGGTATTTATATTGGCAATTTTTTTAAAAAGTGATGCATGAGTCTTCATTGTTAATTGTGGGCTTATCTGTGGCAATGTGACAGGCCTCTTTTGCCTTGCACTTGGCATCATTACATTAAGAGCAGACAACACTGGTAGATGAAAGTTTAAAAGTATAGCCATTTGGATTCATGCTCATAGACTATTATGATTAAATAGTCAAAAATGCATTAGACATACTTTGCTAATTGCTGTTTTAAAAGTGTAAAAAAATAAATAATTGCCAAGCATTAGTGGTCAAGTGGTCAGCACAGCTGCCTTACAAGCAGTTGTCCTAGGTTAGTGAGTTCACTTCCCGGCCGATGCTATGACACATGAAAAAATAAATAAATAATACAAAAACATTTTTCTATTAATAAAAGGACAGTTCTTTTCCTTTCTTCAGATTTATTTTTATTGTATTTCATAATTCATCAAAGAAGTTTAATGCAATGGTAAAGTTTTAAAAGTGGAGCATAAGTCCCTTGGATTAATTCAAGTTCTGGAACTTCCAACCCTCAAACTTCTTATGAATTCCACAGCAATAAATCCATTCAATTATTTATTTAATCCATCAAAGACAAACTCTTAGATATCATTTTTAGATATATAGTGAATAAACAGCATATGATATGCTAATTTCAAATACTATAATCTGTAATCTTTTTATCATAGAATCATTGTTAAAAAAGGATTACTTCTTGGCTAGTCTTATTGTAAAACATTGATGTGAAATTATTTACCATCTTGCTAATGTTTGATAATGATGCATTTGTATTCAACTATAATGTAAATGTTATTGGATTGGATGTAAAATATTTTATTGAATTTGGTATTAAAACATAATTAAATGGTTTAATGCTCAGGAATTCATATAAATTTGAACTTCATAAATGCAAATCTGAGCTGAACTATATGAACTTAAATCATCATTATATCAAAATCATCTCTGGCAAGAAAACAATTGAAGAGTTTATTGCTTAGAAGTTTATAAAAACTCCAAATTCCAGAAATAACAAAGTGGAAGCTGTGGTCAATTTTCCTTGAACTCTTGAGCTTGCCATTTTACCACAACACCAAACTGTGCAGGGAATTACAAAATTATTGAATGGTTTATCACTCAAAAGTGATCCAATGTTTGGGCACCAAAAGTAACAAATTAAACTTTGATTAAAGAACTGTAACTCTCAAGCCAACATTGGACAACTGTACCAAACCATATAGGTTATTTTAGCATTTAATCTTTAAATCATAGTAGCAACTATATTTAGACAATACAGTAATTAATCAGATGTTTTTAACATCAAACAATCTGTGTGACTTAGTATCTTCACTGCCATTTTTTCAGTTAGCATGAAGATAAGACTAATAGTTTTTATACTTTACTTCAGAATCAGAAATTTGATTTTCTATGTACTAATTATAATGAATTCTTCAATACTTTCAGATCAATAACTTTGGTATTTGGCGTGTGTTATAGCTCAACTTATCTTCAACTAGAGGATGAGTCCAGATTCCATCCTATCTTGATCAGATTGACCAATAACTACTACAGACCAATGGATATATGAATAGTTAAGATATATCCAATAGCAAAAACAATACTATAAATGATGATGTTCAATTACTCTCATTGTTGATGAGGATCTGGCTCTAAAGAGACAATCTATTTAGAGGTAAAGTAAGATAACAAATTTATTGTCAGAGTTAATGGCAGTATGCATGTTTTTATTAAATGAAAGTTAGACTATTTCATGCTAAAACTGAAAGATGCTGGATCATAAACCACACATGAGACATGCTGTCACAGAACATTTGGAAGTGTCACCACAGCTTCACATGAATCAGGCTGTCATGGTACAGCTGGAAGTGTTAAGAAAACCTAGAAATATGCCTGAAGTATCTTCTTCAATAATTGCATGGCAACCAAGATAACATATCAAGCATATAATATAGCAACCATTATTGTGTATATTTATAAATATGTGTTATATATACATAAATAAAATATTTAATCATCCTTATATGAGCCTGTGTTAATTACATTCATAAATAAACACAACAGTGTGGTAAAAAGCAAAAAAAAAATTTTTATTATAATGAAAACAAGAAATATATCTGATAACTATTTAGTTACTAGTAATATAATCCTAATTACAGTGGCTGATACAGACAATTTGTGGCTTTTTAAAATCATGGTAATTAGCTTTTGTTTTAGGCTAAGTCTGCATTCAAACTTATAATAAATATTTTAAATTTCAGAATATTATTCTAGGAGTTGCAATAGATTTGATATGAAATACTAGAAAATATATATATATTCCACCCTTATTCTTAAAAGGAAGTTGCCTTGACAACAGTTTGAGATTGTTCATTGTTATCTATATTAGAATTGTCTAAGTGTTGATTGGTTTTTAATGTTTATATATATTGCTTTTCAACAACTTAGGCAAATTATGCAAATTGGATTTGAAAAAAAAAATCAAATTTCAGGAAAATATATAAAATACCAAAATACTCTAGATTAGTTTTTATGATAATATAGTCTTCCAATATTTATTGTTTAATTCAACATTGTAATTAATATTATTGGTCCTTTAAATGATACTTTATATTACTATAATAAATGAAACTTCATATTGTACCATTTTAATAAAATCATGTTAATCAAATGCTTCCAAAATTTATTGTCAATTAGTGGGCCAACAGAGACATTCATTACTATGACCCAGGTTGCATGAATAAATTTCACAAACACTATATTCATATAACATCTATATAAGAAAAAATAGAAATAATTACAAATTTTAGAGGCAAGTTTTGGTTAATGATTTTAAGACAATCATAAAGGATATTATATGGATTATGATTTCTTGTACTTGGTTTAATGTAGTAAGAGAAAAAAGATGTCCCTAATTTTAAAATAAATTCCTCAAACTTTTATACACTTTGCTTCAAAAGTTTTGACATGTGTGTACAATTCAAAAATTAACTCATTTTCCCTTTGGATGTTTAAATTAAGATAATTTTCGGTTTACTAATAAACTACACAATTGAATATCAAACATCTATATCTAGATACAAGTTCTAAAATTCTTTAATATGAGATTATTTAAATTAAGATTTTTAAAACTGATGCTTGGAGTTGTGATTATAAATAATGAAAGACAGAATATTTTCAGGTTTTACCAGGTTGAGCATAAAAATCTTCTTAAAAGATAACAACAATTGCAAATGGTACAAAGTTATTGGAGAAGATTTATTAAGAAATAAAATTATAAAAACTACAGTACTTTGTGCATTTTCTCTTTAAAAAATATGGTAAACTGCTTTTAATCTTGTCTATTAATGCTGCATATGCACACTTAAATATTCTTAACAGTTGTTCAAATTAGTAACATTAATCCATCTATAATTGATAGCAATAGGATATAAGCACTTTTATTGATTTATATTTTGAGAAGTCACTCATTTATATAAAAGCAAGTGTGCAACAAAGTTTTAATATTAAGTTATTATGGTTGTCTAATTATAAAGTGGAAAAAAACATGTAACTAAAAAAATTCCCTAGATTATTAGAAAAAGTTGTAAAATGACACATGTTACCGATGTATTGCTTAGTTGATGAAAATTGGCCATCATATCCTGATTTGATAAATACTCTGCCCATTTTAGAATAGTAATAAATGAAAAATTCAAAAATTAAAGGTTTCCAGATTGATACCCAATCTTTCCCTTTTTGTATTCAATTTACATCACATGATCTTTTAATAAAATAACCACTTAATCATATTTAGTTTATTATATTCATTTTTTATTATGACTTAATAGGATTAGCCATGGTATTTTATAAACAAGAGGATAAAGGTTCCTGATTATCACATAACCTCAGACTAGGGCTTTTTTGCCTTTTGAATCCCTAATATGGTGGATTTTATTATTTTCATGCGAAAGTTAAATTGTGTCACTAAAATTTATGTTTAGCCTTTTTGCAAAACCTTAAAGTGTTTTTAATGTTTAATATAATACCATGATTTAAATTTTATCTCTGTTTTATACTTAATTTGTGCAATATTCAAATTTTATTAAATATAATTAACAACTTTTGTTTTTGTTAAATGAAAAAAAAGAAAGGTTTTACATCAAAACCTTATCATTATTTAATAAAATTTGAATATTGCAAAAACTAAGCATAAAAAGCTGATAGTTTACCTATATTTAGTAATATCATTTTATAATAAGATTGTTTATTTGTTGAATATTTTCATTTATGTAAATTTATGGAATTCTTTATAGGTTTGAATTTTTTTTCATTATATTAACAAAGACCTCTTCCTGCAAAATCTAATATAGGTTTATTACAGCAATTACTTGGGTATGCTATAGGAGTATTGAATATTGTAAATACATTCATTTAATTTTACTTTCATATAAAAAGTCATAGTTTTTTTTTAACTTATTAAAAATCATACTTCTTAGAATTGCAAGTTTAGTTACTAAACTTGTTTACTTGCAGAATATTTTTAAAATGACAAGTTGTAGGAGGGAATATTCTGAAAATGTTGAATAAATTTATTTAATATTAGAATATTTAGATTTTGGCATGTAACCAAAAGTGATAATTCTGAGTATTTTATGGGTGGTCTTTCTGGTTTGCAACAAAGGTAAAATGGTTGTGGCCAGTAAATATTTAACTAAATTTCTGGTCAAAATAAAAAACAGAAAAGATATTATTCATTTTCATATAAATCATAATTAACATAGTTGAAAGAAGGCTAATTCACACATACACAGAAAAGTATTAATATCTTATTCTTTAAATATATTTTAATTTTAAAAAATCATGAGGATAAACTGGCAACAAAAAAGAGAATAATTTAGGCATTTTATAATAAATATATTTACTTGAATATGCAACTGTTAAATGTGATAATAAAATTTTGCTTATGTTCTTTCTTAACCCAAGTAGAAAATTGTAGGCTACATGTATGTTATATTTGAATTATTGAAGACAAGCATTATCTTACTTAAATTCAAATTAGTAATTAATTTAATATTTAAAATGGCATCTGATTATTGGAAAGTCTAGGTTTAATTTTTGTAAGAAGAAAAGAGAGAACAAAAATCCTAGTTACTTTTTTTAAAGATGAAATTGTTGACATCAATAATTATCAATATAGATAATCTATTAGCAAATCCTATGATTAAAAATAAGTAATAGTCTTTAGATAGGTTACAAATGAAAATAAAAAGCTTGTAAGACTAGTAACATAATTCTATATCCACCAATATTTATCTGCATTGTTTTGAACATAACTTATATAAGTGCACATGTATTATGATCACTGACTGGTTTCAGTAGTTTAAATCCTGACAATAGCCATGAAATGTGGTATTGTGCATATTCATGGCAAAAGACTTCCCAAAATGAATGTGTTTAAAAAGACTTCTTTTTTTGAACAGAATGTGTTTATTGTGGAAAGTTATACAGTTGAAAAGTTGCAAGTATTTGAGACAACTGAGAAATGATTTTTTACATTGCTGTTTTTCAAAGGACTGAATATGCACTGAATTTAAGTGTAGTACATCCAAAAATAAATGTTTTTTATTACTTTTTTTATGTTACTTGTTTTACATGTAAAACTATTTACTGACTTCTAGTAAATAAATTATAAACTACACCAAAAAACTATACAATTAAATTATTTATCTAATAAATAAGAATCACAAGAAAGGCAAAAGAACTTTTACCTACAGTGGCCAATTTTGCTCCACTAATATCTCTTATACAAATTATATCTAACATATATAGTTATTTCAGTGAAATTTTCAAATATTTACCATATATATATATTCACAACAAATAATTTGCATTTTAAATTTTAAAATGTTTTGTGTTTACAACAGCAACAACAAAAAAACTCTTAAAAAACAATTATACAAATCAAATTTTATTTAGATTAATCATATGATTTAACCAGATATAGAAAAATAAATAAGAACTGACATATCTCTATGTTATAGTGTATATTGTTAAGAAAATAGTGTAATTATATTTTTTTTTTCCATATCAAAGGTTCAAGTGGATTGGGTTATCAATTGAAAGAAGAAAAAGTTTATTGTTAAGAAAAACAAATTTTTAAATGTCAAATTCATATAGATCAGGGGTGTCCAACAAGTCGATTGTGATCCACCGGTCAATCACAAAGCCAATTTTGGTCAATCGCAAGGCCAATCTGGCAAGAGCTGTTGGGTAACGAGTGAAACAAATTAAGTCAAGATTTTTAAGTTTTTTTGTTATTTTAGTTTTTAATCTTTTTTTTTTCCAATTCTAGATAGATGAAGTCCACTAAGTCATATCATTACTGAAAATAATATTTTTAATCTTGACTTAATGTAGCCAATTTGAATTAATAAATATTGTTAATAATTAGATATATAAAAATAGTATGTATTTCACACCTCCCTCGACTTAGACTACACCTACGATAACAAGTTGATCGCCTATGACAGCAAGTCGATTGCAACACATTTTAAAAATAAAAAGTAGATCTTATGAACACAAAAGTTGGTCACCCTTGATATAGATAATACATGTAGGTTCATACTTTACACTGAGACTCTACAAATTGCACTGTAAAAGCCAATGGAGTTATGGCAGTTAGTCTAGAAAGTGAATATAAATCCTATCCAGTTTTTCACATCAGGAGAATTCAATGGCTTTTTTTAAAACTAGATATTAGACCAATTTGGGAAATTCTTTTCATGGCTTTTTATATAATTAAGACGGGATACTGAAATCAGTAAAGTAATTTTTATAAAGGAAAAAAAGGCAACATGTTAAACTAATTCCATTTTTGAATTTTCATGTACTAATATTGCTAATAATATTGCTAATTAGAAAGAGGTAATTAACATTAAAAAAACAAATATATGAAATTAAATACAATGCCAAATGGTACTAGATATATCACTAATACTGTTACAAGTGTAAAGGACTAATTCAAAAGCATATAAGTGTATCAAAAACAAATTTATTTGGAAATGAACATAATAACTAATGTAGGATAGATTTAAGTAGAAAAAAGAGTCCAAGTATGCACATTTACTTTGTAGATGGAAGTACATTTCAAGATTATTAATTATGAATAATAATAAGATTCCTGGTTACCTAATATATATTTTCAAATTCATTAATTGTAAATATATGACAAACGCATTGTAAAATAAATATAAATACATTATACAAGATTATTAATTTTTTAAATTATTTTTATTAAAGTTAAAATTAATTAGATTAAAAATCCCATGACAATTAAGATATAAATACAAAGTTACCTTTTTCATATAACTGAAATTCTAAATTGGTATTAACTTTAAAAAATATTTTTGTTAATTTGAGTAATTTAAATTGATTTTTTAAATAGTTATAGTAAAAAATATGCCATTATTACTACTATTTCTGTAAATACATATTTCCACTAATATTACTATGAATGCTCTTACTATTATAACTATCATTACTTCTTAATATCTTCCTACTAATATCTATATTAGGCAGTAAAGATGTCTGCTGAGTTGGTTGTCAATTTATCACATTACTTCAATAGCAAAACTTTCAATGCTTTCATATAAAAATAAAAGAACTTTTAAATAGTGTACTGCAGTAAAAAGATCTTTAAAACATTCCTTTATTGGCAAAAATTAATTGGTAAAAGTTCAAGATATTCCCATTCTTATTTTCCCATCCATCTAAAAATAGCAAGCCACCCATTGACCATTGAATATTGGATAATTATCTGAAGAGAGATATATAAACTGGTTACTCCCATAAAAATCCTAAATAAGATTACAACTTGATTATTTTTACCTGAATAGGATTCAAACTCAGATTATAGCCATGACAAGTTGAGGATTTCTTTGCATTAGGAGGAATTTCATTCCAGGACATAGTTTTGTGAAGGTCCATAGGTCGCACTTTCACCTCGGCCTCTTTTAGTGCTCGGATTTCGCATAAATTCCCGTGCCATTCGATTATTTATTTTATTAATCTATTAAGATAGCTAATTTTTTTTTCTAAGCTTATTAATTCACCATTTATGACATATATTAAAGCATCCCCTGTAGGTAGAATTTTTTTAATCAAGATTTTTGAAAAAGTAAAATCATACATCTGTTTTATTAATTAGCATCACTTTGCTAAGAAAAATAAATAAGATCAAAAACATATGGATTTCTTTTCTTATCTGATCGTTTAAATAGAATTCAAACTCTTTTAGTCTTAATTTGTTTTGATTTTTTTTTTTTTTAACGTGACTATTTTTAATGTAGTTTTAAAAGAAAGCCTTGATTGAATGAAGGATATTTTCAAAATAATTTATAATCAACTAAAAAATATACATGTTGATATGTAACTGCTGTTATTAGATTTAATTATACCAGAGTTCTGAAACGGATTTTAAAACATTTCAAATATTAATCAGATTTGAATATTTTTAAAAATATGCAATTAATTAATATACTTATGCTGAATATTTATAGTTTTTTTATTATCAATTTTGTAACTTTAAATTATTAAAATTATTATTCATTTTTGTCTTATTTTATTACTAATAAAATAGCTGTATGTATCAGCATTATTATAAATATACATTATAATAAATATATTAGAAACGCCCCGTGGCGCAAGGGTTCGAATCCGGATCAAGTAAAATTATTATCAATAGGCTTAGGATTTTACTATCAGACAGTTTTCTCATAAGCGATGTAATTAACCATCCAGTATTAGTCTATAAATGGGGGGATGGGATTTAGCAATCCTTCGCTAAAACATAAAACTCCTTTGCTAGAACATAAAGTAAGGATGGAAAACTCCACAGATTTTCACCGTAGCTTTGCCTTGTGATAATCTACTTATTAAAAAAATGTTTTACCTATAAAAATACAAATTTTAAACACACCGAGTTTAAATTATGCACATGTATGCATACACATACAGATCAATGAGTTGTCTTTTTTATTTTATTGAAACTTTGACATTCAAAAATAATTTTTAACGATGGGCCAAGTAAAAAATATATTTTTAAATAAATTTGTTACCATATCAGTACCAATAATACCTTTTATTTAAAATCAATTTAGTAATTTTTTTATTTAGAAACTTAACCTCTTTTGCGTAAAAATTATTTTATAGATCTTGGCTTTTAATTTTCATATGAAATGGTTTTCCATACAGGTCAGTACCCACTTATAAGTTTGCTTTTTGCAAAATTTGATTTTGATTTCAAGAATATTATTCACGAAAGTATATAACTCTTTCAGAAACACATACATTTTAATACAATGAGAGCATAAATAAAAACTTAAAACCAATTATAATTTTTTTTTATTCTATTAAGGAAAACTAATACACAGTGTATACATAAAACCATGTTACATATGGACTGGTTGTACACAAGGTTCAGCTGCTACCCCACATCTTTAACCAAAGTTCTCTATGATATCAAACTATGTGCAGTCTTGAGCATTGATATTGGACTTGACATATTTTGGTTGAATATAACAAGTTTCTGCAACTATGGCACAATGTCAAGAAAAAGGCGTAAGCGATCAGCAAATTTTAACAAGTTTCTATATTGATTAGTTATCACAATTTTGAGCAGCTATGCTGCGCCACTATTTAACTTCCCATAATCCTTCAAAGTACAGTTTTGATTCTTCATGTTAGAGCTGACATCTTATGAATGTATCACACAAGGTGCAACAGCTACTTTACTCCATCCTTAAGAAGAGCTATAACTTTTTAAGCATTAAATCACAAAGTAAATATATTTTACCAATGCTTACATATGGATCAGAAATGTGATGTTAATAGAAGGGCTATGCAATGAGTTCAAACTTTGCAATTAATCATAAAGTTAAATACATTAGGAACAACAAGTAGTAATCAAAAGCAAACTATGAACATCAGTAGCATTATAAAAAAGACTATGGCTAGAATGGAATTAAGCTGGATATTTCAATAAAAGAATTGCTAATAAATGGACAACTGAAATAGTAAATTGGATCCAAAGAAATGATAAAGGATGTAGAAATAAACCATATGTGAGATATATTGATTATATAAAGATGTTTATCAGTAATGTAGAAAAGAGTAGCTATGGATCAGCAAAACTGAATTAAACTGATATAGGTGTTCATCCAACAGTGGATTGGTAATAGAAGAAACTGTTGAAGTAAAGTAAAGTTGTTTCTATACTGTTTACATATTAATGTTTCAAAATGTTTTTCAGAGTTAATGGAGAATAATTGAGGAAATTAGATGAATCATATGATTCTAGATACTTTTTACATGTAGCAAATGGGTTAAATGTAAATTTATCTTATCCCAGATTTAAGTTTGATCTGGAAAGTTTTGACACAGTTATGTAATTGTTAGAAGCTGTCTCAATTTTGAAGTTTGCAGTCAGTTTATTCAAACATTTGGGAAGTCCACAACTGAATTAAAATATTATTTTTATCATTAAGTTGCTGATAAATTTCATCTGTAACATTTTAATTTCTTGGAATAATAACAAAATTATTTTAAAATCTCATGGCAAAACATCAGCATAGATCTAGATAATGTGATAGATTTTCCAGTTGAGTTTCACTTTCTAAAAATAAAAATTTGCTTTTGATATAATCCTTGAGTAAGCAGACTTCAGCATAAGGTAAATTATTATAAGGAATTGTTTCATGTTATCTAACATTTTACTTATTTTTTCTGCTAATAATATTAGTATTCTTTTCTGTAGCCACTGGTTTAGATAATAGTGCAAAACTTTTCTAAAAGTTATCATAATTCCATAATATTTTTATATTTTCTAGCTTTGTTAAGGAAAGTAACATAAGGCAATTTTTCTACCAAACCTAAAATATTCATCACAAGCATGAATAAATATAATTATCACTGCAATTAATCAATATATGTACTTTTACCGACTGCAAATGAAAATTTCAAACAAGCTTTTAAAAAATTCATTTAAGCATTTCACTAATATCAGTACAAATTTCTGATTAAAAAACTATTTTATAAACACTGAACTCTTTTAGGACGTAATTTTAATAGATTTTACCACGAAATGCTCTGTAATTCACTTTTAATGGAACATTTGATTGATCAATTATTCTGAAATAGCTTTAACCACATTCTTATTGCTGTTATAGATTTTAATTAAATATAGTTTGTTATTTTGAAATGCATATTATAATTATCATTTATCTTTTTTTTTCAAAAGATGGAATCTTGGTGAAATGCTTACATCTACTGCAATATCTATATCCTAGGTTTAAATGCTGGGTGACTAAACTTAAAAAAAAAATTTCTACAGGCTTCAGATTTTTTTCAGACAGTTAATTTATAATCAATCTAGCTAACTATCCTATATACATTGGTATATAAGCATTTAGCATTTCTTAGCTAGAATATAAAATAAGAATATAAATGCACTCAAATCTTTACCATCTATCAAATGGCAAAACTAGTGGATATAGCCTTTTCTTTCACTTTGCTTTTGTTAAATATCCTGTACATACTGTTTTACCATTCTCAGAGTAGTGTGTTTCATGATGAAACTTCAAATTATACTCTGCAAAAGCATCAATTTTGTGATAATAAATTAAAATATATTAAAAAACCAAATTCATTTAACATTCTTTTTTTTTTTTAAAATCTTGGTTTATTTTATGAACCAATTTTAAGGGCAGAATACAAGCTGAATATGTAATATTCAAATATAAGTATATTGTTTATACTAAATTTAATGTAATTAAAAGGGACTTGAACTCAGACTTTTGAGCTTCCTACTATTGGATTTTCAATAATATGGATGGCTAAAGAGTGGAAGGTTGGAGAAGATTGAATTTTGTCCATTAAAGTTTGAAGATTCACTATCTTAATATAAACTGAAGTGCTGATTATATATATATATATATATATATATATATATATATATATATATATATGGGAAATAGTGGGGTCTGGATCAACTGATGAGTGCTGATTTAATATGAAATACATATATTGGAGAAAATTTATTTTTTTACATGTATGTGGTTATGTGTATCAGTTGTATAATATGGAATGAATAATAGTAAGAAGCTTGAAAGTCTGAGTTCAAGTCTCTTCTAATTGCATTATAAGTTTAGTATAGACAATATATCACATGATCACCATTTCTTATGTTAACACATAATTGTTAGATAGGGATTTTATGCACAAACCTTGTATGGAGAGTTTTGCCTGTGTTTGTAGACAATATAATTATATTTGAATATATTGTACCGGTCAAAACATGTTTATCCATCTAACATGAGCTGGAACTCACAAAATGTACTTCAAACCCAGTCAAGCCTGAGATTTAGGTCAGGGACCAGCTTGGATTCGAACCCACTATCTAAACCTCAGATCAAAGACCTAATGGATAACATAACAATGATGGCATGCGAGAATTAATTTTAAATCCAGCCAACTAGCAAACCTGAGCAAAACAATGTATAGATTATTTCACATGTATATGTATATTAGAATTTGTGTTTATTAAATGAAGCTTTAATCAACTTTTTAATGCATTTCTTGTTGTTCTATAAATGTAATACTTGTATTATATCTTTTACAATATAAGTAATTTACAATATAAATGTCATTCATATTGTCCAATTCCTACTTTTGTTAACATTTATTAATTTATTTAAATTTATCTTTTTATATATACTGGCTTAATTACAAATCTAAATTTATATTACTGTATAAATGTGAAAATTTATTTGTTTGTTTCTTTGTGACTTTATAACTCAATAAATATTGCTCCAATCTTAAAAAAAATTACACCTATATTACTACATAAATATTAAAGTATGTTTGTGATTTTATAACTCAACTAATATCTTGAAAAATTTTACATGATTTCTTTTTTTTTTGTATAGAATTTTACTAGCATATAAATTTTTACTTTTATTATTTTTAAAAAATTATAATTTGAAATATAATTTTTTTTGTAAAATCTATATATTGTTTTTGAATGATATAAAAACCAAAAAGAGAGTAGCATGGCTTAAAAGATTACAGCATTAGTAAAGCAATGTACAATTTGATTTTGTGAATACATTTTAAATTAATTAAATTGCATATCATTTAAAATAATGAATTGGATAAACTTTTAGGATTTTAGTTGAAATATATATTTAACACTTGCTAAAGCAAAAGTACAGACAGAGAATTATTACTGAATTTGATAAACTTTTACCTTTTCCATTTAAGTATATTCTCACATGATAAAGTAAGTTTTAAATATATTTAATTAGCATGTGAGAAAGAAAATTATAAAAATAGCATGGAAATTTTGCCTGATTTAAAAAATATTAAGCTACATTAATTAACTAAAATGTTAATATATATGTGGTAATAAAAAGATAGGCTAAATATAAAAAATAAAACAAATAAGGAGAGAGGTAGGCTTCCATAATTTATTTTTTTAAAAATATCAACTTACAATAAATTAAAAATGCTAACTTTTCTATAGTATTGAAAAAGTATTTTTTCCTCTATCCTTTATCTATTTATTTTTTGTTTATATAGGCTATGGATTTTTGCTTTATAAAACATAGTTCAATTTAACAATAAATCAATAAATATAATGTGAGTGATAACCTTACATAATTCATATTTGAAAAAAATATTGATTTACAAATATTTAAAAAAAGTAGACTCTTTCAGTGCTTTATAAATTACTTGAAACAACACTAAAAATTATTAAATACAATAGATTCTTTACTTTTAAAAATAATAGTAATATGTGTAAAAAATTAACAATCTTTTATTTAGTGTTTTATAAACTTTAAATAATATTAAACATTATCCAATGTAATAGTTTAAAGAATCCTTAAAATATATTTTTATTATCTTTTATATATATACAATATCTGCTAATGTCTTACAATTTTGGTGATGAATAGATAAAATATGTTAATACACAATACACGTATAGATTCAGAGATGAAACTTTAGGCAGTTTGAAGAGAGCACTAATCACTTTTCTATTTGGATACCCATATTACAATTACTGCCATTGTCAATAATAATATTTGTTAATGAAGTTTATTAATCAGACCATAAACAGACATGAAAATATATAAATAGTTAGACACTTATGACAATGAATAAAGAAAAACAACTATTTTGTAAATTTATAGTATTTTAACCAGGAACAGTGATATAAATCATGTGATCAAGGACATTCAATTAGTCTTATCTTCCTCCCTATATGTAAACAAAATGATATTTATTAGTTATATTAAAAATGATGATTCTATTCAAGAGAGGGAGAGAGAAATTGAAAAAACACATAAGTATATGTATATACATGGAAATTGTAACTCTTGAAACTTAATTACTATATATAAATTAAATTATATGCAATTATTCAAATCAGAAATGTATGAATTTGAACAACAGAATAAAATTTAATAATAACAAAACTCTTTTTTTAAAAAAAATCATATTCAAATATATAATAACTTCTAAATAGCATACCAGGAAGTAATTCTGTGAAATTAATAATTATCTACAAATTATTGTTTGTAATTAATCAATTTTATTACATGTTTTTGTGTTTTGATATGCCTTGGATATATATATCAGAATATGTGCTTAATAATTAATAATAGTAATTAGTTAATCACATGATAAGTATATTTAAAATAAAATACTAAATGTTGATTATTCAGTAGTAAAACTGATCATAAAAGTTAATTTTTTTTTTGGCAATATTATTGTTCATAGCTTAGATATTATTATTTTACATAAATAGTATGTAAATATAGAAACGGTGGAAACAGCTACATACTGTGTTACATTATTTTACTAATATGACTGCAACTAGGGGTACAGCTAGTTTATCATAAAAAGGTAAATTTTAAAAAATGTATATATAAAAAGATGTAGACACATATGAAAGTAACCATGAAGTTAAAAAAATATGTAAAAAAAAGTATTTTTTATTGTGTTGTGAATTTTTTTTGTAGATTCTTTGTAAACATATATTTAATGTATGTATATATATATTGTAAAAATAATCCTTGACAATGACTATATAATATGATTAAACATTGAAGGGAAATTGAAATTAAAAAAGTTTCATAACCAAAATTTGAATAGAAAAAGTGTATTAAATGAATTTGATTTTGTAAACATGTTGAAATTAATAGTCTATATTTGGAAAGAAAATGAGAAAATTTTTATTACTGATTTTATTAAATAATAAATTAAAAATAAAACTTTTTTTTTTTTGCATTTTATTTTAAAAATAGAAATAATCTAATTGGTATTTTGTTCTTTTTTTAGAATGTGACTTAGACACTTCTATATGAAAAAATTACTAGGAAATAAGTTTGAAACAAATTTCAAATCTATATTTTTATTTGTAAATTTATAATTTTCCTACCATGCATAAATCGCAAGAAAATTTTAATTGCCTATAAATATAAAATCGTATTTTGTATTATTATATATGCATCAATGTTGAATAATGTATTAAGAAAAACAAACATATGTATTTCAATATTGCTCCAATAGAATATATCGTCACAGAGTGTTTTTATCATTACTGAGATGCTTTGAAAAACCAAGTGAAACTAACAAAGTTTATTGATTGCTTCACTTAAAAAAATGCATAAACAATTGCATTTTCACACACCCATACATACCCATAAATCAAAAATAAATGAGTTGACAAATTGTCCTCTCTCTCCTGACAACAAAGCTATCGCAACGATATATAAAAAAAAGAAAGAAGTTATAATTTTGCTAAAAGATTCTGATAAGTGAGATTAATAAACAGTAATAAATTACGTGCTTATAAAACCATTAAACTGATGTTTTACTGAACTGTTGATTTTGGTAGGTATAATATAAATAAACGAATACACTCTATCATTTTTAATTGCATGGACTATAGATATTACAAGTCAATATTTCTCATATCATTATTATTTGTCTCCAAGTAACAATGCGAATTTTGAAACAAACCATGTAATAATATATTACATACACGTTAAAAACATTTATAACCCACACACAAATGTATATAAGTGTGTATGATTAGTATATATTCATTATGAACTAAAAATTATTATTTTATAATTTTCTTATTTAATTTTTTTTTGAATTTGCATATAACGGAGATAGCAGATATGGAAATTATGGATATGGGTTCTGCTGTATTTTAGTCCAAGTTAAATAGTTAAGATTAAAATAAAATTTATAAATTTTAAATGAAGTATTATATATTTTATGTATTTTAGATAAATATTTGCCAGATGTTGATGTTATCACAGTCAAAAATATTGCAGATCACATGTGGCTCACAATGCCAATGTTATTTAGTATTGAAAATGGATTTTGTGAAGTTATTCTTTTTATAATCCATTATTGAGATTTGTTTTTGGTAGAAATAAAATTCTTTCTACTTTTTTTTATATAAATTTGACAACTTAGTTTTGACAATGCTAGACATTATTTATATAAGCATCATAATAAAATAAAGTGAAACAAGCATGTATAAAAGGATTCAAATAATAATGGCATCTGGTGATACTCAACATTGTGCCTCATATTGGATTAAAAATAAATCATAATAGTATCTAGCATATAAAAATATATAGATATATATTAAATTTTAGGATTATAAAAGTGATTAGTTCACACCATGTTGCTACTAAATTGTTATTTCACACTATAACTCCTATTCCTAGGCACCTTATATCTAATTTTAAAAAGAATTGCATAAAATCCACACATGCTCTAAATTTTATTATTGACCAATACTAATTTCTTGGATAGCAAATGGCATGTTAAGTGCAAGAGTCAAATGGACAAAATACTTAAAAAAATTTAAATAAATTTATAATACTAATTCAAAAATGATTAATAATAATTATAATAATAAAAGAATAAATTAATTAAAATGAGTTTTAGTCAGTCAGATAAGAAAATAAATGTCACATGATTGTGATTTTAGACCTACCTGGTAAAATATCTAAAAAGTCATATCCCCTTTGTTTAAAAGATTGTGCAGATAAAGAAAAGGAAAGTTATAAAACTGTGTTTTATGGTAAAAATAAACAAAGAAAATGTTAAAAGTGCAAATATTTCTCCAATTATAAGTAATCAAGTTATATATTGAAAGCTAACCCTTTCCCCCCCTTCCCCCTCCCCCCTTTTTTTAATTTTTGTTTGGTGGTTGGTGGTTTTTGTTTGTGGGGTAAAAAAAAAAAAAAAATTAAAAAAAAAATTAAAGAAAAAAAAAAATTTAAGAGAAGAATGAAATTTTAAAAAAAATTCTGACTAGAATGGATCATGATACTTCTGCTGATGATGTGATTATATATTTGAAAAATAATTTAAATATAAAGTGTTTATTATAAAATGAACACTAGATATAAAAAATATTCATTTTATTTATCTATACAAGAATGTGAACCTGCTAAAATTAATTCTAGTGATATTTGGCCTGTGGGTGCTGTGATATTGCTCTTCTATGGTAATTTAAAATATTTAAGAAATCTTAATGCTGATGTAATTAATAGTACACAGGATTATACTATATTAAATGTTACTAAAACTGTTGAAGAAGAGTGAAGATATATTAACTGATAGTGTTGATGAAAGTAGCATTACAGTGCAAGATATAAATTTGCAAAATGACCTGTGTAATAAATAGCAATTCATTAATTGTTATTATCAAAATGTGTGTAGTCTTAGAACTAAGACAATAGATTTTAAACATGAATTGTTATTAAATGAATATATTTTTAACAGAGACTTGGTTAAAAGAAGAAATTGATAACATTAGTATATTTGATGATAGGTATTGTGTATATAGATGTGATAGAAATTATAAGAAATTATACTAATGAAACAAGAGGAGGTGGTACTTTGATTGATATTAAAAAGAACATAAGGCATAGACAGGTATTTATTAATGATAATATTAAATCCTGTTGAATTGAAGTTGGTTTAAAAAATAAAATATTGTTATGTACTATATATCTACAACCTGCTTTGTCATTGAATGATTTAAATGCATATTTGGTTAAGGTTGAGGATATATTGGCAAAATATAAATATCTTATTATAGTTGGAGATTTTAATGAAGCTGATTATTCACTACATAGCAATAAGACTGTTGATAATAATAATAAACTTTATAGATTAAATGTTTTTGTTGAATTGATTAGACTAATTCAACTTAATAATATTAATTTTAGGAGTTGTATGTTGGATTTATTGTTTAGCGCTAAGGATGATTTGAAGTGCAAAGAGGCTGAACAAGCTCTTTTGCCTTCTGATCCCTATCCACATTTGGAATTTGTAATAGATGGTTCTCATGAACATATAAAGTCTATAATAAATAATAATAGAGATTACATACATGGTGCCTATTATGGTCTTTATAAAGCTTTTGAAGATGTTGATTGGAATATAATTTTGATAGAAAATGATCCAAATATAGCTGCAAATAAGTTTATTAGTATAGTTCAAAATTTCCTGAAGCAATATATTCCTGTTAGGCATTATTTGAATACTAATAATAAATATCCTAAATGATTTTCTAAAAAATTGTGTAAGAGTATATATAAATATATATATATAAGTTAATTAATGATAGAGAATTATATAAGAAATTTAGTGATTTGTGTGCTTATACTGAAACTCTTATGAAAAAATATTATAATAACAATTTAATTTAGGGTTGAAATTTTTTTTAGGAATAATCCACAAATGTTTTGGAATTATGTTAAAAATCTTAATATTACTGAAAATAAGAGTTATAGCTATAATGTAATTTGACCTTCTATGAATGATCTAATTAATCATTCTACAAATATGCATTTAGATATATTCTGCTAATGATATGGCAGATATAAAATTTAATAAAGAGAGTTCTTGGAATATAATTGTTAACAAAATTGAAATTCCTTAAGTGTTTAATGCAATTTCTAAACTTAAAATAAAATCTTCTATGGGAAATAGTAATATTCCTAATTTTATTATCAAGGGTTGTTCTCAATGTTTGGTAGTACCATTACATTATATTATTAATTTATCAATTGAGAAGTCTATTATTCCTGATATATTTAAGATAGCTAAGATTATACAAATTTATAAAAAAAAAGGGATAGATCTGACTCTGGTAATTATAGGCCTATTTCAATTCTGTCATCTTTTGTTAAAGTTTATGAAAGGTGTATTTACAGTAATACTATTGTAGATATGATTAATGTGTTAGCTAATTACCAACATGGTTTTCTACCTGGTAACTCTGTTGAAACTAATTTAATGGTGATATCTGATCACATTTCTCAGGCCTTACCTGATCAAAAACAATTAGATGTTGTATATTTTGATATGACTCAGGCATTTAATAAACTTACACATATTAGACTTTTATATAAACTTAAAATGTTGGGAGTTAGTTCTCATTTAATTAAGTGGTTTAGCAATTATTTGAAGTGTCATAAATCTTATGTATATATATAGATAGAACCAATTCTCATCTTGTTAATAATATGATAGATGTTCTTCAGGGTGGAATATTAGCACCTTTACTTTTTAATGTTTTTATGTTTGATGGTGATCAAAACATAAAAAATAGTATGACACTTACTTATGCTGATGATTGTAAGTTATTCAAAAGAATTATTATAATGATCACATTGAGGTTCAAAGGGATATAGATTGCTTTAAGGTTTGGTATAGGTATAACAATATGGAGATTAATATTGATAAAACAAACTTTATTTTCTATACTAATAAAACTGAAAAATCTGTTTATAAATATAAAATTGAGAATGGTGTTATAACATATAAAGAGATTGTATTTGATTAAGAATTATATTTTGTATCAATTTTGCTTTTAATGCACCTATTAATTATATTATTAATAAAGCATACAGAAAGATAGGCTGTATTTTGAGATATGGGAGAGATTTATCTACCTTCATAAAATATAGGTTTTTTTTTTCTCTTGTTGTTACACTTTTAGAATATGATTCTTCTATATAAAATTTCACTTTGATTAACATTCAGTTTAGAATTCTGTCTTTTAAAAAGACTTTATCTTGTGTTTGGAAAGAAGAGTATTCAGTTTAAATAGTGTTCCATCTGTAAAATACATGTGCTGTGGTTTAAGCTACATTATTATTTATAATACATAATGTTGAAAAACGATTCAATAAATTAATAATGAGAGAATGTCAAAAGGTTAAAATAGTATTGAAAGAAAGATGTTGAAAGATATAATATCGTTGAAAAAAAGTTAATTGTTGGGAAAATTGATATCAGTGGACTGTATATCAAAAATAGAATTGAAAGTACCTAGTCATCTGTTAAGAAAAATGCACACTTTCAAGGATGTAAAAATACTTTCTTCAGCAAGTATTGCAAAGAGTATATAATCTAACATTTAATAATATTGATATTTTTTGAGATCAATTTATTATAAATGTTAGAAAAGAACTAAACTTATAATTGAGAACATATATGTATATATAATTTTATGTATATAATTTGTATTTGCTTATTGTTTTTTTATTTTTGTTTTTATTTTTTTGTTTACTGGGTATTTCTGTTAAAATGTAAATGGTGAAATGCACATAATAAATAGATATCAAATTGAATTATTGTTACTATTATTATTATTACTATTGATCATGGAGACAGTGGTGATGTCGGCAGTGGTGATGGTGGTGACAGTAGCAATAGCAACAGTAGTAGCTGTAATAGTAGTAATGATAAAGATGCTGACACTTATAAAATGAATATTCTCAATTAGCATAAATTTATATTATATCTAATTCTGACTTATTTATGAATATCAAGTAAATATTACTTTATTAAATAGAAATAAAATAAAACAATAAATATAGTCATATTATTTAAATTGCATATTCGTCCGGTTTATAAATATATAATTAAAATTTAAAAAATAGACTGGCTTTATTGCTTGACAATTTATAAGAAGTTTGTATACCAAAACCATCAGAAGTAGACTCGATCTAAAGATTTCATACTCCCGTCTGACTCTCTCCAATTTCCAACACACACAAATATATATATATGTGTGTATGCTAACTTGACCTATATGTCTTTATACTTATATGCATTCATATACATGCATTTACTATTGTAAAAATATTTTAATAATTTAATTATTAATTTGCCTCAAGTTATAGGCTAAATTATTTTAATATTACATAATTCTTTAATATGCTTGCATATAAAAATGTAAAAGCATTCATTGTTATGTTTAAGGGTGTAGATATCTACGTATCATCTTAAAGTGGCATTGAGCAGTAAACATATCCTGTATTTGCTTAGTTATATTTTTTATAATAAAAAAACAAATCTATATTCTTTTAAAAATGAAAATTTTCACATTAAATTTAAAAAGATACTTTGATCATATTTAACACTAATTTTTATTTTTTTCCTCTTGGGAGTTTGCTTAATTTCATATACAATTTCTGTAACCTGATTCTTTTAGCTGTTACTATTAATCAGCTAATTTCACAATTAAAAGTATTTTTTATTCAGACAAGAAAACACACTTTTTACTACATTTCTTTAACACAGAAATTAATATTTTTAAATAATATGCACCATGTATGTGTATATTACTGGATTTCTTTCTGTTAACATATTCATTTTGAATATGCTTTTATATATGTGTCCATTAGACATTAGATTGAGTACTATAAAAATTACTGAATTCTTCTTACAACAGTAGATTTGCTCTGTGTTTGCTTACATAAATAGTCAGCCTTCTAATAGAAAAGAGACTTATAAAAATGTATTAGTTAATAGATAGATAATACGAATGCTGATGACTTTCAACTTAAATTTTATTTTCTGCTATTTGGATTGTATGCAGAATATGATGTCTACAGTGTGTAATGGGATATGTGTGCAACATTGACAGTACTGGCACAATATATATTTTTATGCAACCATAATATCTGACCAGCATCAATTTTGCTGAGGCTAAACAACTTTTTTCCATTAACCTATAAACTCAACAAAAGAACTATTATAGGCTAATGAAGAAAAGTTGTTTAGTTTCAGGTGAATTATCAATTAGTAGTAATTGATACTTTTCTGGCAATGTCAAAAGCTAAACTTATCTCTGTTTACATGGATATAATGTCCTTATGTCTATTCTTTATTATAGAACTATTTTTGTCTTTGCAAACTTGTTGATTTCATACATGTTTCAATAATTGCAGCTACATATCCATATCTGCACTGATACACAGAAGGAATAAATAATTATTTTTTTATATTTTAAATTAATAAAAATAAAAAATACTTACATGTTAGTCCCACAATGTAGAGGAAATGGTACACCTTTTCACATTTGTGATAAATGTGTAAACTTGCAATCATGTCAAATAGACTCTGTGAGCTGACCTGATCTCATTCAATAATATGTTTTTGTGATAATTTTACAATTTCAGTTACTATCTAGATTTTATTCTGACAGGATGTTCAGTGCTGTCAATTACATTTTAAAACTATTTTTTACTTCATTTATAATCATATTTTTAATTCAATGAATTTTACTTTCATTTCTATTTGTAGGTTTGATTCAAAGATTTTTTTATCTACTACTGAAATGAATGCTGTTTTATATTTTCAAGAAAACATAAAATTGGAGGCCCTAACAAAATTGATGACAGCCTTTTCAAAACCAAGCTGGTTGAAATGAGGAAGAGGGATCAACGATTTATTCTAACTATTGGAAGGCCTATAAAGGTGCTGAATTAAAATGTGCCAATGAGTGTTTTATCATGACAATTAATGATAGAAAAGCAGCAATTCTTATGAAAGCTGGCAAACAAAATGTGGAAAAGAGATCGATGATTTATTCTGATTGTTAGAAGGTCTATAAAAGTGCTGAATCATGCAGTGCTGATTAGATTGTCCATATATTATCATTTCTTCTAGCAATAGGTTTAGCCCAACCTCACAAATGATGACCAAGATAGGCATTTTGCACTGGAGCAGCACTCATTAGTTGGCCCAGATCACAATATTTTACACATATCTTCATCATTTGTTCAAATTATATATGGATAGGAAATTACTATAGTTTAATTGACAAGGTTCAAATTTTCTTCACTCATACTTTTAGTATAAGCAAATTCATTTATCTATTCATCTGAATCAAATTAACATGAAATTTTTTTATTATTTCAGTCCAATATTTTGATGATTATTTACTAATATTTTCAGTATTAATGTACTTATATATGTTTGAAAATTGGAAAAAGAAATAAATGTTATACAATATCATCATCTCATCATTTTATATAAATTATAATTAACAACATATATTTATGAAAAAATCTACAAGTAGATCAACTATTTGAAATTATAATTTTTATTACTATCTTTTTTACGTTTCTTATAACTAAAAATGTAAAAAAGATGGTGCAGAATATGAAAAATATTATATAAAATAAACATTTTATTACATTTATTTAAAAATGTAATTAACAATATATATTTTGAAATTTTCTACAAATGTATCAACAATATAGGTATATAAAAATTTAATTTCACATAAAATTTTGTATTGTTAATATATTTGCAGAATTTTTCAAAAATATGAGTTGTTAATTGCATTTTCAAATAAATATTATAAAATGTTATAATATTTTTATTTCTTTTTCCAATTTTCAAATATATATAAATATGTTAGTATTGAAAATATATAAATTTCTTTGAAAATGGTTAAAATGGTAAGCTGAAATAATGAATGAATTGTATGTACTTGATTCAGAGAAATAAATAAAAGATTTTTGGAAAAATGACTTTTTTGTCAATATTAAAGTGGTAAAAAAATGCTGAATTGTTTTTTTTTTTAAAAAAAAAAACAGTGTGCAATACTTTTAAAATTTAATAATTTATCATTTGACACTAAATCCTCATGTTTTTATAAATAGAATCTAGTGTCATTTTTATAAAATTGTGGTTTTAACAAAGGATCAAAGAATTACTTTTTAATACAGGAAATATAAATGTAGCAACTGTTCTCATATAATAGTGCTATCTAGTGCAAGATATAGTAACCAATAGATGTCAGAAGGTTTGCATATTTAAATTCTTATCTGTTGCATCTATCGATTATGATAACTTACACTAGATGGCACTATTGTAATGAGAGAGTTGCTACTATTTTAATAGCTTGTGGGGAAAATGGTGGTCATGTGATGTTTTAATCATGGCTGTACATGCTGAGTAAAGCTAAAAGAGGTAATGATTTTCTTATTGGATCTCAATATTTGCCAGAGCTTTAATGTCATATATCAAAGTCATCATTTATTTATGATTTATAATGATCATTAGTCTTTCTCATTTATCTAAAGTTAAGTCAGAATTCATTTTTAGAATTAACCTTGTTGGAAATCTATCTACCACTAGGTGGGGTTGTAGTGCACTTATTTTACAATCAGTTTTCTTAACACTAGCACATGCAGCTAACAAAATACACAAAACTTCTGAATATTCAATTAAATATTACCACTAAATAGTATTACTGAAGCATTCAAGTCCCTAACCCATTGCTGAAGTGCCTTGAGCTTTTACATATTCTTCTATCAGATATCCAAAGAAAAGTTGCCTCACAAAAAGTTATAAAAAGATATTAAGCAGATAGGATTTTCTAATAACTCAAGATATAGTTTCTCCATTTAAGACTCACCTTAAATCAAGATGCCTTATTTGGATATTCACCCATGAATATACAATTGAATAATTATGGTGTAAAAGATGGAATTCTTATGAGATTCAAAACATTTTTTCCATATTAAACAACAAAGGCAATGGTATTTGATATCCTCAGATATAACTGGAATCTCATCAACAGATTCACCTAAAAATCCATGATCAATGTGCTCATATAGCCATTCACACACATTTATTTTATAAAATAAATATGTCTGAATGCACTGCTAAGCTACATTATAGATTCTAAATAATCATTTCTTTAATTAACTTCTAAATATGCCTGCCTTTTTATTACATAAATGCTAATCTATAGCTTACAAACTAGAACAAATCTTTCTATTGATAGCATAATGAAAATATTAACTTTCTGCATAACAACAACATACTATAGCACATAATTTTTCAACAAAATCAAAAGATGGCTATGGCCTCATCACTGTCATCTCTGATCATCAATTACTTACATGAAAAAATTTGAATTCACATCCATGAATACTAGTCCATAACTACCTAATGTTTTTGTTATATCACCATATGGTTAAGCACCATTACAATGATTCTGGACATACATCAACAACATATATTCTTCAAGTAAATCCACAATAGAATCAGTACAAAAATAAAAATAAGCATTCTTAGATATTCTTGTGACAAAACTTCTTTATGGCAAAATCAAAACTACAATCCTTCCCTCTTCCACACACAGAAAAATACTTAGCATGTACATTAAATCATACCAGAAACACAAATCATAAAATTATACTATCATTATGAAAAAGAGAAAAAGAACTTTATTCGAAACCATGATTTGAAAAAAGAAAACATCTATATAGAACAAATTGTCATGAAGAATGATTATCCATCAGCTGCCATTAAAAAAACATTAAATAGACAACAAAAAGAAACACCAAAAAAAGTAAAATAACAATTATTGGTATTATAGTGAATCCACATTTACCAGAATTATATTGATTAGAGATTTTCTTTAGTTTATTTACTAATATCAGAATAGCTTTCCAGAGCTATAGGAATTTTTATATTACAAAGTCTAAACTTGAAATGCTGAAAAACAAAAACTATATCTATAAAAGAAATATCTGAATATGGAAGGATGTATATTAGTATACTCAATAATCCTACTAAAAAGTGATTGAAAGATCACAAACTGATCATTAGAAAATATAAAACTAAATGTGTGTAAATTAAAAAACTGTGTATGCATCAATAAACATGTTGATTGGGAAAATACAAAATTATTGGACAGAGAAGAAAAAGTACTAAGCAAAAATTCAAAGAATCTGTTCAAATCATAATGGGAAATAATTCCATAAGATAATTTAGTATAACTATACATAATGTCTGGAAAACACATAATGTTTGGAAATTATTAAATAACTTTGCTCTTAAAAAAACAATGGAGAAATCAGAAAAAACCTTATAGGAAACAATATGAAATTCTATTGACTGTTGTCTTTGACAGAATGGCACAGTTGATTAAAGCATTAACTTATAATTCAATATTCAAAAATCTAAAAGTCCAGGTTTGATTCCCATGCTATTACTGTTATTCAGCAGGCCAGAAACATCCAAAGAAGAAAGGAATATCACTCAAAATGTTGTGTATATACTAAAGTGGGTGCTGTTACTAACAGATGAATGGAATTTGAAAATGTAAATAAAGTTTAATTTTTTTTCTAAAGACATTTAACATTTAATGCTAGATGATGGAAATAGTCCAACATATAAATACAACTAATATAAAATTGTATATAATAATACTAGAAGGAACTAATCATTATTTATTACAAAGTCAATAGCTTTAAATAACAAAAAAGAAGGCAAAATGGAATAAGGATTTGAACAGTAGATGTAGCTTTTGTGGAGATGAGAAGAAAAAATATTGAGCATTTATGTTTGGAATTGTAGATGGTTGAAAGCAGATCAAGATTAACTATATGAGTCCATGAAATTTAAAAATAAAAAAATAAGATAAGTAGAAATTTTTATGATAGGATAATGGGATTAATAAAGCTATTATTAAAATGATATTGAGTAAGATTAAAAAAAAATAAGTTAGAAATGAAAGAATGATTTAGTAATAAGATGGAAAAAGTAAGTGATTTTATTATAGTGTACAATGGTTTTTAAAAAACGGTTTAATTTGGCTGTAGTAGACATTGGAAACATCACGGAAACTTCTGATTTTATCTAGCAATTCACTATTTCACATAATATTACATCATATTTTCAGTTTTGGACTTTATATAACTATATGAGAGACTCTAACATTATATATATTGTCTCTTGTAAATATTGTATTATATTTTAGTTCTCACAGTTTATTTTAAAAAACATTTTGTTCTTGGGGTGTTGATTCTAAATTCCAACCACCTATAGCATTTGCATATATTTGATACTCCAAGAAACTGTTTTTCAATACTATCTGATTTTCTACTTAAAAAGTGTTACCTTAATGTTTTAAGCATATTAAATTGGAAATTTTATGAATTTTGTAAATGTTAGTGGGTAAAAAAAGATTGATTATAAATCATAATGTCAAATATTAAAGAAATAGGTTTTTTTTTTCTAAAATGCAATACAGTATTTCTTTTATTAGGCATAAAAAAATCTGTACAATTTAAGTTCACATTTTTGTTTAGCATTATTTTACATATTTAAAACATATTTACAAATGGTGATCTAGAAATAGTCCACCCTCACATAATCATCTTTAAATGAAGTTATAATAGTCTATAGAGGAGAAACTTTACAAATATTAGAACCATCTTCTATCTTCATCTTGTGGTTTCTGGTATGATTCTAATAAAATCAAATTACAATCACTATTTTTCAACAGAATAACAAAAATTAAAACAAGAAATCATATTCTAATTTCACCTGCTATTTATTCAGCTACATGCAGCCTTCTTTCAATTACTCAACAAGGATTAAACAATCATCTAACTTGCATGTATTTAATTTAAATAACATCCATACCATACAGTTATATACATTTACACAAAATTTAAAATATATTCATATAATACTTTTAACATATTTTGTATAAATGTAACCTTTTTCTTTTCCCCTTCTAGTCTATAATCTACTACTATTTAATTCTAATGAATAAGCTTTATTTAAAAATAGAAACTTTATGAGAAAAATAAAAAAACAATAGAATTTGTTTAGAAAATAGTGGACTTAAACAGTAGTGAGAACATCAGCTTCATGCTTCCAAATCAAGATGCTTCAGATTGGCCTGTATAAGTAGAAAGTTGGGTTAGTGATAAGATAGTCGCTCTTATCTTTAGAAAAATCACTACCTTGTGTTATGGTTTGAGAGGTCCCCCTATTGGAAAAAATAAAGATATTGCTGGACTATTATAAAAATTTCAAGGCACATTTGATACAGGTTAAGGCCTGTCTTAAAAGTATTTATATATACTTAAAAATATTTTATGATGTTATTACAATTCTTTATTTTAAAAAGTATAATGAAATGGTTCATCACTAAGGAGATCATGCAATATTCAAACACCAAAAAATAATAGAGTTGAGCTTCAATCCAAAGACTTTTAGTTGTTCAATCTACCATTCTACCACTGCAGTAATGCATTTTTAAATCTCTAAACTTATATTTGAATGCATTATATTTAAAAGCACTTTTATAAGTAAAATAATTCAATAATATCACATGCCCTGAAATTTAAATAAATCTTGAAGTTTCTAAAGTATATAGAAACTGGTCTGCTGTCAAATCTATATAACTATATAAGTAAGTTAACATGGCTTTAAAACTTTAGACTGTCTTAAGATTTCAGATTATTGCCTTGAATAACATAAAGAAATAAAAAGTGACTGTGTCATATCTCACATTGAGCATTCATTGTACAAACCAATGTGTAAACATGTGGTTAACCAATGTGTAAACATATGAATGGCCAATATGTAAACATATGAATAAATCAACCATTGGTTAGTATGGGTCATTAGACAATGATGCTTTCTGAATTCTTTTGATGTCAGTAAGGTTGGGGTTCTGACAATAAATAGTTAGCCTTTTTGAAGGCAAGGGAGAGAAAGTTTGTCTAATCTAAACAACAGAACATGCTCTCAATTGAAACCATTGCTAACAGTGAATATTTCTATTACAATCATTACACTATAAGTCTATGCAGTGAGGCAAGTCTACAATAGGATTGGAAGCTGCAAATACTAGAGCCAATTTGAAGCAAGCTGTCCAATACAACCAGAAGTGTCATTGGACAAACTTACAAGACAAGCTATTATATACAGCTGGAAGTGAGTCCAGTCATTTGGGCACTACCTTCCTGGCATTAATGAAGTTCATATACATGGAAATATATTTATTGGTTGTATATTATGTAAATATATTTGATACTAATAAATAATATTAAGTGAACTTCAAGTATTTATATTTTTTATTACTGTTAGTTAGAGTCTGTAATCCAGACCAAACACAACAACTTGAACATAGGTGTATTAGTTTTAGCTTTGAATCATAGTTCCAACTGTAGGAGGCAAAACAAAAACCAATCTGGAGTTGAGGATTTTATAGCATTATATCATTTGATATACAACGATTATTCAAGCTGTCTCTAGATTAGAATGAAGATCTCTTCTCTTAGATTGGATAATTATATATTTTGTTTAAATTAAACAATTTCTTCGTGATATTTAAATAGGGATAATTAAAAATAAAATTGATTAAAAATCTCCAACATTTAGACTATATTTAGTTTGATTATATACATGGAAAAATTTATATACATAGCATATATCTTAATGCTCTGTGATCAACTTTTAGTTATATGTTGGACTTACGTAATTGAATTGTTAAATTGGTTGTATAAAAACCTAACATGTGTGTTATTACTGACAGTTGAACGTATTTGGAAAAGTAAATATAAAGTTAAAAATCATTTAATTAGATAATGAAAATAGTTCAACATATATAATTATAAGTAAAAATCTACCACTACTAATATTTAGGTAAACAATTTTACTTTTATATTCTTTTAACTATAAATAAATTTCTTTTTAAATAAATATTTCTAGGTATTACTCATCAACTGTACATCTATTATTAAAATTATTTAGAATTATGTAAATTTTTTATGCAAATTATATTTTACATACATTATTAATATTTTGTTCTGTGCATTATATATTAATTATTTGATAAAACAAGATGAAATGAAAAGTTGTCTTGAGTTAATATATATTCTATTAATATTTTATAGGATTTAATTATATTTTATGCTTCAGTAATTTTTATTTTGAAAGAATAAATGAGAATGTCTATCTGAAAAAATAAAATTTAAACTGAATATTAATTTTAAACAAAATGTTATTACTATTTAGATATTTTTTGTTTTTTAAAAAAAAACAATCAAACAATTTACACTTTTTTTAATATAAATAAACACGAGAAACAACAATACATTTATACAATAAATCATTACATAAATGAAATCAGTTCCTATAATGAAACAAAAGAGATTGTTTTGACATTAGATTTTTTTAACTTATGAGGAAGGAAGATAATAACTTTAAATTCTTTTTAAATGACTAATGATATAGATGTAGTTTCAAATTTAAAATTATTCAGAAATACTTTCTGTAACAGCAAATAATGTATATATGTTATCTGTCCTGGAATATATGAAGATAACTTGTTAACATAATACTCTGATCATTTTATTATCATCAGCCATAATTTGATTTAGTTGAGTTCTTCAAGTTTAGGGTTGCGTAACAAACTTCTTAAATTATACGTCAACAATATCATCATATAACTTTCTTATATACTTATTCATATGTTTCCAAAGAGGACTATTTTTACCATACTTTACAAACATTTACTTTAAACTTCGTTATTAAACAAGCATCTGTCAGTATAACCTTAAAATTTAATACTCAAGATAGAATTCAGTGCTGTAACTAATAGAACTATACCATCTAACATCCACTAATTGGTCAAGCTAAAATTAGGTGGCTCTGATGTTGGATGATTATAGATTCAGATGCAAGACTATTAATTATATGACTAGTATTCTATCAAGTCTCTTAACCAGAACAAAATTATGAAAGGGTCTTTAAATGTTTATGTCCATCTCTCATTATTTTAAGTTATTTAGGAGTTACTTAAATTAATATTTTTATTTAATTTTAAACACCCATTCATATAAAAATAATGTTATGCTAATATAAGTGATTTTATTCAGCTGAAAATCTGTCTAGAAAACATTAGCTCTTCAGTTCACTACACTATCACTATGCCAAACTACACAAGCCTTAATATTTTCATCATTTTGGCTCATAAAAAACATAGGCTTGTTAAAGCAAGTATTCACAGTACACAAAATGTTCTATATATATGAAGGATAAAAAATATTTAATGTAATAAAATGACAGAATGGGTTTACTATCATATAAATATATAAGATGAAAGCAAATAAATATCAATGTTCATACTTTTAAATTTTTAAGAAAATAGTTATCCCATTTATTTTTCTTTATTTAATATAAAGCCTATTTTGTCTAATTCAGATTTATTTATTTTTCAATCCAATTCATAGATAGGATGATTTTAACTCTAATAGAAGAGTATCATATGGATGGAATTCCAATGTTCAGGCAGATTTAAAGAGCATCAATTACTTTATGGTAGAGTAGGAACACTATCATCTTTTGTGCTTAATGATAATAAACAAAAGTGTTAAAGAAATCATATGTTCAATTTGCATAAGGCAAAAATATTATATGATTATGAAGAGAAGAAGAAGAAAAAGAAAATAAAAGAAACTATTTTCATTTAATAGAGGAAGTAATTTACTTAACTATGAAGAAGCTAACATAAAAAAAAATTAAAATATGGGGAATGGGGGACATAAAATGAGCATATGGGAGTCAATATAATTATATTAATACTGTAGGAACTTGAGATAGATTCAGTTGAAGTAATTAAAAATATGCCTCTGCAATTATTTATTGTTTTAATAATTAAATTGTACTATGATTTAATTAATTATTACAGAACATGCACATATCTAAATTTATAGTCTCCATTATTCTCTTAGAAGTTCCCAATATATATGTACTTTATAAAATTGCCATTACTTTAAGAAATTCTTTGTTTCAGTGCCTAAAATAAGTGACCTGGATAACATTTTCTCTGCAGGATTTTTCTGACATCATTGTGATTTGATATCTATTTTTACACTTTTTTATTGCAAGATCATTTCCTTTTTATCATTTTCCTCCCTATATTTTGAATAAGCAAAAAATAGTATTATTTAAAATTTTAATAAATACAAATATCTTAATAACATACACTATATAAGAAATACCACACTCATTTCAATACAACTAATTCTGTACATTTAAGATGATAGGACATGCACATACTAATAATTAGAAGTTTTTAAAAGTTCAAGAACTAAAAGTGACAGAAGGGTAATCATGATTCAGGGTGATTCAGGGACATTGAACTCCAGGTTTCATGGCTCTGATATTGCACTAAACCACACAAAGCTGCTATGAAGTGATTTATAATTCTCAATGAAAAATTTTATTAAATAAAAAAGACAAATCCAAATATTGCTTTCCTATTACAGATTTTGTTTAAATCAAAGAATAAATCATATGTTCTTTACACGCCCACTTTAAAATCTCAAACTAGATTATTCCAATGATGTTGTTCTATCACAACTTTTATGTCTTATCACCACCCATTCATCAGCTTATAATTCATGTAACTAATCTTTAAAGATGAGAATATTCCATTCATATGTTAGTTTCTGTTTATTATTGAGTAGCCTTAATCTCTTTTTTTTTTGTGATTTTTATTAAGCTAAGAAAAAAATCTGTCAGTATATTTGTATTTTATAATTTTATTTTTTTAATATATTTATATCTTTTTGGTTCCCTCTTTTACTCCTTTATCTCATAAGACATTTTTATTAAGATTTCACTTTTGTTCTTTGCATTTAAGTTGCAACAGTCTTTTTTTTTTTTTATGTTTCACATAATAACAACTTTTTTTTCTAATATTGCTAAAATTTAATAAATAACCATTATTTTCCCTATATTTCTATCTACTATGTCCATGTTACTTCTCTGAAACATTTTGTCTATCAGTATTTGAGCAAGGGCATTCCATGCCATTCTATCAGATTTTTGTTTTTAAGGTAGAGAGTCTATATGACTTTTTTTTTTATTATAATAAAGTAGCTTTTGGTAGAGATTTATTATTTCATGCAAATATATTGCACACAATTCTTTTTAGTAGTCTATATAGGATATGTCTTTTTATTAGACAAATTTCCATTGTCAAGTTTTTCGTTTAAACCATTAAACATCACATGATCACAATTATTTATGCTTACAACACTTTATAGTTAGCTAATAAGGTAAAAGGTGGCTGCTGGAGGGTTGCATTAGATCCTAGGATCTAGATGCACTTCTTTTAGATCCAAAGCTCCTCAGTGAGGACAATCACAAGCTAGAAATTAGTCTGGGAGTATTGGAAGAGTAGGCTCTAGATAGGAATTTTATGTACAAACCTTCTTGTATCCATTGATTACTCTGGCTTGCACTATTGGAATTACTGCATGAAGAGTTTAGCCTCTGTGTACGTTTTCTTTTTTAAATAAAAAAAATTCTGTATGTCTTATAAATTCTAACCATGCTTTATCTCTTTCCTGATTTTTGTTTTTAATTTTTATCTCTTATATTAAGAGTATTTATTATCATATTGTTGATTGCAAATTATTTTTAGGTATGATATATTATTTACTGTGACAGGTTTAAATTCTAGCCTACAGTATAGAATCCCAATAATTCTGATTCCCTATTGGATTCATATTTTTTTCTGACAGTCAATGTTATAATATTTTGTTTTGATTTGCATTACTGCTGTTTTTTAAAATCTAATTTCACATTAGATTCATTGCATCCAAATTTATTTATTTTCTTATGTCTGCTTTTTTAAGGTACTCTATGTTTAATCACTTTTAAAAATTTGTTGATTTTAAAATTGTTTTCACTCTACTTTGTTTAAGAATTATCTGCCTTCACATTCATAATCTATATAGTGCAATCTTCTAGGCATTAAGATTTTTTTTCAGATATGATCTTATAATATTTCTTTGAATGTTTTGATGTTTCACATTGATAATATTAATTCTTTTTGTTAAGCAATTTATTGTGTGGTAATTTTTAATCTTACATCTCTGCATTTTGCATAACTGGAATTTTTCTGAATTTATTATTTTGTCTTTTTTTTATTACTTTTCTTTATTTCTAAAATATTTCATTTTGTGATCTTTCACAATTGTGTAGGACTTTTTCTGAGTCAAGGTTTGGGAATTTTAAATATCAACTTCAGTTAATTTTTTTATTACTCTTTTTAACTTGGCTGATTTTAGCTATTATTTATATTATCATTACTTGATTTCCATAATGTTTTATATGTTATATTCTTTTTTTGATCTTCTTTTTCATGTTTTCTAGTCTTTGAGCTTAATTTTGAAGATCTTTACCACTTCTCATTTCTACATAAGACTATTAGTCTCATACTGTTAATAGTCTTTTTTAAATTTGTTCAAGATGACACTAAAATTATTTAGTCTTATTTATATTATACATATATTTATGTCATTAATTTAAATCCATGATGTTGTCAACTTGTTTTAAAAAATATTTTCAAAAGACATTGGAAAAATATGATTTATTTCATACTTGGTAAAAAAAAAAAAAAAGTATACATTTTTAGTATAAATATATTATTTAAACATTCTTAATATATATATGGTAGTTAAATTATATCTGCTAACAACAGTGTTTTAAGAATAACTACTTAATCCATAAAAAATAGATACATATACAGTATAATTATTAAAAAAGAATGGATTAATTGTTAATATTTGTTATAACAACATAATCAAAACAACAGAAATTGAGGAAAGTAGACTTAAAACCAGAAGTATGTGTATTTAGACTTCAAATTACATTATGAAACTAGGATATACAAAGAAAAATGAAAGTCTCCACGGCAAACTGGAATAGGTAACTTTACCATCATAGCCCTTCCAACTGACACTTTACATCAATCATATAAGAAAATATTTTCTTATAACTCGTACAAAAAGAAAATTTTATAAAAAATAGAAGCAATTTACTGATTATAATTTCATGAAGTTAATTGATTTGTCTAATTCATAGGTTAGTTTGTTCTAATTCTTTCAGAAGAAGTTATAGGTAGAATAATCTGCGATTTTAATAGGAAAGAGTTTTGACGGATTTCAGTTATAAACGAAACACGGTTTTATTTTCCATTGTAGTCTTTCAAAAATTAAAAAAAAAAAAATGTAGGCGATTTATAAAATTGTTTTTCCCCAGATCTTTAATAATTAATCTAAACAACTTTTTTTTTTTTACATTGAACAAGAAAAGAGTTATTCGATCGTTATTTGAACATGGTTGTTTGTCTTGCGGTTTATTTTTTGTAAAATCTTTTGCGCTTTTATAATACTATATTTCTTACATATATATTAAAAATATAAAAAAATGTTCTTTTACATTTTAACAAAAGATAAAATATTGTAATAAGAGATACTGATAGAAAAAAATTTATAAAAAAAACTTCATTCACTGTATTATAGATCGTTTTTTACATTTTTAAACCACGGAAAGAGATGACGCGCATTATCCCCGAAAAAAATTAAAATCCTACTTAAAATATTTTGGAATGTTGATGCAAATTTTACATATAAATTCTAATAATCTCACATTTTTATTTGAAATACCAACGGTCAAAAATATGTTTCTATACATATGCTATAAATTAATTTAGTCAAAGACATACTGTATTTATAATTCAGGAAATCAATATTTTGACAGTTCAAAAAATGTAAAATATTATTTTTAAAAATCTAAAATATTTTTGGCTGCTATAATTTTGTTAAAAGATTAATTGCAATGCGGACACATTTTAAAAAAACAACAATAGTATAAGTAAATTAATTAGGGTAAATTTATGTATATATTTTTTACAAGGTGCATTGTGTTATCATTAGCAAATATTTAAGTACTATAATTAAGCTGAGCACATGATTCCAGTATCGAATGACTTTTTCCAATCAGTGGCAGTATTTTGGATGTTTTTGAAAAGCTATCTGAGTTTCAAACTATTTTACATTAAAAATAATAAAGAAAGACAAACTCATGTTTATTGGAACAGATAGTGCTCCCACTCCGTCCATAGTATGCATTACAATATCAAACTATGTTAAACGCAGTAAAACCATAATTTGCTGCCTTTAATCAAGAGTTCATCAAGTTTAAGAATGTTTCCATAGTTTCATATACTAATGTATGTTATGTGGGTATGTGTATTTGCAGCCTTTAACAAGGAGGTCAAGAGAAAGTACGGTTTCCATAGTTTGATATATACTAATGCAAACTCTAAACTATAAACGGCATACATCAGTTTTAAAAATATCTTTTAGTCAGAGCATGCTTTCAATGCTTAAGATATTGAAAGCATGTTCTAAATAAAATATATTTTTAAAACTGATGTAAAACTTTTCTGGTTTAAAGGTATTAACATTTACTTAAAATCATAAGTATACAGAAAACAGAAAATAATTATATTTCTCAAATGCAAACCCTATAAGTGAGTATGGCATGGAGAGCTTATCATTTTTTTAATTTTATCATATTATATTGATAATTACTGTGACTCTGTTTGAATAAAAGGTACCTTGCTAAATTTATAAGTATTAAATTAAATGTTACTATGCAAAATATTACTGGCAGACTCAAGTCTCCTGTACTTTTACATATTTCTCCACCAGACATCAGAAAAAAGTTGCCTGACAGAAAATTGATAAAAGCTGTTAAATATATTGGACTTAAAAATAACTCACAATCTAAGATTCATCTAAATCCAAGATCTCCTTTTCCATTGTTCAGTCAAGAATCTCTTCAAACAATCAAAGAATTATGATGTGAAAAATGAACTTTTTATGAAGTTTCTAGCAAATATATGTTCAGATCCAACAGAAAATCCAACTGGATTTAATCTTTCTAGATGTTACAGAAATCTCTTCAACAGATTCAGGATAACCTATGGTTATATACTTATCTTTTTTATAAATGTTATTTAACAGTCACTGATCTATGTAGATAAATAAGTCAGATACAAACAAAGAACTACAAAGATTATCAAATCTATGACTACATTAACTGAATTGAAAAATTTAATAAAGCCACTAGTAAATCTATCTATACTAAATAAATAGTTAGACCATTTTCAATCTTATATATATATACACACACACACTCAAGGGATGGATTATTTCATAAATGATGTGAACCAATAGTAAGCTTAGTTTTTTAAAGTCAATAAAATTCTAAAAAAAATTTTGAAGAATAAAACAATGTTGTTTTTTCTATTACCAGAATGAATATAGGTATATATATATCTTTTATTTTCAATAGTCAGTAATGAATAGATTAAAAACTAATTTATCTTAAAGGTAGTTATTGGTAGAACTGAGCATTAGATTGTAAACGTTTTGCTTCCACTATTTATATCAGTGCAGAATTGCTGTGTTTTAGTGATAGAGATTTTGTCAAGTTAAAAAAAATATTTTAATTTCATTAATAGCAAACTAAACTTGTTACTTATAAGACATTCATTATTTTAATTTGTATAACTGATAGTAGAAACATAATGTTTTAAAAATACATGCTTTATAAAAAATATTTCAAATATTATAACACCTGACTTATGAAATGCTAAAAAAGTCAAAATCTTATTATAATACATTGTTTATTTGAGGACTAGTTAAAGTTATAAATCATGCATCAGTCAAGTGTTACCAAAGCATATATTCATCATCATCAATTTCAACTATCATTAGTCCATGTCAGAATGAATATTTCTCCAAGATAAATCAAGTATCTTTAATTCATAGCTTTTTTTTGCCACACCACTTCAGAAAACTTTATTTTATCCATCATCCTTACATGAGACTGTCTCTAAATCTTTTAATTTTACTTGGGATCCACTTGAAATATATGTTGTCCATTTATTGATATGCCCCCTAATAGTATGTCCAGACCATCTACCTCCATATGAGTCACTGAGTTTTATCCAATAATATCAGTAACGCGTGGTTGCTTTTTGACTATGTATTTTGTTTTTGATTCTTTTTTGTTAATTTCATCTCTACATAATGGATTGTTTGGTCTGAAACTTTTTCTATTACTCTTTTATTAAGTTCTGTCCATGTCTCAGATTGAGAATTAAAAATTGTCAAAAATATTTATTAAACCTTTCTTTTTCAAGTACATAAGAATATTTGTTTTTGGTATTAAATTATGAGATGCAGTTTAATTCTATGACTAATTTTATTCATTATGTTTTCATTTGCATTATTTATCTAACTAAGGTATTTATATTTGTTAATACCCATAAATTTCTGTTTTCTCTTTCTTGAAGGGCTATTAAACAGTCTTTAGTTCTTCTTTCTTACTTTCAGCATTATTCACAAAAACGACTATATCATTTGAAATATAACTTCAATATTCTTTATTTATTTATTAAGAAATAACTAAATGTTTATTTACATAGAAATAATTATGTTTCTATATCATTATTTTGTAAGGATTTTTTTTGCAAGACACTCAAGTTATTTACTAACTCAGGGAATGTTGAATATTTAAAATTATTTATGTTAAAATGAATATTTTTTGTTTAGATTACTTATTAATTATGTATGTATTTATTACTAAATAAACAATCATAAGGTTCAGTTAATTATTTTTCATTCTGCTTCAGTATATCATCATCATCAAAAATTTTAGTCATTATTAATTCAGTATAGAATATAGTTTTCTATAACTTTATTCCCTTCAGTGTGTCAAAGTTTTTAGTCATTATTAATTTAGTATAGGATATAAGTTTCTCCAACTTTATTTCTTTCAATATATCATCATCATTGAAGTTTTTGTCACTATTAATTCAGAATAGGATATAGGGTTCTCCAACTTCGTTCCAATTTCTCCAATCGATGTGCTTTAATGTTCACTTTATACCAACAAACTTTCTTATTTTATTTATCCACCACATGGAATCTTTTTGTGTCATTATAATCATTTAGATCCAGTTTAACACGTCAGCTGCCCATCTATTATTATTCTTTCTAGAAGTTTATTTAGTCCAGATCCATTTCAGTTCCTTTATTAAATTGTTGATACTATTCTCTTATCCAAATATTTTCCATTTGATTTCTTCTTGCACTATGCACTTCTTCATATTTCACTGGGTTGTCTGAAGTCTTTGTACTGTGTAAAATTCATTTATTACAAATCTTTTTTTTTTCAACAACAGGTATATTTTCTTTTAATAGTAAGTTATTTCTAACAATAATGTTCCATACCAAGTTTAATTCTAAGACATTTTAATTATTATATTCCACATGTATAAATCTTTAACCAATATATTTATAGTTATTAACATTATCAAATTCTGTTTTTTTTTAAGCCATTAAACATTTTTTAAAAAGTTCTTTTGGCCTTTATCTTTTTTTTTTCTCATGTGTCATAGCATCAGCCAGGAAGCGAACCCGCTAACCCGGGACAACTGCTTGTAAAGTGGCTGTCACTGACCTTTGGCTTTTATCTTTAGTCCTATTTTCTTACTATAAGCACCATTCACAAAAGCAACTACATCTTTGAAAAGTAATTCCATATACTTTTATTTCCTTAGCTTTTATTTTAATTCACAAAATGTCTTCTGTAAAACTTCTGTAAAAAAAAATTAGAGAGATGGCATCATTATGTTATTTACCTTGCCAATGCTAATTGTCTTGATTCTACCAAGTAGACATACCCTTATTTCTCCATTTTGATAAATATTCTAGAGTTTATCATAGTTTTGGAAGTGTATCTTCATGTTTTGAAACTTTAATCTCCACTGAAATATTTATAGAATCAAATATCTTTTCATAATATAAAAAACCCAAAGCATAATGATAACTTGTACTCATTGATGTCTTTATAATTTTTTCTTAATATTTAGAGGTGATTCTTCTGTGCTACAACTATTTTTTAATTCAGCTTTGTTTTTTTTTTGTTTTGTTTTTTGGTGGTTTGAGTTTAAAGTTTTTTTTTGTATCAATTGTTATGATCTTAGTAAATCTGACAGAAAATTGAAAGATTTCTAATATACTTTTTCATGTTTTTTACTGCTTCTATCTGCTTATTGTAAATCCTATCATTTTTTGAAACAGTCTTGTTTTTTTATAAATTTAATTACATGTCTCATATCTTCATTTAAAGTATTTACATTAAGAGATCCCATAATAATTGGAACTACATTATATTATAATTATATATAGTTCCTTATATTTTTATTTTTTGTTATGTATAATCCTGGACCATACACTTCACTTTTTTTTTTTTAGTAATAGTGCTATTTTTTCTTCTTATTGCTAAAATATTTTTTTCCTCACTATCAAGATGTTAAGTTTTAAACTTTTGACATTTTTATTTTTAGTACAATTCCAAGTGTTTTACCATTAACTTTTTTAAGCATCATTTACAAAAATTCCGAACATTTAAATTTTCTAAATTAATTATTTTTAATATTTTTATATTTCTACTTTTCTTTATACACTATCTTATTTCAGGTGCAAATTTATAAGTAAAATTTCTGCTTTTACAATAATAATTCTTAGAAGAGCATTAGTTATTTTCTTATTGATCTTTTCTGGGGCATCTTCAATGTTTGTTAATATTTCAAAATAATTTGCTCTAGTTTAGTCAAGTGTTGATGGCTTAGTGGTTAGCATAGCTGCCTTCCAAGCAGCTGGCCCAGTCACTTCCCGGTCAACACATTTGACTTATGAAAAAAAAGCTCTAGTTTAAATTCATTGCAGTGTTTCATAGAGTTCTTTCTCAGTAACTTTTATTCCTCTAGTTTTGTACCGATGACTATATTACATATTAATATAATATAGAATCACTTTTTATTTATTTTTAACACATGACAGTTTTGAAATATATATTTCTGTGAATCAAAATCAAACATAATTCTGTTGTACCTTCATATAAATACTTTCATGCACGTTCTCACTTAGCTTTTTTTTCCCAAAGAAATAGTGTCTATTATTCTCAAAATTCTGGGAAAGTAAATAATAGATATATAAAAATGATTGTGTGTAAATCTATTTAAAATTATATATAATAAACAATTTAATGACTATTAACTGAAATATAGTAGATCTAAAGTATAACTTAAGCTTTAATCTTTAAATCTAACTCAGATATTATAATTCAAATTTTATTATTTTCAAAATGTATTTATATTACTTTAACACAATAATTATGTATGTTTAAAAAGTCAGAGTTAATCCATATTCATTAGGTTTTTTTTAAAAAAAATCAATAATCTTATCTAATCATTAATTTATTATAAAAAGTAAAAATGAATTGGCATTTATTTGTTTATCTTTAAAAATATTAACACTTTCAAAAATAAGGTAAAAGCAAGCAATGCAAAAGTCTTATTTTCTAAACTTGGAGCAAAATGAAAAGTTGGGGTGAAAAGCAACAGTTCTAAATTATGATTTAAAAAAGAGAGAAGTTATAATTATTGTTATTTTCAAATAAATAAAAATGCTGATTCAAAATTTAAAATATCCATATATATATATGACAAAATATTGCACCAACATCACGATTTAGCATTGATAAATTATCTTAAAAAATGAGTTTCACAAATGATGGAAGTATATTTTATAACATTTTTATGGGTTTGAATTTAGAATCCAAGAAAGAAAACAATGGATGTAGAAAAATAATATATGCATATTTTATGGACTGAGAATTTACTATAAATAGTAAGCTGATTTATTTGTGAACTCAATTTTATACATTTCTCTGAAGGTTTGTGATGATGGTATATTACTAGATGTGATATGTTGGACTATTTCCATCATTTATGAGTGAATGTTGAATGCATAGAAAATTTTAAACTTTATTTAAACTTTCCAAATACAAACAACTTGTTAGTAATAACACACAAATAGACAACACAGGTTAGTTATTACACTGTCTATTTGTGTGTTATTACTAACAAGTTGTTTGTATTTGGAAAGTTTAAATAAAGTTTAAAATTTTCTATACATTCAACATTCACTCATAGATGATGGAAATAGTCCAACATATCACATCTATCAATTTTATACAATTTTTTTTACTCATTTTATGTTAAAACTTTCAAATGTGCAAATCTTCTTCAGAACATACCAATGTTATTCAACATATATTTGTAAAAAACAAAACTCATTTTATATATACACATGTTTTTTCACCACAACTACTTTGATATTACTTTTAGATATTCTTGTTACTAATACTTATGCTTTGAGAAAACATTCAAATAATCAAAAAAAATTCAGCCTTTATTTCTTTAATGCCATTTCTATATGCATGAATTTTTTTTATCTATTTTTTTTTTAATTTTCAGGGCACAACTAAGCATTTATTCAGATACATTAATACAATGATTTTTATTTTTTAACTATATATAATTAATGAATATTAATTAAACAAAGAAGCACCTACCACTGATCTGTTTAAAGCCTCTGCAATTTAAAAACATTTAATGTTATTTATAGTATATATATATATCAAGTTTTTATGGTTTTTATTAGTACATCCCTCATCTCAATTCAACTATATCACAACCATTCATAGAACTCCACTCTAACACTATATATAAATTTTGCAAACAATCTTTATGCCAGGTGATTTAGAGATATCTAACACCCAAATTTCCACATTTGTGTGAATTGATCAATATTTTTCTATTATACTACCCTCGTGCAAGATAGGGATTAAAATTCTAATCATTTTTAAAGATATGGTACAGTTAAAAAGCTCTGATAAAAAACCCAAAAATCTTGAAAAATATCTCTGCACTGCCATGGTTATTCAATGTTAAAAGTTGTCCTATCTTCTGTGAAATTAGCATGATAAAAAAATATCAAGCTTTCAATGTGAGCATAGAGATTCTGATATTATTACCTGTAGATTATGGATGAATTCAGCATGCATTATTAAAAAAAGTAGTCTAAGCCTGTGCTCATGGAAGATTGCAGTATGGTGTAGTTGAGATAAGGGATACACTGATAACTAAACAAACTTAGAAATATTTTTAAATGTTTCTGTTTTTGATAAAATAAAATAAAAATATTTACAATATTTTATGAAATATTTATATATCACAGTAAGGTTCGAATTTTAATTTATATATAAATGTCTGTGGAAGAAAAATTATCATGATTATTGTGTATGTAAAGATATATTATTTCCATCCATTTACATTAACCTTTTTAAGATCTCATTCAACTTTGTTATATATATATATAGTGTAGAATTGTGTAGCTAGTTATGAGTTAAGAAAAGACAGGCATTATAATAGATTATGGACTGAGTAAAAAGCCTTTAGTATCAGTATATACTCTCTTCTTAATATTTTGTCCCTTTATTAAAGAAGATTAATAAGTTATATATATAATAATTGTTATATATATAACTAATCATTTATTTTTTTCTCAGCTTTGTAAATTCATACAGCATATGTGTCTGTAGTGATTCCCTTATGCCTATTACAAAAAAAAAAAAAAATCAGACTTATTGGAATTAAAAAGTAACAAAAAGTTATCAAATTATTAAAGTTAAAAAACAATCATGGTTTGTTTTGAAACAAATTCAAATTTGTAAAGAAACAATATTTTTTCAATTGTTTTCTTTTCTGCTTCTTGATTTTATTGATTGTTGATCATAGTTAAAGATCAATGTAGTTAGAGATCAATTGAAATAGATAAGTTTTGGAGGTAAACAATTGGAAGATATTTAACTCCATATTGTTTAATAAATATTTTTTGATAAGCATAGATGGTTAGTTATAAAGAGCTATGAGTGAGGACTAAAGCAGAATGTTTTTTATCATTGAACAGCATATAGTTTGCCACAGCATTGTGTATTGAAATCTGTACAGCATTATATAGTTGCTAATAAGATTAATATTTTTATTATTATTAAAAATTTATGAATGGTCAATGGCTTAGTATGTGCAGCTAGGCTTCTCCCAGTAGTTGTTGGTTTCTGCTCTAGCATGAAGCTCCAAACATGAGCTGACGAAGGCCACAAGCCAGAAACTAGTCTGGGGATATTGGATGAGTAGGCATTAGATAGGGATTTTATGCACAAGCCTTCTGGCATCCATTGATTACTCTGTTTAGCACAGGTGGCAATACTGTATGGAGATCTCATCCTAGTTCAAAAGGAAAATGATGCTTGAAGAAATGTCCATAAATTGAAATCACCATTGCTGACTTCCTCCAAAATGATACCTGATGATAAGTTATTAAAAAAGAAACATATTGATGCTAATCAGGCAATATTAGAAAAACCAAAGATTACTTAATAGATTTTTTTTAATCATTTGCCAGCCAAATTAAGGAAGACCAAGAATTATTTAAGAAACCGATAAGAAAAAAAAACAATTAACAATTATTAAGTAGACTGAATTATTATTGAATTGCCAACAAAAAATAAGGAAAACCAAGGAGTACTAAATCAACTTTCATCTATTTTCCAGGTGAAAAAGGAAACTAATGATAAACAGATTTAAATAATTTGTCAACAGTCTAGATAATAAGTACGACCATTTAGTATATATGTCACATGTAACAGAATTTTGTTAATATCATATAGTCATAAACTAACATCTTATTTAATTATTTTTTTTATAATTCTATTTAATAACTAATCTATTTTACTCTGAAAATATATTGTTTCTTTCTTTATGGGTATCATTGAAACATTGATCAGGCATGGAAGATTAAAAAATATTTTGGTTTATATTAATAAATAGAACTGGAAGTTATTAAAACCATTACATTGTATAAATGATCTTAAATGCCTTATCGATGGTCATTTTCTCCTCTTGGGCAGAGTCTATTTATTTAAGGAAAGGTGTTATATTATTGTTACTGTATGGAATAAAATACTTAATTTTAAATTCTAGCCTATATATAATCCCAATTTATATATTTCATCAGTTTAACCAAATGGTTAAAATAAACAGTTAAGCAATGCAAATATTGTGATTGAGTTACTTGCACTACTGCTTTGGGATTGGTGGGATGACTATTTAAGAGCTAAAGATTTGAACTTAGACTCCTGGTGGTAATGGGATAGTTATAGAGTAATGATGTCAACTCAAACGAATAGAAACAGTGAGTTAATGTCTTTTAGACCATAATCACCTAACATATTGTTAGGTTGCTTGCATATTATAAAGCCATATCTATATTAATTAACTATAATTAGTAGAAAATATAACTGCTGTGTGACTAACATTACCGGCAATAGATTTCTAGCTTATAGACTGGTAATGCCCTTCATTATGCTCAATATCAAACTTCGATTAAGGTTCAAAAATACTGATCCTGTGCCAATATATATATATATATGTTCAAAAGATGGCGCTTTACCAAAACCACCGAACAGCTGATCTGGGGGTGAGCAAATGAAAGAGGTAGTTAATTCTGACTCTTTTTTCATTTATGTAAACAAATTTCACACTTGTTCGGTGGTTTTGGTAAAGCGCCATCTTTTGAACATAAATAACAAGTGATAGCAGGTTACGTGAGTAACTTGTTTTTGTTTTTCATATATATATATGAATGTGAATAGCTCTTAACAAGCTTTTCTAAATATCCCTATTCCCAGACAGGTCTCTAGCTGCTGGCTGTCATCAGTGAGACACAAGGATATTCAGACATTAGATCTAAAAATACCAGCTAAAGTCTGGCATTTATCTAATTGTTATGTATTAAGTAGAAATCTGAAATTTTCAGACATCTATATGTCTTCAAATCCAGCTCAATTTCCTTGCAATTATAATTTTGCTCTTAAAGCTTTGATGATGTTATATTGCTAAAGTTGTTAATATATAGATGTCTGAAAATTTCAGAATTTCTACTTAATAGTTAATGATTATATAAATTGTGGCTTAAGCTTATGTTTTTAGATCTAACGCCTGAATAATCTAGTGCCTCACTGACAACAGACAACAGCTAGAAACTGGTCTGGGGATTGGGATATTTGGAAAAGCTTGCTTAGAGCAATTCATACTCATTATGCAATATTTGCAGTAAAAGCTTATTAAATTAAGTCATGTGATGTATGCCTTGATTTCTCTGTATACATATAATAACAATAAAAATAATAAATATACCAGTACTTTATTATGTACAATCTTTCAGTCCGTTAAATTAAAAAAAAAAAAAATGGAAGTGAACATCATCAACTCAAATCCCATGAATCCCGAATTTTATGTTAGCAGCTTGTATATTAATTATATTCATAGTTTAATCCCAAATTTTAATTTTAGCAGCTTGTCTATTAATTATATTCATAGTTTATTACCATTATATTTATTATTTTTATTGTTAGTATAATAGTTTAACGGACATTTTATTTATATTATATATATATATAAAGTTTTCTATCTGAAAGTATGCAAAGTGCCTAGGCAATTCAATACCATGAGACAATGGTGTCACTTAATCATTATTAAACAAGTTGCACATCATCTGATGCTTTCTTAGAACAATTTATTCTGGCATCTGAAGTTTCCAGTGCACCATAAACTTTAGTAACTTTCAGACCATTAAGATCTGATATACATAAATAATTTTTATTTAAATAAAAAGTTCGTTAAAATATGTGTATAATAAGTGGATTTATTTTTACAACAGACTAATAATTATATTAACAGAGGCAATCCACTCTTTGATTCTACTGTGTATGCATAAACAATCAAATTCTTATAATTTGTGACCTGAAAATAAAGATGTTGAATCTTTCAAGTTTTTAATTTGAGTATTAAAAAAGAGATTGTTGCTCGATAAATATAGTAATTTAGTATTCTTTCCTGATGAAGACTAATAGTCAAAAACAAATCTTGGGATTTAATGGCTCTAAGTAAGTCTCTTGATTATTCAAGTTTACTGTTTCAATACTCTTTATCAAAGTCCTTTTAAATAAAACAGCAATAGAGTTTAAACTCAAGAGTCTAAAGTTTCTGATTTAAAATCCATTTCAAATGCTCGTCCATATATAATCTCAGACATTAACCATTTGATTGCTTAGTCATCACGTAATTTAATTTTTTTCCAGAATTAAAAATATATGTGTATGCGATTGTGTATTTTATATAAATTTTATTTTTTAAAAAATTAATTACTATTCAGTAATATTATATATAAAAACGCTTTTCTGAAACTAAACAATGTTTTAAAATTAATTAGTTTAAATAAATATCAGTTTTTCCCACTTAGCTCAATTTTCTCTCTTTTATTTTTTAATTACAAAATAAAAACTTTAATTGAATTCTCTTTAAATCAATTATATACAGTTTATTAGATCTCACAGTAAAAACTCATTACTATAAATGCTTTTAAGAATCCACAAAAGTAACTGGCGTGGTAGATGAGAAGTTCAAGACTATCCCCTGCCTCCGTCTTTTGTTATAAAACATTGTAAAAAAAATTACTTTAATATATTAAAAAATGAGAGTGCAATTATATATCTCCCTCTTTTTATGTTCATATATAAGTTTAAATAATAGACTAATAATATTAATAACTTTTATAAATCATTCATTAGACTAGAGATTATCCACTTTATGAATAATATTTCTGTAGTATAATTTTTACTACATCACTCTCTCATAAGGTAGGATTGATTTCCATCAACGTTTAACACATTGAGGAAGAGTGTAGTCACAAACATATGACCAGAGCCATATGAAAAAGATATATGACACCAAAGATGAACATTTCGTGCTGAACCAGCACTCACGAATAATAAAAAAAATATTAAATATATTTCTAATAAATGCTTTGTGTGAAAATTGTGAGGGCAGTAAATTTGATACTTGTCAATTGAACTATAATAATTGCTATCTACATATACTGAATAATGATAAAGATATGTGTAAGAGATTGTGATCTGGGCCAACTGATTTGTGCTGATTTAGCATGAAATGTGCATCTTGGGAATCATATAGCTTTTCACGTCTTTGGTCATATGTTTATAATTGTACATCTCCACATTGTGTTAAAGTGGATAAAACCCAGTGGTACAGTAAAGATTGCACTATAGAAATATAGACTAATAATATCTGTAGCATAGTAATTCCCCAATATTCACAGTCTCACCATCATTGATTTTAATAGCTCACATTTTAAAAAAATATTAAATAAAAAATAAAACATCAAAATTTTATAAATTTGAATGCATATATTTCATGCACAAGTCCACCTACATGAGTGCTCTTATGAATCATGTCTTGCTTTATCATTTCCTCATTTTATGCATTTGGTATGTACTCTGTTTGTCATTGTAGTCTCTGTCTCTCTCTAGATTTATTATTATATTGTATTTCTTATAACTGCTTTATTCTAATTTTTTTTATTAATTCTTTTCCTTGATATACATAATGTATATGTTTTAAAATTGAGATGTATCATAATTAATGGAAGAGAAAATCTATAGTGTTGAAAAATAAAATAATTGAGATGCTAATATTTGTGAGTTTTTAATATACTGTAATTATTATTATATTTTCTATGTACTAAATGTAATGGCTTTAAATATAATCATTATAAGATAGAACCATTTATGCTTTAATGAAATGATTGAGTGTCATATTCTTGAGCCCAAAGGTATTCATGAATTAGTTCTGTGAACTTTTTTTTATGAACTGCTGAATGATAAACCATTTGGTTATTATTGTTGTTATCAAAGGTTTTAACTGTGAATTATAGAATAATTTTAATAATATTGCAGTTAAAAAGCAAAATTAGCATTGACTAATAAAATTGAAATTTGTTATCTTTCTTGCCTTCAAAAACCACCATTTTCTAAAAAAACAACCATTATATTTATTGCCCTTTATTAAAGTATAAGTCACGACTGTATATTCTTCATAAGTCCCAATTATTAGTTTATAAGTACATACATTTAATAATGAAAAGACTATGGTAGTCAAAATAAGAGTCATAGATCACACAACCCTATTCTCTTAAGCTTGTAAGTTATAAATAATGAGGATTGCCAATTCCTCAACAAGCTTTGTGATAAATGCTTAGCTAGAGAAAGCATTTAAAATATCTCTGTCAGGACCCCCCCCCCAAACCTCTGACCATGGTTTCATGCTTTGGCACTCCTCAGAGAGGTGCTAGGGTAGGTTCAGACACTAGAGACTAAGGGTTTTAAAAACAATTCTCTTTATTCAACTGAAGAACCATCTGCCATAAGCCTGAATTCACCTCTCCAGACATGGAAAGTCATATTTTATTGGTTCATTTATAGACCCTAATCTCTCCAGACATGGAAAGTCATATTTTATTGGTTCATTTAAAAATCCTATGCTGATTTTTATTTCACTGAATTCTTTGTAAATAAAGAACTTACATTTTAATAATGTAAAGTACTCACCAAAGTTTATGGCATAACTCTAAACATTTTGATGATAGGGGATTTTAGTAAGTAGTGACAAATTATTACTGATGATAATGAAGTTACCATTTTAATAGAACACCCTACTATCTACTTACTTCAATCTGTTTTTGTATAAAGTATTTGATAATCATACGAATAAAAGGTATGAATTACATTCAAGTGGAGTTTTATAAAATAAACTTTTAATTATATTTATATATTGGACTATTTCCATAATCTAATATGAGTATTGAATGTCTTTAGAAAAATTTTAACTTTATTTAAATATTCCAAATACATTCACCTGTTAGTAATAGCACATCAAACAGGTTAATATATGAACAATGTTTCAAGAGGTATTATTCTCCCTTCTTCAGGTGTTGTTGGCCTGACCAGTGACAGTACTAGCTTGGGAATCATACCTGGACTCTGCACAGTTGGTTAGAGCATTACCTTAAAATTCAATACTCAAGAATCTTTGGGTCCAGGTTTGATTCCCAAGCTAGTACTGTTACTGATCAGGCCAGCAACACCTGAAGAAAGGGGAGAATGATACCTCTTGAAATATTGTGCATATACTAACTAATCTGTTTGATGTGCTATTACTAATAGTTTAATGTATTTGGAATATTTAAATAAAGTTAAATATTTCTGAAGCCATTCAATATTTATATTAGATAATGGAAATAATCCAATATATAAATACAACTAAAACACCATCATCACAAACCTTCAGGAAAACTTTTTATTAATTCTGTTTTTCATTATTACATCATTATATTGTATTAAAGAATAATTCCTGTGATTATGTACTATTAAATAGTATATCTTGATTGTTATATTATAGTAAAATAATAAAACTACTTCTATTTGTTTACTTTTATTTAATTGAAAACCAGAAATCTGTGAGGATTCTTATTATGAAGATTCTCTTATGACTTTATTAAGCTCTAGGTACAGGTTACACAGTAATTGATTATATGATTTAAAATTTATGGTTGCACTCAACTATGAATTCTATTCTAAATAAGATTGAGCAACCATGCATTCATCTGAACTTGTTGATAAACATTTCTGTAATGTCTAGAAAAATCAAATCCAGCTGGCTTATTATTAGATTTGAAGTTTGTTAAGACAATATAGAAAGCTAAATTCAAATGTCATAATTCTTCAAATGTTTGAGAAGTTTATTGATTCAGTGTCTAGAAATAAGATCTTGACTGGGAGTATGTGTTAGGTAGTGAAACCAAAAAACATAGGAAGAGAACAAAAAAAGCGATTGCTTCATCTCAGCACATTTTAAATAATTTTTTGGCTCTTGGGTTTTCTTACGTGACTAAAATCAAAAATATTAAATAACCTCAGAGGTCCCCAACCCTATGCCCATGGGTACCATGGCGCCCGACGACCATTTTACATGTGCCCACTGTTATCCGAACACGATAAAAAATTATTTATCTGATACAAATAAATTTAATTTTTAAAATTTCTTATAAATTATTGTATTATATTGTAATCAAATTGTGGGACATATTATACTTTTACAGCGTAAAAATATAAATGTTAATTATATGTTGAAATTTTATTTTTGAAATAAATATTTTTTTGTACATTATGTGTATTATTAACAATATCCAACTGTAAATTTACATTGAAAAAATAAATGATGCCCGCCATCTAGTTGAAAAAAATAAATGGTGCTCGCCACTTGGCCGGTATTATAGAATGTGCTCTGAAGTGCAAAAAGTTGGGGACCCCTGAATAACCTTATAAGAATGAAATCTAGATAAAAGAAGGAGTTGGAATTGTTTTATTTGATATTGCTTTATTTTGCTTTTATTTTAAATTTAAAATAAATAACTAAATAATACACATTTTTGCTGTGATTTTATTTTAAACAGAAATTAAAAATAAATAATGAGATTAAAATTATTTGGTATGTGTCTCTCCCCAAAACTTTAGGACTCCTTATATCTTTAATGAGATAATGTCTTGAGTAACATATCTAATCTAATAACCGTGGAAGAATTTATGAAAAGGTAGAAACTGCTATAAAAAAGGTAAATTTATATGTGCAGGTAACATTTTTCTTGGTAATATTAATTGATAGACATCACATGACCTACTAAAATTTTACATGATCTTTACTTACATATTTTGCTATCTATTAGCAATCTATCAGCAATTTTCTGCCAAATTAACTATGTTTTTGCCATTTAATATAAGCTTTTAATAATCAATAGATGCCAACTGGTAGTGCTTAGTAAATTCCAGCTTTGTACTATCTTATTCAAATACTCACAGATTACCATCTGATATCAACTGATTAATAAAGCTTACATTAGATGACATAAATGTAATGGGTTCTGACAGAAATTTATGTTAATTGCATAATAAAAGTTTAATGTGGTTACTCTTTCCAAATAGATGCATAATGTTTGACAATGGAATGTGCTAAAATGTTAATTTTAGATTATTTATAACAGGGGTCCCCAACCCTATGCCTGTGGGCACCATGGTGCCTGCAGACCATTTTACATGTGCCCATCACTATTTAAACACGATAAAAAATTATTTATCTGATACAAATAAATTTAATTTTTAAAATTTCTTATAAATTATTGTATTATATTGTAATCAAATTGTAGGGCATACTATACTTTTACAGCATAAAAATATAAACGTTAATTATATGTTAAAATTTTATTTTTGAAAGAAATATTTTTTTGTACATTATGTATATTATTAACAATATCCAACTATAAATTTACATTGAAAAAATAAATGGTGCTCACCACCTGGTTGAAAAAATAAATGGTGCCCACTACCTGGCGAGTATTATAGAATGTGCTCTTAAGTGCAAAAAGGTTGGGGACTTCTGATTTATAACATCTCTTAGGGTTTAGAAATTGTTTTAGATTTCTCAATAATTCATGAAAGAAAATAAGCTATGGTACAAAATTGCTTATAAGTATATGGGTTGCAAATATTTCAGTTTATTGTTACAGAAGGTTATGAGATATTTCCCTGAAATTTAGGTGGAAAATTTAGCATAATGTTTTGACAGTATTAGAGATATGGTTCTAATCTTTGAAAGGATATTAACTTTTCAAATGATTAATCTTTATTAGCAGACTGAGCAATCTCTTTTGTGAAGTCAACGGAATGTCATTAGCGCAGATAATTTCCCAGAACTGTGTTTCTAAATGATCAGTGATAAATTTTGAACCCTGTGGAAGTCTTTTTTTTTTAAGTGTCATAGCATCGGCCAGGACGTGAACCCGCAACCTGGGCAACTGCCTGCTAGTGCAAGGTAATCGCGCTGACCTCTCAACCACCAATGCAAGACAACCCTGTGGAAGTCTTATATGTAAAATTTTACATTTGCATTGATTATCACTAGAATCTCATTTTTTTATTGGAAAGCATTTTATCAAATAAGATAATGGTTTCCTCCATTTAAGAATTTTAGAGATTTTTTTTTTTAGAATGAGCATTTTCTCACTGTCATAATCTCGGATTAGATCAATAAAGCTACAACAAATCTTTCAGTTATTTTAAAAGCTGCTTTTATAGGTAGTTAAAGATGGGAATTAACTATAACAGTTTTAAATAAACCTTAATCCAACTAATTCTAAAAGACTGGATTGTAATTCTCAATTATATTAGATGAACTCTTGCTAAAATTACTTTTTCAAAAAGCTCATAGGAAGACATAATAATAATGGATCATTATCAAAATTAGTAGGTTTTAAAAACTGATAATATTTTGTTTTTGTGTGAAATTGTTTAAATAGATTCTATATAAATAATATTAATGAACAGTCTGATCAATTAATATTTTTGGGAGTTCTACGTTAAAAAGCAAATTCTAATTTGTCATTGTTGATTTTATTGAGTTTAGATTAGAAGAACTTAGTGAAAATAAGCCCATAATTTTGTTTTAATGGCATTTCATCTAATTTTACCAAATGTGGATTTAGAAGTGATTAGCAATATCATTACCTTGTGCATCTTAGTGCGGTGATAGAATGCCAGATTTTGGAGTATACGGTCCTTGAGTAAATTTCATGGTACTTCATGAACTCAAACTTTTTAAATAATTCACAATCAACAGTGCCATTCAATTATTTTATTTTATAGGGTAACTGTTTTAAAGCTAATTTTTATACTTACCAACACTTTGCAAATGGATTAAATCTTTAAATCATATTTCCTGAACATATTTCTTTCCACTTTTTTCTTAAGCAATGTCAAGGTATGTTTTTCAGCAGTTTACAAATTTTTAATAGACAAACTCCGGACTGGCTTTTTTGAGGAACTTGGGCCAGAGTCACCCTCCCAGAAGAGTGAAAGAGGGCCAGCCCCCAGTCTCAGACCACAGCAAGCTCTACACAGTGACTGCCTTGCAACAGTGTAAAAAGAAAATAGCTATGTACAGATAAACACATTCAATTGTATCTAGCAAATTTTAATTTATTTTAATAATAATAATAATAAAACTATAAAATTGTTTGATATTTTCAACAATGTAAATTTTCAGCAGTGATTGTTATAAATTTATTAAATCTATTATAACAAGAGATATGAATGGGATTCTATTTATATTTCTTTTAAGATATTCAGTGTAGTGTAAAGAATGCCTTTATGTAGGCAGAGAGTTGAACAATTAAAAATAAATGTGCATAAAGTTGATTTTTTTTTTAAAAAAATGGAAAAAAGATTGTTTACTGAGGGCATTAGGAAGTAAAAGAAACATCATATTGTTATATTATTAGAGCAAGAATTATGCAAGATATATTGGAAAAAGTATGTGGTTGTTAAGAAGAAAATAAATGAGTTGATTAATGATTTAAAGTAATTAGGCTTGGAGAAATTTGTAAAGTTGATATGGATTTGCCCTTATGGCAGATAAGCTATGTAATAATGAATAAGTTTATGTGATTAAAGCAAACTTATTGCTTTACAGTAAATAAATAAAAATAACCATTAAATTGTATTTTGATTGGGACAATGTAAAAGATATATATCTAAAAACTAGATATTTGTTTAAGTCATGATAAAGCAAACAGTAAGAGCAATAACAAAGGACAGTTTTAAAAAATAACATTATATTACAGTACTGTAAATAATTTGATTAATAAACAAAGAAATACCTAGAGAGAGTACAGATAAAGCATTGTAAAAAAAAAACTGATAATAAATGTTTTGCAATATAATATTTTTTATACAAATAATCATAATTATATCAGGAAGGTAGAATGATACCATATAATAAGTAAGAGTAATTGTTATGCTTCTTGAAGGTAGAATGATCTAATGGCATTAAATAAGAGTTGGACATTCATGCCAATGTTTGAAGAACAAGAATCAGATATACATAAAAATATGGCACTAGTTGTATGTATAAATAGTGCAATAATATTTTATAAGAATACAAAATCATTTTACAACACACTATTGTGAAAAACATTTGGCTTTATCAAGTCTTGTCTGATATTAGTATGGTAAGCCATTAAAATATAATGTGATTGAGGATCTTTTATTGTCCATATTGTCATTGACCAGAATTTTATATAGCAATGTCTCTGCAACAATTTCTTGACCTCTAACACTCAAATGATAGTGGGTGTAATCCAGTTGAAGTGTCAGTACAATGGTTAGCCGCACATAATCACATTCATATACAAACTCAGAATATATATTTACAACTTTTATTCATAAAAATTATTCCTTTAATATATATGTGTAATAAGGTGCATGTATATAAATGTGGTTCATTATTGCAGGTAGTTAAAAATAAGAAGCTTTATCTTTCCCGAGTTATGTAATTTGAATTTGTACAAATAATGTGCTGATATGAAATATCTGACTCTTAATAAAGTCAAGCTCCATTTCTGACATGGTCAATTGTTAGTTTATTTAAAAATAACTTTTAAGTGTGGGTAGATTACCCATGCTTTTAAAACATTTATTGATGAAGTAGTGTATGTCCTTTTATAACACATGTGGTTTGATTTCTTTTGTGTATATGCATATATTGCAATGAAAATTGAACAACAAATGAATCAGGCTGGAAGTTGTTAATGCCAATTTCATACAATGTAAATATATGAGCATACCATATTGGGTTATCAATTTTGGCAATGGTAGTAATTGTTAGGTGAGAAAAAGAAGCAAATCAGTGTTATAGAGAATGAGGATTATAATCCATGTTAATGTTATATGTCAAAATTTGTATTGTTTCCCTTTCAGAATGTTTTATTCTACATCTAGACTCTTGATGATTTAATATGAAATGACTTGGCTTTTTACAAAATAGACATACTTAAGTATATTGATATTATAATGGATAGCTAATTCCACAATCTGTATCCATACAGTAATAATTTTCAAATAAACTGAAAAAATATATCAACTAAATAAAAAATAATATAAAATCTCTTATCTCATAGAATACATACATTGAATTATGATATTGAGAACCAGCAGTTGTCAAGAAATAAACCTTGGATCTCTCAGAGATTTCCTTGGCTAATACAATAAAATAGTAAAATAGGTATATATTTTAATTTTTAAGTATTCAATTTGGATGCATATCACTATCTCCTAATAATTTAATCCAAACTCACCGTTTTCTTCTCCCTTTCTATCTGTCCATTAAACATATACCCATCATACTATACCTACATCAAATATGGACCTTAAAATCTAAATTAATAATGACCATTATTTATAGAAGATATGAATTATTTAAACTTTAAATAATAAATTGATTCAATTAATTTAATAAATCGATAAATAAAAATTAAATACTGCCTAACGCTATACTAGTAATTATAAATAAAATAAAAATTCATACATTACAATACTAGCTAAAAAACAAAATTTTCATAAATTCTTCCATAAACATAGTTTCATCTCTTAACAAATAGATATGTAATGCTACATAAATTTCTATTTTTTTTTGATAAATAAATAATTGTAAACAATAACAATTATTATTTAAATCAAAACTCTGTAATTGTTCTACAAACTCATTTTCTTTTCTTAATAAGTAAAAGTTATTTTATATCTCATACTTAACATAACTTCATAACATCTATAGCTTGAGAGCCGTAAGCAGGAGTGGTTCATATATTTTACAAGTACACACAAAGAATCATTTTAAATTAATTATGAGTTGGCAGAATAAATAGTATATGCAATTAGGTTTTGTTTATCTATATTACACTTTATTCAGTCATCTGATACCATGACATAAATATCACTGATAATAAGTTATATATGTTTAATGTAGACAAAATTATCTCTGTTAAAATAAATGTATTTAAAACAATAAGACAATACAAAAGAAAACAATAAGACAAAACAAAAGAAAACAATTTTTCGTCTAGAGGAATTAATAAGCTGTATCATCATCATCATCATAATTATCAACCATTATCAATCCACTGCAGGATGTAGGTCTCTCCAAGTTTAATCCATCTTCTCCGATCTTTAGCTTCTCTTCTCCACATCACCCCTACACATTTTCTTATTTCATCCATCCATCTTACATGTGGTCTCCTTCTGGGTCTTTTACAATCTCTTGGAATCCAGTTTAAAATTTCAATTGTCCATCTATTATCATCTCTTCTAGCAATATGTCCAGCCCAACTCCACTTCAATCTTTTAATTTTTTCAATGAGGTCAGTAACACCTGTTTGTTCTCTTACCCATACATTGTGTTTTCGATCTCTTCTTGTTACTCCCAACATACATCTCTCCATACTTCTTTGAGTGGTCTGAAGTCTCTGTATTGATCTTCTATTAAGTGTCCAAGTCTCAGATCCATAAGTAAGAACTGGTAAAACACATTTGTTAAAAACTTTTCTTTTCAAACACATAGGCATATTTCCTTTTAATATCAAGTTATTTCTACCAAAAGCACTCCAACCAAGTTTAATTCTATGATTAATTTCCTCTATTATGTTTCCATCTGTATTAATAATCTGACCAAGGTATTTGTAACTCTTAACTTCTTCTAATTCATCATAATCAATCTTTATTTTCATATTTTGAGCAAATCGATTAAACATTACTTTAGTCTTTTTAACATTTATCTTTAGTCCTACTTTCCTACTTTCATCTGATAACTCCTGCCACATTTCCTGCAGCTCGGAAGCATTATTTGCAAAAACAACTACATCATCTGCGAAATCTAAATGACTTAAATAATCTCCATTTACTTTCACTCCTTTAGTTTCCCATTTTAATCCACAAAATACTTCTTGCAGCACTGCCGTAAAAAGTTTTGGAGATATGGAGTGACCTTGTCTTACACCTTTCTCAATGTTGACTTTCCCAGTATCATTATGTAATCTAATTGTTGCTGTTGCATTTTTATAAATATTCTTTAAAATATGACAATATCCTGGATCTATACCTTGATGATCCAATGCTTTAATCACTGAAGAAATGTTTATAGAATCAAATGCCTTTTCATAATCTACAAATCCAAAACATAATGACAACTCATATTCATTTGTCCTTTCTATAACTTCTCTCAATACTTGAATATGATCTACTGTACTAAAACCACTTTTAAATCCAGCTTGTTCTCTTGGTTGGTGAAAATCCAAGGTTCTCTGTAGACGAGTTGTAATTATCTTGGTAAAAATTTTATATAAAACTGATAAAAGGCTGATAGGTCTGTAATTTCTAATATCTTCTTTATCACCTTTTTTAAATATTAATATTATTACTGCATTCTTCCAATCATCCGGTACATCTTTATCATTTAGACATTTGGTATATAACTTTGCTAATATTTTTTCTGTTTCTTCACCTGCTTCTTTTAATATATCAATTATAATTCCATCATTACCTGGAGCCTTTCCTTTTTTCATACATTTAATTGCATTTCTCACTTCTTCATTTAAAATTCTGGGCAATTCGGAAGATGTAATAGATATAGGAGGTACTTGTTCTTTATTACTATATAATTCTTGATAAAAATCTTCTACCAATTTCATAATGTCATCCCTCTTTTTAGTAATAATTCCATCTTTTTTCCTTATTGCAGATATAAATTTCCTACCAATACCAAAATGTTGTTTTACATTCTTAAGACTTTTATTTTCTTCTACAGCTTTTCTTGCTAGTTCACAATAAACACAAAATGTCAGAATTCATATTTCTAAACAAAACAAAGCAAAACTCTCCATACATTAGTGCCATCTGCCTTCTGGCATCCATTGATTGCTCTTGTTGGCATAAGATGGCAATACTGTATGGAGAGTTTTGCTTTGTTTAATAACAATTATGTGCTAGTATGAGATAGTGACCATGTGATGTTCAGTGGTTTAACACCAATCCTGCCTAATAGGATAGTGGTGGTTATGGTTGGTAAAGAGCCAAAGACACCAAAATGTATGGTTGCTGAATTGAGTTCAGATCCATATGACTATATAAGCTGTTGAGCTTAGATTGAAAACTTATTGTGTTTTCAATTTCATTCTCATGGTTTTGTAGTTAAGTAGAGTTAAAAGGTGGCTGCTGGAGGATTGCATTAGATCCTAAGATCTAGGTGCAGTGCTCTCAGATCCAAGGCTCCTCACTGATGAAGGACACATGCCTGAAACTAGTCTGGGGATATTGGATGAGTAGGCACTATATAGGGATTTTATGCATAAGCCTTCTGGTATCCATTGATTGCTCTTGTTGTCACAAGATGGCACTACTGTATGGAGAGTTTTGCTTTGTTTAATAACAATTATGTGCTAGTATGAGATAGTAATCATGTGATGTTCAGTGGTTTAATTCATATTTCTACTAGCTCTAAAGTGAGTAGGAAAATTTCACATCTTTCTCTCTATAAAAAAATATATTCAGAAAAAAATTCTAATTTTCAAGAGGATCAAGATGTACAACCATCTATGGAACAGATGTATATGTACATATAATTTCATATATTTCTACTTTTAACAAAGCTGATATATTCAATCCTATTGAAACATCATAATACACATGCATTCATACTACACATGCATTCAGATTTCTAAGTAAACTTTCAGCAAAGTATACAAACGTTCTAAATAGTGAAATCATTTGCCGACAAATTCGAAAGGATATACTTGGACTTATACAAAAAATACTTCAGTTTATTTACAAATTACAAAAAAAATGCTTAAAACAAAAAAATGCCTCAATTTCTAATAAACTTGATAGTACCTGCTAATGAACTTACAGTTTTTTATATCATTTAAAATCTTAAAACCCTTATATATCATATTTCATTCAAACCACTAATTAAAATTATATCTTTTTTAAAAATTTTAATACATATTAATTTTTGCTTATTTTTACTCCTAGTAGAAATATAAGTCATTTCGATCTCTCCTCTTAAAAAACTTCCAACAAGATTAACGTAGTATGATTGAATAACAAAATTTAATCTTTGAGTAATAATAAAACATCTTTTTATATATAATACATATTGTAATGTATTCAATCAATTCATTAACTTTAAAATGAAGGATTATTTTTGCTTCAAACAATTTGAAAAAAAAAGACAATATTTATTCTACATTCTACAAACTTTTGCTCTGAAAATTTCTAGTTCTTTTCTTGTGAAAATATTTACTTAAAAAAATGTTTCATAATCATGTATATATGATATGGTTATAGTATCCAGAGTAATTGATATAGACCTTAGCGTACTTTATAAAGATATATAATATAAAGTAAACATGAGAAGCAATTTCAATTCTTTATTTATAAGATCACATCAATAGAATTGATAAAATGCTATCAATTACTTTATTTCATATTAGTTTAAAGAAATAACAGAATTTTTGTTTTTCTCCATATGTCAAAGCATCGGCCGGGAAGCGAACCCGTGACAACCGTCTGCAAGCAAGCAACCGTCTGCAAGCAACTGCTTGCTTGCACGATGGCTGCGCTGACCTCTCGGCTACCAACGCTTGACAAAATTTTTGTTTTTAATACTTTTTGTTTTGATTCTGCCATAAATTTAATCCGAGATTACATAATTATCAAAATGAACTTCGCTTTCAATTGATATTTTTATCAGACGAAGTATTAGCATCCATTCTAAAATAGTGAATATTCAATAGATTCCCAGGAACTTGTATCTTATTTTAGTTTTCTTTAAACTCTCAATTATATAGTATTTACATTTTATGAACCAATTACTTAGAGATTTTCAGTTCTCACTGTCTTGAGATTGACAATCCCCCCCCCCCTTTCTCACTACTTTCAAAAGATGTCCCAAACTAATTACGCCAACAAAATATAATAAAAATTTATAATTAGTTGTAAAGATCTTTGTTAAATCTTTTAGTATCAAAAAAATATTAAGCCAGGTTTTTAACAATCTATTTGATAAAATATAAAGGAGCTCAAGTCATAAATTAAATCTAGTAATTGTATTTTACAATAAGCAATGTAATAAATGGAACACAGGCTTATTATATACCTATGTCTATATGTAATATATAGGGTATATGAACACAAACTTTCACACGACCCCCCACTCTCCACACCCTATCTCATAACACTGATACATTTTGAAAAGATAAATAATCACCATGATTATTTATCTTTTCAACATATATGTGTTCAATGCATCAGTGTTATGAGATAGAGTGTGGAGTGTTGTGGGTCATATGAAAGTCTGTGCTCATATACCCTATATATTACGTATATAGACATAGATATGTAATAAGCCTGTGTTAGAGTTATTACATTAGTAGAAATGTCTGCCTATCCCTTGTGTATGTATTAAATGGATTATGTCTTGTACATGAGGAGTCAGATTGACCTTAGGTCAACATGGGTGTGACAAGAATCTTGGCCTAAGAGTGGCCTTTGAGCATTCCATCATCAGATTTTCAATTGGGTGGACGGTTGAAGAGTTGGAGTGTGGAGTAGATTGAAGCCTGTCCATTAAAGTATAAATATTAGCTATCTTAATATATACCTGAGCACTTATAGCATATATATGTGGAGATGGTAATCTGGACCAACTGATGATTGCTGTTTTAGCATGAAATATGTATACTGGTGATTATTTATCTTTTCAACATATATATGTTCAAGGGTATCAGTGTTATGAGATAAAGTGTGGTGGATCATGGGAAAGTCTGTGCTCATATACTCTATATATTAAATAAGTAATGTAATAAAAATAATGTCCATAATAAACTAAGCATAATAAAACGTATAAATGTACACACACGGGTCAATAATAAATCTTACATTCCTTTAATACATATAATTAATAATAATAGAATAATTTATTAGAATACATTACAAATGTTCACTGCCTTTTATAATTCAAATTAACTATTTAAGTACTATTATTTTTATGCTATCTTGAATTTATATAGTATAAGGAAGAGTTTAAAATGATCATAACATAATAATAATATTAAAATAGTTAATTCAAATTATAAAAGTCAATGTAATATTTGTAATCTATTCTAATAACTCACTGTATTTACTATGAGTTATTAAAAGGAGAGAGGTTGCCTTGACAACAGTGAGAAATATTGATTACTATCTATATTGGTATGTTTAGGTGATGACTATAGCTTCTAATGGTTATTAATTATATGTATGCAAGAAAAAGAAGATTCATTATTGACACATATATGTGGTATGCACATATATATCTCAAAATAAAATAAATATACAAATAAAATTAAAAGTTTTTTATTTAATTTTTTTCTGCAAGCATGGTTTTGATTTTAAACAAATAAGATCTTGAGTAAAAATTTTAACGAAAGATGTAGACATGAATGCACGCATGTAACTGCCCACAATTAAATACATACACAAATCATTCTTATCATTGAAAGAAATTCTCATAAGATTTGATGACTTCAGATGCAAAATGTTTTATCAAAGAGCAATAAAATAAATAGAAAGCCAAAGAGGCTCTTTTGAAGGCTTCGGACCCAAAATGATTTAAAAAAGTGTCTCTTATATTCTTTTGATTAATCATTTTGGATCTGATGCTATCAATCCTATGAGTGCTTCTTTTAATATTAAAAGTAATTGATTTTTGTAATGAATTATGAGTAGTTGTACATGTGTATGTATATATTTTGTTAACAGTTTTCATCTTAGAAAGTCTATTTGTTTAATAGGTGAAGCCAAGCTTGTGAAAAACAAAACAATTGTAAAAAAACCCTATATTTTGCTTTATTTTCACTGCTTTATGTTTATTTTATTTTGATTATAATTACTGGTATAGCATTAAGCAGTATTATATATTGTATTTCATTTTTTAACTCCTATGTATTAGATAATTGTCACAGATATTGGAAAAATACTTTATTCTGAAGCAGTTCTTTCATATCTTGAAAATATTTGACTTAGCTATTAAATTTATATTCCTCAGAAATAATCAATACAGGTGTAAAGAGTAGATGGGGCCAGTTACTGCATTGTTTTTTATGCTGAATATGTTTCTGTTTTCTATTAGTCTCATATCAAGTATTATAAGACTGGATCAGAATTGCTTTTTTTTTAATATTTGCCTTTTAAAATAAAATTCCCCTTGCCTCATATATATATGAAAGTGGTTTTAGAATAAGCACAATTTGGTTTGATAGGTTATAGATTAGTAAATAGATAGTACGCAAATAGATAGATAGTTATATGAGTTATGAAAATAGGCAGATAAGTAGGCAAACTAATAGATAATTAGTTTCAAAATAGATTTATTACACCATTGGACGTAGTTTTTTTGACTTTTTAGTTACATTTAAGTTTTATCAGATGATCTAAGATTTTATTCAATTTTTTAAAAATATGAGATATTTTTTAACAGTTTTTTTTTAAAACTTGGAATGACTGATATAATCGAAATTATTATAATTTGACAACATTTTGCAATAGCTAATTTATTTAAAATGCTTTGAAAATTGGTAATGAATGAATTAAAATATAAATAGAAGTGGAAAGAAAACTCTTCATCGTAATAATGAAGAGAATCTGAGCAGCTTGAAAGCTCAAATTATAATGATGATGATCTGCAGATATGTTACTAAATAAATACAATGATATCCATTGAATCGTAATTATTTTTTAATCTTTTCTATATATATATATAATCATTATGAAACGTTTTTTCTTTTCTAAAATTCTCGTTTTTAATCAAATTTAAAGCTCTAAAAAAAGAGGGGGAAATGAGAAAACCTTATTATTTTCTTGCAACATTGAGCTGTTCATGTGATTATATTAGTGTTGTTAAATCAGTAGTGGTCTGTTGGGTAAGCTCATCAGAATCAGGAGATATTGAAAAAGAGAGAAACTTTGTAAGATACCTATGGAAAATATTATTCCTATTTCATTTCACTCTTCATCACGAGTCATGGCATTGATTATGAAATAATGAATCTGTAATCGCAATTAAATCTCTAAATAAAAATATAATGTTGATTTTATGGTTTAAAAATATAGCAAATAGTTGCATACTCAATAATAAAAATGGCAGATAAATGAAACTTAACTTATCCAGTAAGTTTTTTCTCTGAAATCCTGAATGTAACATTCGAACATAAGCTCTGGTAAAATTGGACACACATATAAATATAGTAAGCAGTTTTTAATAGCATTACTCTCTCTTCCACAAATTTCAAGAATAGAATATATCAAACCAGATTTCAGTCGATTTCATCATCATGCAGTCTTTTTAACACTTGATAAGACCTAAACCTATTCAATTAGATGTTTTCATAATGAAAACTGAATATCATTGGAGCAATTATTTTAATCTTAAACTTTAAAATTTTCTAATCTACAAGGGCTGTACTATATCTGGGTCTTAAAGAATCCATGACAAGCAAATATTGCACATTTTATGTATCTATATTTAGACAAAAAATTACACTATTTACCTTTATCATTACCAATATCTCTTTTCTTTACTACCAATATTATTACTGATATTAACTATTTCTATCACTTAAAAATTAATCCTCCAGAATATGGCAAACTAAACATATTTATTTTAATCAAGTCAATTTAAAAATTCACATTTTCTTGTCTTTCAATATTTGGGAGAATTATGGGATCTATAAATGAGTCTGCCTATTTGTTTCCAAGTCAAATTCTTGTATCAAATGACAGCTTCATAATAACTTATAATTGTTTATGCTGCCATATGTGACATCACCATTATAACATCTAATTGTATAAACCTGCTGACCTTGTTTTTTTCTCCTCATTGCTAAATGCTTTGAGAAAACGTATATATATATATCATTAAAAACAAGTCAACATTTAGATATTCCCAATATCAATAATAATCAACAATTTCAAACTGTTGTTAAGGCAAGCTTCTTTTTTTTTCTCAAAGTAACCTTTATTAATAAAAGATTACAAAAATTTTGGGTATACTTACCCATTGAGGATTACACAGTGATTCAATGTAACAAGGTAAAATGTACATATGTTCAAGAATAATTACATTCATAAAAATTGCTGTAATGTGATTAATGTATATCTGTACATGGATCCACATGGCCCGGCTGTTGAGATATTAACCATCACCCAATGGTTACACCCCTGTAGCCCCAAAGCAAAGACTCAAATGCTTCAGCTGAATAGGTGAAGTCCAGCATTGGGCCAACCACAACAACAGGCAGCGAGGCCCAAGGCCCAAGTTCACTAAGCAATAAACTCTTGAACCACAGCCGAGTCATGTCAAGACCATTCTGAATACCTCTACCTCCCAATTAGCAGTCCAAATGATTAGGGACCACAATCAGTATACCTGCCCAAAATTGAAAAGCCAACTTGGGTAAAAATTAAGAAGCTGATGGACACTGCCCAAAACCAGCCTATCAGGGGACACAGCAGCCAACCAGAGCAAGAATAGCACTAACTTTAACCATGTAGCCCCCCGGCAGGTGTTCTGGGCAGTGGCAAAATTGTTAACAGCCTACACTATAAACCAGGCACCTAATTCCTACAACCAGCCACACCTGAAGAAAAAGAGGTAAGTGCAGACCCATGCCCACAAAACAGAACTCCATCAATGTTACAAAAAAAAATGGTGGTGGCTCAAAACAGATCAACTGCTTACAAATGCACTAAATTTAAAGTTAAATGAAACCTATTGATAGTGAGTGCAAATCAACACTGACCTAAAGTGGATACTTAGACAATCCCAATATCAATTACAAATCAACAATTTCAAACTATTGTCAAGGCAATATCCTTTTAACAATAAAGGTGAATTCCACTTTTATTGTTAAAAGGAGCTTGCCTTGACAACAGTTTGAAATTGTTGATTGTTATTGATATTGGGATTGTCTAACTGTTGACTGATTTTTAATGATTATTTACAAAGCCATTTAGATTTGAGCATTATTAGCCTTATATATACATGCATATATAAATATATACATACCCTCATGCAAAAAAGAAGAGGTTGGAGATAAAATTTCTGTAAAGGATAAAAATGTTGTGACATAAATTTATGCTCATATTATGGCATAAAAAAATATCTGCAAGAAATGCCTCATGCTGACCAAGCATTATATTATCTTTCATAACCATTCATGGTAATGTAATGAAAATTAAAATCTAATGATAATATGAGAAAAGCACATAGAAAGATTACAAAGATTGGTGGCATCTAGCCTATGATGAAGTAGCATCATATTTTATATTTTTACTTTTATTTCAGAAGCCAATTTTACTAACTGCAAATTGTTATGCACAAACAGTCATATAGATTATAATAGTATGAGAGGTGTTTGAGAGATAAGATAACAATTAACTGTTACATCTTTAAATATAAAAATATTTGTGGCCAAATGTTCATTAGACATTTATAGCACCACAGAGAATAGAGACTCTCAAAAGATAATTTAATAATATTTATGTCTACCACATTGATGCACATCCTCTTGCTTACCACAATATAAATGTAGATTAGCAACTTAAATTATCATTTATGATGATGATCAGACAAAGTAATTTTCATACTATGTTTACTAACAGTAATCATATTTCCTAATCATCATTGCCCCTGAAAAAAAAAAACAATTTATATCTATGATGACAGTTTAGAAAACTATCTTGTGAATCCAGATTCAAATTCGTTCAAATTTTCACCATTTAGCACTAACTGCTAACTCACAGATGCAAAAATTTTAATATGATGTCACACTCATTAATTTATTATAGAACATGAGATTAGGAATTAAATGAAAATAGGCCAGGTTTAATCTTAACTATTTCATTAAGCTAACATATAACAAGAATAAGCATACCTCAAATCTTCCACAAACAGTCAAATTTGCAACGTAAATTGATATCAAAATAGCATATCAATCAAGCACATTATAAATATATTAAAATTTTATTTTAAGCACTCTTAATATCTTTAATAGTCATACATTAATATTTCAAATATTTTATTAATAATAATAATTAATGAAATCCAGATTTTCTGCTATTAAATATATTTTAATAATTAAAGTGAATGGCATTTGCAAAGTTTTATATAATACATGAACAAATAAACTAAGAAAAAATTAATATTTATATGACTAAATGATGGAAAAGAGAGATGAAAAAATACATTTTTTTTGTTGTTATTAAAGTCTATCCCATGATAATATAGCTTTATTGGATTTCACATATTTAATTCAGAATTTGCTTAATATTTGATATCTTAATCAACAGATAGCTTTTATTAGTTTATTTGAATGATGATAATGATGACTTTGTAGGTTTATGATAACTTTTGATTTCATTATGTTAAGAACATTGTGACAGCTAATCTTCCATATTAAGTCAATATATTTTTATGGTGATAGGCAACTCTACACTCCAAGTTACGACTGCAACAGATTAATCTGTTTTTCTGGGTGCTGTTTGATAGATGACAAAAAAGATAGAGGGTATTTTTAGAATTAAGTTGAAGCCACAAGCTTGGTTGATAATTGCTTTAATAAGATATACTTAAAAAGTATGAACCACTTCATTAATGTTTAGTTTTGTATTGGCTTAACACATCACTATGACAACAGAGCTACTAAACAATATAACACTTGTACTTCTCAAAAAGAACTGCTATAATTTTTTTAGCTTTAGTTTCTTAAGAACAATGATGCAACTCACCTTTGTTTCTTTAAAGTCATTTTATAGTTTTTATATCCTCTTTAAAATTCTTTTGGCAAAATCTGTTTACCTTCAGTGTTAATCCATTCATTTGTCCAGAATCTTTTTCCAAAATATTTTTTATTTATTTGGAAGAAACATTTTTTTTATTTTTTCTAACTTTCCTAATTGATGTTTTCAGAACAAAGTTTGAACTTTAAAATATCATCTATACTATATCTACAATTCTAATGTTTGTACAGTCTATGTTAAACTTGATTTGAATATTCTAAAAAGTAATACCATAAACTAGTATAAACAACATGAATCCAAAACTTTAATCATATAAATTTCATATTTACTGATTTGATTAACCAAATTTAGCCTTACTAATTGAAGTTATTTGTTTTCTCAAGGAAATTCTTTTTGCTTTTTGCTCAAAGTATAGATTTTTCCAATTTTAGAAGCCTTACAAATATATCAGTATTACAGTAACTGATTTCTATGTCATTACTTCTTTCACTTTTATTAAAATAAATATCTCATATTACTAAAAGTATATGTTACCTATTTACTTCTTTTATTCTTTTCTTTATTTATTCATTTCTTTGACTGTAATGAAAACCTATTGATGTATTTATTTAACTGCATGTTAATAATAGTTCAACACAATTGAAATAAAACAACTATATAAAAATAATAAATATTTCCTTTATTGAACCGGTTTTCGCCCTACATTAGGGCCTTTTCAAAATACACTTCTAATATAATCACATGACCTTTATATCTATCAATACTCCCTCTAACGTTCATTTTATATAATCATTTTACATAATCACACAACCTATTTACATATATATATACCCCCCTCCCCTCAATTTTTTTATTTTATATACATATTATTTTTATACAATAGATAAAATTACATTAAATACAATTCAATAATTATATACATATATTATACACCATAAAATTACATACACATACTTTATACATTAAATTATATATCATTTCTCATATATTTTTACTAACCATATCTTCAAATATAAACTTATTTATCTATAATTAACAATTATTTATATTAACTAATTATTTACATATATCATATATATCAATTTAAAAAACAAAAAAAATCAACCATATATTAAATTTTCCAGTTATCCTTCAATGCCCATTTACTACTCAACTTTGCAGGTCCTTTAACTAAATTAACACATTTATTCATATTTTCTTGAATATATACAGTCTCATAATATTTCCTTCTATTATAATCTTTAACATATTTTATAACCTTCATATCCTCAATACATCTCATTCTAAATAAATGTAAGAAACATGGATTAATGCCCAAGTCATGTGAATTTTACATAAGTAATATAAAAATAAATAAAAACATTAATTTATATAATAAGATTAAGGAAACTATTTTAAACTGGTTTATAAAAGAAAAATATAACATGGTGGATATTTGTATAAAACAGTATAATAGACTTAAAAATATGTTAAAAAGAGATGTGTGTAAAGAATCATTTGAATATATACAATACCAATTATTGGATCATAATAAGAAATTAATGAAGATGTTAAACATAAAGTATGATAAAAAATGGGATTGGTTAAAAAGGAAGAATGAGAATTTGGAGGATGGTTTACATGAAAATAATATAGGAAGTGATAATTGCATTAAAAAAAATGTTAAAGTTGTAAATTTATCAAATATTGAGTTTGATAATGATCAGTTAGAGATATTAAATAAGGGAAAAAAGTATATACCATTTGTTAGTGGAGATGTCCATAAAGAAACTGTTGTAAGTGTGGAAGCAGCAGACATTAAAGATGAATTAAAAATTGAACTGCAGTCAAAACTTAATAATGTGATAAATATTAAAAAAGCTTATAATAAAAAAGAATGGAAAGAAAAGTGTATTATAAAAAAAATTATAGAAAAGGTGAATAATGAGAGGTTGATAATAACATGTGAAGACAAAGGTAATAGGTTTGTAATTTTAATAGAATCTGAGTATAATAAGAAAATGAATGAGGACATAGTAAAACAAGGATATGAAGAAATGTATAAAGATCCTGGAAATAAAATAAAAACAAAGTATAAAGTAATATTGAATTATATGAAAGAGAAGAAATTGATTAATAGTAAAGAATGTAGATGGTTATATCCAACGGCTTTTGTGCATCCATATATATTTGGAAAAATAAAAACACACAAAGAAGATATGGCTGCAAGAGTAATTGTAAATTTTGACAATCATATTCTTAAGAATTTATGTACAATAATATATAAAAAAATAGTAGATGTAATTGGATATGGTACCTATAGTATTAAAAATTCAGAAGAAATTGTTATGAAATTAAATAATATTAAATTAAATAGGAATAGTTTGATTGCTTCATTAGATGTAGAAAAAATGTATCAAAGTGTTCCAAGAGATGAAAGTATAAAGTTAGTTATAAGTATGTTGGAAAAAAGTGGAAGAATATGTAAAGAATGGATATACACTATTAAGGAAGCATTGATGATAATAAGTGATAGTTTGTATTTTAAATATAAGGATAGGTTTTGGAATATAAAAAAAGGATGGGTTATGGGTTGTTCAATAAGTGGGTTATTATCATCGATGTTTATAAATAATTTGGAAGAAAAAATAGTAGGAAAATATATAAAAAATAAAGAAATAATTAAATATTTTAGATATGTGGATGATATAATTGTTGTTGGAAATAGTAGGAGTATATTGAAAGTATTTATTTGGATATTTATTTGAATAGAAATAAGGAAAATGAAATAGAGGTGAAACAGTATATTAAAGATGTTGAAATTAGAGGAATAATTGATCCTAGTTCATACCAACCTTGGTCACAAAAAATGTCAGTTTTAAAGGAGTTTAAAATAAAAAACGATAGACTTACAATAAATAAAAAAAATCTATAGAACAAAAAATGAATATAGAAAAGGATTGTGTAAAGATGGAGTATAATAAAAAAGATATTAGAAAAGTTTTGAACAGTAAGAGTAAAGATGAAGTAAAATATGGGGGAAGAAAAAAAGAAAATAAAAATAAAGGTGGAAGGTTCAATAATAAATGGATATCAATACCTTATTATAAAGATGTATATAAGATTTTAAGAAAAGGGAGGTTGAATGAGAATATAAGAATTGCATGGAAGAATAATAAAATCATTGGAAAAATGGATATCAAATGTGAAGAGAGAGAATGATAAAGAAAGTAAAATAGGATTAGTATATAAAATAATTTGTAGGAGTTGCAGTAAAATATATATAGGGCAAATGGGGAAAACAGCAATAGAAAGAGGAAAAGAGCATAATAGGGCTATTGAAAGGAAGGACATAAATTCAGGACCATATGTTCATTATTTGAATACTGGTCATAGAATGAGATGTATTGAGGATATGAAGGTTATAAAATATGTTAAAGATTATAATAGAAGGAAATATTATGAGACTGTATATATTCAAGAAAATATGAATAAATGTGTTAATTTAGTTAAAGGACCTGCAAAGTTGAGTAGTAAATGGGCATTGAAGGATAACTGGAAAATTTAATATATGGTTGATTTGTTGTTGTTTTTTTTTTTTTTTTTTTTTTTAAATTGATATATATGATATATGTAAATAATTAGTTAATATAAATAATTGTTAATTATAGATAAATAAGTTTATATTTGAAGATATGGTTAGTAAAAATATATGAGAAATGATATATAATTTAATGTATAAAGTATGTGTATGTAATTTTATGGTGTATAATATATGTATATAATTATTGAATTGTATTTAATGTAATTTTATCTATTGTATAAAAATAATATGTATATAAAATAAAAAAATTGAGGGGAGGGGGATATATATATATGTAAATAGGTTGTGTGATTATGTAAAATGATTATATAAAATGAACGTTAGAGGGAGTATTGATAGATATAAAGGTCATGTGATTATATTAGAAGTGTATTTTGAAAAGGCCCTAATGTAGGGCGAAAACCGGTTCAATAAAGGAAATATTTATTATTTTTATATAGTTGTTTTATTTCAATTGTGTTGAACTATTATTAATGATTGAAAATAACATTATGGACAAATTTATGTTTGACCATTATTAAGGATTAACTGCATGTTATCTTTCTAATTTTTTACTAATTCTCAAAATTAAACTTCTGTTTATCAAACTGATTCATGACTTAATTTATAACTGTTACTATAGTGACAGTTATAAATCTTTTTCCCCTTGTTTAGATTTGTAATTCAAATTTGCATACATTTGTTCATCTGCATAATGAAGTGGTTTCTTTCCTCTTTGTATTACAATATATTAATGAACATTTATTAAATTTTAAGAGGAGATGAAATCTTAATTTATTCTGACAAAATATAAATGATCTTAATATTGAATGCACATACCAAAGGGTAGTTAGGTTATAACATTGTTTTTCATATACTCTTATACCCCCCCTTCCAATGTAATAAATAACACATCTTGCCCACTATTCTCACTATCACTGCAATGACCTGAGTCACAATTCAAAACTCTTGATAAAGGATAATAATGTTCCCTAAGTTTTATTTGTGTCACTTTAATTTTCAAAATAATTTTTTTTGCTAAAACAAATTCTTTTTGGTCATTAATTATAGTAATAAAATCTCAAAGTTCTTTATTAGATATTTTTAATATTAAAATTTTTACTCTTTCATTTATTTGTGAGTTATTAAACAGTGAATGACATCATAGTGAAAATATGAGGAGATATATTCTTACACTTAAGGTAATGTCTCCTAATTTACAATAATAATAACAAAACTTAAAAGAAAATATTTTGATTAAACTAAAATACATAGAAACTCTTTATTTAGAATAAAATAAAAATCTCCCAGAATAGCATTTGAATACCAAGAGTGGATAAGGGGTTTTATGGTCACTCAGTAGATCCTATTGACAACTGATACCAACTTTTTCTTATAATGTTGAGACAAATAATTTAAGAATTAAATTTATGGTGAATAATGAATAAGCAGATAAATTTTTATCACAAAAGAAGTCTTCTTTTAATAATCCAACTTGAATTATAGTGGTCATTTAAGATTTAAAAAATGAATAAATATTTTATTCTATATCTGTATACTTTACATCTATAGACCATTATAACAAGGTAATTATTATCTTTACTTTATGTTCATATATTCTAAACAACTAGAATCAAATATAACTGTGTCATTAATCATATAATGTTAAGATAATAGCACTATTAGCAATCTACAGACTTATAAAGTAATTTGCTTAAATACAATGCTATACAATCTTATTGCAATGAAAAAATACAATTTTACTAGTTTGCAGTTTATAATAATAAACAAATAAATTTGTGAATTAAATTAACTATTCTAATTTGTCTGACTGATGTAAGCTTTCTAACATGTGTATTATTACAATAAGCTGTGTATTTTTCCTGACCGAAAACAGCTTTTATTAACTTAAAAAGTATTACAAGAAGTTCAACATATTTTCATATCAATCACACTATAATATTGTCCCAACAATGAGTACATTGTAATACCAATCATGTCTTACTAATCCAATGACGATTAGATGCTTAAGATGATGTATATTATTTATTTTGTCCTATTTAAATATTTAAATAAAAGAACTATCTGTTTTATATTTTCTAATGCTAGCAAATCATAAAAAACACATCTACACAAAAGAACCATCTCTAATCTATACTAAGAGTGGCCAAAAGTGCAACTGAAGAAATGATGATACTTTTCACAAACAAATAATAATATCAATTGCCATAATAATAATGAAATCATGTGATAGACCACACATGGCTACATACAAAATATGATAGTTCCAAAAAGGAAAGATAAATAAGACAATGAATCTAATGATGGCATCAACTCAAAAGAGCATCTACATTTTGAGAGTAAATAAATTTGATAGATCCTTTATCTCTTAACTTATGAGGAAAATGGGAATGAATCACCATAATTATTAGGAATAATGGGACTGCCTCAAACAAAGCATTTATGCAAAATATGAAGCATGAAAAATGTATATGTCACTCATGCAAAAATACCATCATAAGAGAGAGACAATACAATTTCTCTTTATAAAATACATGTTACCAAAATCACACTTTTCTTTATTTTGTTGTAATATCCTATATAAATACAATTTATTCAAACCACTTTTTATAAAAACTCTTTATTTGTACATATATACCCACACCTACATTTCGACTGTCCTGCAGTCCTTTTCAGAGTCAATTTATTAGATTAAAATAAATTGGATCTGAAGAAGACTGCAGGACAGCTGAAACATAGGTGTATGTATATATGTACAAATAAAGAATTTTGCTAAAAAGTGTTCAAAGTAGAGTAGATAAATTGTATTAAAATACATGTTCTAATAAAATAATTTCATCAAAAGAGAAACCAGCTACCATCTTGTCGAAAATGTAATGACAAGATAAGCACAAACAATAAACAAGAGAGAGAGAGAGAGATTAATGCACAATCTTACAACAAATATAATAATTAACTGATATATAAAACCAATAACAAAGTTACTTGTCAAATCATACCTAATAAAATATAGCCTGAAATAAAAAGGAAAATAAGAATATACAATATCCTCATTGGTTTTCCATAAACATCTTCATTCAGATAGATAAATTACTTGTAAAAAGGGACAAAGCAATACTTTTAAAATGATATAATATTAAAATAATATATTAGCAAAGTAATAAATTTTCTGGGAATTTCTGGTTATTACAATTGACAACTAGTGCATAAAATATATCAGACAATAATGCATAATATAACAATAAAATAAATAATAAATTACAAAAAGCATAAAATTATCATTTAACATTATACCCAGTTTACCACAATTTAAATAATTAAAGTCCTCTATCCCAGAGGTTTCACCAGTTATCAGAATACAGTTCTGCAAACATAAAATGTTCTCCATTTGTTGAAATTACAGTAAATTAAAAGATTAGATGTAGAGCACTAAGAATTATTTTATATGAGATTACTTTAAAACATATGCACACAAACATATTAATGACCATTCAGTTTTATGAAAATAATTTTTTTTAAAAACAATTAAGGCACTAACAGTTTGTGTTATTGTCTTAAATTAACTTATTCATTTATTCCAGAAAAACATAACTCAATACTGAGGTCTAGGAGCAAATATTTTTAGAAAATAAGCAGGTTTTCCTTAGAGAAAGAGAAAGGTTTAAATTCACATTATAGCACTTATAATAATAATGAAGTATATAATAAAGTAGGTTTCATTGAAAGTTAATTGTATATAACTCAACTTATAATTCATTAAAAATATTTAATATTCCTCTTATAACAAGAATATAGCTGTTTTTATTATTTTGTTCAGACATATTTGAGTAATTAAGATAATAGAATTTTAATAAAAGAATTTTTTCTTAAACATAAGTATGAATATAATGCTTTTCCAATGAAAAGGTAAATTAATAAATCTTTATTTTACATACTTGAGATATATTTTCTCTTACCAAGCTTACACAAGCATAAATTGAAATATACATGAGTGATTGTCTTTCACTTGAGCAGTAACAATAATAAATAATTTACTATGATAAATAATTAAAATGTCATTTTAAAATTAATATGAAGGTTTTTCTATCTAGGATTAAATTATCTTATTCATTAAAAGAAAAATGAATTTATCTCAGAGAAAATTATCATTTAACTATAATAATATTGAAATGATATATTTCAAAAACATTACTAAAGACAAAACATTTTAAAGTCTTTGAATAAATCTTGTACTCTTTCAAAATTTTTTTAAATAGTAAAGTAAAGTAATTAATAAATATCAAAGGACTGCTATAAATATTGCAAAATACAAGTTTTTAACAGCATTAACCTTAAGGTATAAGGATACTAAATTGTAAGTATAAAGTTGAAAACCACAAAAAGATTTACACAAGTGATGCAAGCTACATATAATTACAATAGTGTGTTAATATTGATTAATACAATTCAACAATTGCAGAGAAATAATTCTTTAAATTTTCCATTCTACTTTCTTTTTAAAACTGTTGACTTTGGAATTTCCAGTAGACTTTAGCTTAAAGTTTTAGTACCTGAATTAAAGGTTATTGAGAATAGATTTTTACTAAACAAAATTAAAATTGTTTAAAATTAATTAAACTTATGATTAATTCTGCAATTAATTAGAAAAGAAACAAGCAGCTTTTTTTCTCCTTTCCATGTGTGTTATTTTTTCATGTGTGCTCAGACTCTTCCAATGTGTATAATTATACCCATGTGATTGATTTGATTGATTGAAACTGACATTTTTAAATCTCTGCCTCTTGACCTCTTAGATTAAAATTTAAAAATTTAATTTGGTATTTGGGGAATTCAACTAAAAATAGAAATTCATTAGCATACAGCCTAGACTATAATTAAAAATGTAACATCTTAAAAATAATTATTTATGAAATTAAAATTATTACACTAAAATAAAAATAAAATATTACAGTATAAATTATATTGTTTTGAACATAATATTACATTACTCTTTATAACAATTCTAAATTAGATTAAATAAGTTAGAAGTTCATCAGAATACTAATTATTTTAATTAAAATACTTAAGAATATTTAAATATTATGACCAAAGAATTGCAAACTAAAATTAAAATAAAATGTAAGCACATTTACACATTCTCCTAAGTTTCTTTTAATTAAAAACTAACAATTTTTAATAGTAATAAATTAGTTCTTTACTCCTTAAGTTAAATAGCTTAACTTTATTTACACTAATTTAATCTTTATGATATTAGCATGAACAAATAAACTTTTACTAACAAATAATTTAGACAGAAATGCTTTATTATAAGCAGGCAAATTAAATAATAATATTTAATATTAGAGATTTAGATTTAAGTATTATTACAGTTTAATTTAAACATTAAATTTTGAGACATTAAAGACTATATGAAAGTAATGCTAGCTTTTCATATTAAAACAATTGAAAATTAATTCCAACTACAAATGAGTTCAAATCAACATATAATAAAAATATTAAAATGATTCTTAATAATAATTAAGACTTATAAGAGTCTGTATAATAAGTTATAAATTAGGTTACCATTTAATTGTACAGCTCTAATAAAATTAACTGGCAATAAAATTAAGTTATTAAAAACATTTTTTTTTAATTTAATTTACATTAGATAAATTAAATAGCTGAGAGTTTAGCTTTATTGGCTAATTCATCTATTAATCAAAACTAACATGCCATTTAATCCAAAAACTATTTTATTTACATTATATAAATGTGAAAACATTAAATGTAATATATATATATATATATATACATGCAAAATATCAAGAAAGATATTCCTCCTTTACATTTTCAAGCCTATAAAAATAAAACTTGGTTTGAAGTAAAAGAGGATCTCCTTTTTCTTCAATAAACATCAATAAAAGAGTCATTATAGATTAGTAAAATTAAATTAATGATGATCTTAAATTGCTCTAAAACAGATATATAAATTTGGACTTTATCTTTGCTAATAAGTTAGTGTTAATGAAAGAAATGTAGTGGCAGAGTGTTAAATATTTTATATTTGAATTTTCAGTTAGCAATATGAATTGATTCTATTTCATATATATATATATTTTCAGTGATGAGACATTTATTCATCAAAAAAAAATGGATACAATGAAACAAATGAAATTTCAGGAACAAAATGGTAAGAGGGGAAGGATACATGTAAAAAGGGAATGGGAAGTGGACAGGGAAAATGGTGAGTAGTTCAGGCTGGTTAGAAAAGCACATCTTAGAAAAAGGTAGGAATACGGAAATTTTATGGTGAGTGAGGATGAGCTGGGTTGGGAGAGATATGAGGAGTACAGTTCTTGCTTCTCCTGCCAAAATTGCACAATGATTCATTCTTGATGTCCCTTGATGAACCACTGTCTGAGAAAAATTCAGCAGAGGAAGGCCAGAGAGTGTGAAGGGAGGAGAGTGACGAGGCCCAGGTTGAAGCCAGAGAATTTTTCACTGAAAGAATTCTTTTTTCCTTGTGTTCTGAATGTCTGAGACTTGCCCTTGGTTCAGGAAAAGGATCCATTATGATTTTACTGGGAAGGTCAAGGATGGAAATCTGCCTGTCAGATTTGGTGTCACTATCTGATGGGTTAGGGTGTGCATGCTTCTGATATTTCTTGTTAGTGGTGGAAGGGCCAGAGTTGGTAGACTCAGACAGGATGATTTCTGTGTTTGAATAAGTGTTCATGTCCATTAAGGAAAGAGGGTCCTGTGAGCAAGGTGTAACTGAGAGTGGTGGGAAGTGAGTGAGACCAAAATTATGTGGCCTAGAGAAAGCTGGAATCTTACTGAAAGGTGAGAGGGTGGCCGAATGCTGAAAGATTGAATTGAAGTGAGGTGGAGGTGAGAGGTTAGCTGAAGGAGGATGTTCATATTTGTTGGGGCTGTTCAGAGCACAGATGTGGTTTAGGCCCTTTTTTCTGGCAAGAGTTGCATTTATTTTTTTGAGAGCAGTCCCGATTGAGGTGGTTGTGGTCTTTGCAGGTGAAACATTGTGGCCTCATCCCCTTAATTGAGATGACCAAAGGTGCTAGTTTGGCTGCTATTGTTGTGGGAATGCTTTCAGGAGAAATACCTTTTTAAGGATGAATTGAAACAAGGCTGTGTTGGTGAAGGTGAGGCCATTGGTGAGAGAATCCCTAAGGTACTCAAATGAGGTAACTTGTCTGAATGCCTCAAGATATTTCTGTAGGTACTGCCTCTGTATACCTATGTGGCAGTTTTTGATAAACCCCTGAAGTATGGATGGTCTATTGGTGTCTATTGGAACCATGAACATATTGTTTAAAATTTTGAATCTGTTTTTGAAGGCTTGTCTTTGTATTGTGTTGTGAAACTCTAATGCCATGTATCGATCATTAGGAAGGGTGAGGATTTTATGTATATTATCAGTTAGATTGTGGAGTTTGATAAGGTCATAGAGCTGCTGTATTGGAAATTTATGGAGCCCACATTGTAGATATGTAACCACCAGAATGACAGAGCTGTCACTATGGTAGCAACGAAGTGACTTGAGGAGGGGCGGTGGAACTGTTTGGTTAAATTGTTCTGAGATCACTGTGTGATTCTCTGGTGTGAGTTGTTTAGTAGGGATGAAGGTTTCAAAGGTGGTTGAATCATGATTGTTCGGATTGTCCTCATCAAGGCCCCACAGATTTTGAAGGAGCTTTGCTTGGGGTGTTTGTGTTGTGATTCTATTAGGATTTTTTGGTAAGTTGCTGGATGCAGCCTGAGCATAGGAATTAGCAAAGACTTGCTGTGGTGATGAATTTTTAATAAGGGATTGCTCTATAGTGTGACTGATAATAGTGGGAGTAGTATTGGCAGACTTGGTTGTGCTCGTAGATTGAGATGAGGAATTATGAGTAGCATCATCTTTGGAGTAGTTATTGTGTGTTAAATTTTTATAAAAATCAGAATTGGCTGAGGTTTCTGTATTAAACTTAGGTGTATCAGGCTGTTTTTTACCCTTTATAGTAAAGGAGTTTTTAATGTTCCCAGTTTTGCTTGGAGCAACATTATGATTGGTGAGATTGCTTTTTTGGAATTGCTTCTTGCCTTTGATGGGGCAAGCCTCACCCTGTAGGGGAGGAAAATCCAGAGGGTCTGGGGATGGAGATCCTGAAATAGATTCTGTGCTGAATGTTTCTTTGGAGTTTAATTTAGTTAACATTTTTGGAAGTTTTGAAGATTTTTGTTTTTGTGAATTATGTTTTTGCACATTTTTGCAGCTAGGGGCGGTGGCCATCTTTAAACTGTTTGGAAAAGTTACAGATTATATAAAGAAAAAATTTTTGAAGTGAAATCTACAGAACTTGTTTTTTAAAAAATGAAGTAATTTCATACTGGAGAGATTTCTAATGTTAATTATAATTGGCTAATACAAAAATTGATTAGAAATTAAGGCAGTTTGATCGTTTTAATGACCTAAATAATTGGAACAATACATAAAAAAATTTGATAAAAAAAGTTTTGAGTGATAAGAGAACTGGAGAGGAAATGAAGTCAAGAGACTAAGAGGAAATAAAACCCTCTATTGTACATAGAACAGTGAACCTACCCATCAAACAGGGGGAAGAATATGGTAGTCTATTGTAGATAACCAGATAGTAGATGCAGTGATATAATGATGAAATACCCTAAAAACTGATAATTGTGAATGAAAAGGCACACAAACAGCAAATAATGTTCTTTAAAGGGACAAATACACATAGGGAATACCTCTGATAGCAGGAAAACTGACATTTTAAAGTCTTTTCAAGAGAGCTGTGAAGTAAGTGATTTTCTTTCCAGAAGCAGCTCCACCTATATATATATATTGTAACGATCCGGAGGGAAAGACTTAACGTAAACTGCACTACGGGGCGCCATCTAGGCATTTGAACCTAGAAAAATTTATAAAGTAGGCAGATACGTAAGTCAAAAAAAAAAAAAATTTTTTTTTTTTTTTTTTTTTAATATTTTGGTTCCGGTCGTTAGCCCATGTCACTAGCTCAGTGGAATAGCAGAGATTTAATAATATCATTTACTAGTATATAAAAGAATAAAGTAAGCCACTGCCAGTAATTATCATACAAACAGATTTATTTATGCACATATATATAAGGTTTAAAATTATTTTAGTGATTTACATTTAACATTATTTTTAACTTTGATTTTACTTTAATTTACATTGAGTTACTATTATATTATAAATTTACATTTTTAATCAAGTTCGCACAGATGGGATTATATTAACCTGTTTAATATGTTGCTATAGATCGGTTACATAGATTTAAACGGTCAAAAACATTTCAAAGTAAACATAAACGATCAAAATACAAAGTTATTGATTACTGACAATTGCAGAGGGAAATATAAGAAACCCTCTAGTATTCATCGTAAGATACCTGCATCGTCACCAACAACTTAAAAGACATCCGAATAAATACCTTTTAGATACTCACCGTAAGGTATCAGTATTTGTCGAATGTCTATATATTTTGATCAAATATGAAAACGCAAACATATTTAACCGATAGCCAATCCATGCAAGCGTCTATAAACAACTTAAATTTAATAGTTTTATAGGATCGAGCCTGAATATACTATATAGATTTGCATTCGAAAATAAAATATTCTATCCCTATTTAACCTTAGGCTAAAATTTGCAGTCAAACTGGCATCAATCCATCTGATACATCGATGTATTCAATGTAATACGAAATACGGCAGCACCAAAAGAATTAAGAAAAAGACATTGACTCTCAATCAGATAGGAATATTACATCTATCTAACGAGAAGAACAATAAAAAAAAAAACTCCATAGAAAGGAACTGCGTTCTCCGTCTTATAATTCCTTCCATAGGCAAACGGGTGAGTGCGGCGTATACATAAACGATTCTGCCCGTGGCGAATCTCCGATTACATCTACTAACTACATCAATATATCCAATCCATTGACCCAATCTAACAACGACATAAATAACCTACGCTCTTCCGATCTCCCCTAATATAACTTTACAAATCTATACAGCCATTCACGCCCGACTTAAGTTTAACATTTTTATAATTAATTTAACGGAAAACAACAATCATAATAAAACTTAAAGAACAAAAAATAAATAAATGGAAATGATTTTACAAAATAAATAAAAAAAATACATCAAATAACATTATTAATTTAGTTTGGTCAGATAGGAAACTAATGCAATTATTTTAAATACGAAAAGTTTTTAACTTAATGTTCATAAATTTTAAAGTTCTTACGGTTATTGAAATAGTTCATCCTATTATATTCCTGGCCGTTTAAACGTGAATTCCCACGTCGTCCGAAGATTAGTATCCGGTTGATTTATTTATTTATCCTTTGGAGATTTTGTTTTTCGGGTAGTTGGTCCTCATTGTATACACGATGGCCCATTTTTTTCTCTTTCTTAGCAGAACTGAAAGGATTGAAGCTGTGCGTCTTTTTCAATCCCCCCAGCGCTAACACCTAGCTGTTACATCGTCAATAATCAATCAATTTCCAGTCACTAGTCACTGATTAATAATTTCCAAAATTTTCCTTTTATATTAATGTGAAGGATTGAATTTACATTACGTCATCGATGAGATGATCCTTTTCGTTGAGGTCCGATTCCATAGGGATTTCTTCTTATTTGCTAACAGTTTTTATTGTTTTTTTATCTGACCAGTGTTTTTACATTTAAATGCCGAAGGCTGGTTTACATTTAACTAATTAACAATCATTTCCATTTCTGATTAATTAACCTGTTTTCCAAATCAAAAATATATTTAAAGATAAATTTAAAGATATAATTTCATCTCCAAATCTTTTTAAAATTTAGTTTAAAAATACTTTTTCTTTAATAAAGTTTTATTTTAATAATTTTTCATATCTGTGCGACTTAATATATAAGAGTTTAAGACGATATTTTAATTTCAATTTTTAATTTTTGAAGAAAGTTTTTAAATGCGAACTTTTTATTTTAACTTGTTTAATAATTATATATAAAAAAACAATGTAACGAACGTCTGTGCTCGTTACAATATATATATATTAAGCATTAAATATATATAAGCATTAAATTACCTCACATGGTTAAGAAATCCAGTACTGTCCTCTGTGAACTAGCCAGATCAAAATGATCTGGCTATTTTGAAATATGAACTCTAGTGTATTTTTATATTAGTTCACAGAGAAAAGTACTGGATTTCTTAACCATGTGGAATGATTTAATGCTTAATATTTGTATATTTAGTTCAGTATAATGTTATGCACTGGGATTATTATATATATATATATATATATATATAAAATATGGTTACAATATATATATATATATAATAGTTTTGGGTTAAACTATGTGTTAGTTTTGATGAATCTCCAATGTTTTGATGAAATAGCATCCACTATTGTCAAAGATAACTTTTCAAAGAACCATTAGATCTCAAATAGTAATGGGATTGAGTGTTGTAAAGAATGAAATTGAGCAAGTAGTTGAGCATTCAGAATATGTATTTTAGCAAAATGTTTATTTTTTTCAGTTTCACCATTAACTGATTTGAAGTTTATATTAGAAGAAAGAGATAGAATAAGTGATCTTCATAAAGTTGGAATATATTATACTTTATCAATTCTATTCAAAACAGTTGGTCTTTTTTAATATTTCAATTGACTCTCTGATGGTTCTCAAATCATACTTTTTCAAATTACCAAGCATTTTAGCATTATTATGATCAGATTTGTGATCAATTTATAAAAAATGTCAAGTAAAAGCCGATGTATTTATCTTTTGATTAAAAGCATTTCTATGGCCATTAAATGTGATATTAATTCATTTATTAATTAAAACTAACACACATTTTCATCCAAAAACTATTTTATTTACATTATATATATGTATGTAAAATATCAAGAAAGATATTCTTCTTTCATAATCTCAAGCCTATAAAAATAGATTTCTGGGTTTAAATCCATGTAACAACTTGGTTTGTAGTAAAAGAGGATCTCCTTTTTCTTCAATAAACACCAACAAAAGAGCTGTTAAATGTTAATGAAATTAAATCAGGAATGGTCTTAAATTGCTCATAAACAAACATGTAAATTCAGATTTTATCTTTACTATAAGAGTGCTCTTGAAAGAAATATAATGGTACCAAGTATAATAAATATTTTATATTTGAATTTTCAATTAGCAGTATGAAGTGATTCTATTTCATTTTTCTAATTGAAAATTCAAATATAAAATATTTAACACACTTTATCACTATATTTCTTTCAACAGCACTACTTATGAACAAAGGTAAAGCCTGGATTTACATGTTTGTTTATGAGCAAATTAAAATCATTGTTGATTTGGTTTCACTCTTCTTGTTTAAATAGATCTAAATTTCAATTAATATAACAATTTTGTGGTATACAAACAAGTGATTATCTTTTGCTGGTGTCATTCAGACTTTATTATAGGGTGCCATTGCTTAAAAAAATATAGCAGTGGGATATAATATTTATGAAGAAATAAACTACAAAATCACATACCAACCATAATTCAGGAGTCAAACTTACTACAACCATGTCCTTTTTCAAACTAGTATTCATGTCCTTTTTTATACCAATGTTGGTTGACCAATCAGATAAAAAAATAATGGCAATTCTTTAAAATTTGATTTAAAAGAGAATATAATTTACAATAATTTTAAAATGGTTTTAATAAGTCTGAAGTCTCAATTATTATTGGTATTTGTTTTTGAATTTTGTTTCTATATTAATATAATTAGATAATTCGTGACATAATTTAATGGATATTATTTCTTTATAGAGTTACTAAATTATATAAATTTAATAAAAGATTATTAAAAATATCATTTTATAAATGTTTAAAATTAAGAAAAAACACCCTACATCATCTGTAAACCCTTATTATATTTTTATACAAATTATTTATTACAATATACATCATTATTCTTACCATTTTCAGTCTTCTAAAGACATAGTTCACAAATAAATTCAAACTGCTTTCTTCAAATACCCTTATTACATGTTCTAATCTTCAATGCACATAGCTTTCTTAAGGTTATATCCCAATCCTTCCCATTTTTACAAATCACTTTTCCATTCTTTCCAATTATTTCTAATATTATTTTTATCACTACCATTAAATATATTTCCAAACTAAGTTTTATTCTTTATTTTTAAATTTTTTTTTTTTGCTTGAATTCTTCCATTCTTATTCAAACCTGCATTTCTAAAATCATTAAACTTACTTTTTTCTAATTTTATTAAATGTTATAAAACAACATAAGTCTTATCTCTGAGGAGTGCCAAAGCACGAAACCATGGTCAGGGGTTTGGGGAGGGGTTCCTGACAGAGATATTTTAAGTGCTGGCTCTGGCTAGGCATTTATCATAAAGCTTGTAGAGGAATTGGCAATCCTCACTGTTTATAACTTACAAGCTTAAGAGATAGGGTCATGTGATCTATGAATTGCTCTATGACTCTTATTTTGACCATTTAAGTCTTATTCTAATTTCTTTATTACTATAGTACTTAATTAATTAATCAATCAATATTTTGCTTTTTGCCCAATTATTACTTTTAGATTTATTTTTCCACTTATTTTAGTTTTAGCTGCATTTATATTCAATTCAAACTTAATACAAATTCGTTAGCTTTTTTTTTTTTTTTTATCCTCATAGTTCTCAAATGCCAGTATGACTATATCATAAATCTTATAAAATTTAACTTTCTTTTGTGCAATATTAATTCTACTTTTATCATGATAACTCTTATTTAACAATGTATCCAAATAAATAATAAATAGGGGAGGGATGCCTCTCTTACATCTTTTTATATCCCTTTCTCTTGAAAAAGACCATTTTAAGTTTATGAGTATTGTTTGGTGATATATTTTTATTAGTCAAATTTTCTTCCAATCTATGATTTTTTTTCTTTATAATATATCAAAAATATATCAATTAAATAAATAATCAAATGTTTTATTGGCTGAGAGTTCATAATAAATTTGAGCTCTGAAAATAACAGAATTGGAATTGATCTACACAACACTCCAGGGTCAAACACACTTCCACAGTACTAAGTTGTACAGACCATTAAATAATTTATGCTCAGTAAAACAAATAATGTTGCTCCCTTTTTTAATAACTTCTCAAACTACTATTATTATTAATAATTTATTATGCAAATTTAATATTCAAATAATTGTTTGGTCACTGCACAAACTGTTTCTTAATATACTTTGCCTTTTTTCCGAGAACTTAATATATACTATTGTTTTATCAATCTTTTCTTCATTATTGATTATTCTGTTTATTATTATCCATCAAATTTTCTTTTTACCCTCAATAGTTTATAGATATATACAAATCATTTTCTACCTACTTTGCATAGTTTAGATCAATAATAGAGTAATGAACTTTATAGAGCTTGACTGTCACATGACCTTCTAAGAAATGAACCATTCAATCATTATATTTTCCACCTTTTTTACTATATACTCCTTCTTTATTAATAACCGAATTGCCTTTAAAGCTAGCAAATAAATAACCTCAAACAATATCAGAAAAAATATTCAATTAAAAATTCCAAGTAATAGTAAACAGTTATTTACAGAGATAAAAATAAAATAATGTAATAAAAATAGTTTATTCGTTATTAATAACATTTTTATTTAATTTATTAAAAAATTTGATATAAAACTCTTTGATGCTTGGAATGATGTGGAATTGTGTGACCTACATTGCTTTAATTATATAAATTAATAAAATATATAAATAGTATATATTTTACTACCAAATAATAGAATATGTATATTGGAAATAATAATGAGAAATTAAAAATGAAATATATGTGAGGGAACAAAGGAATCATTCATAGCATTGAAAAAAATAAAAAGACTGAAATATACCTGAATTGGACATTTTATACAAGAAATGGCAATAGATGGATAACTGAGGTCTCAAATTAGACACAAAAAAATTATAAAAACTATAGAAATAGAGACTGCATGAGAGATGGATGGATAAAAAACATTGTTTGGAGCATTCTGAGAAGATGCAAATAAAAAAAATTGGATTAAACTTGTAGTGGGCTGATAATGGTTGAAAATGGTGGTGGTTTTAGATTTACTGACTATTTGCAGTCAATGTTTTGTTAGTACAGAAGTATTCTATCAACTTTAAATGAAACTGAAAAATATAAAACAAACAGAATGCTATTTAATACCCCCAAAATAGAATTATTATGAGATACTAAATTATATTAAAAAATTCAAATTTAAATTTTATCATCATCATTATCAGTCATTAATAAATAAATAAATAGGAACACAAAAGAAAGTATAAATAAAAAAACAAAAAATTAAAAAACAAAGAAAGAACAAAAGAAAAGTTAGAACTCAGAATTGTTATATAGGGTATATGAGCACAGACTTTCAGATGACCCATCACTCTCCACTCTATCTAATAACACTGATACACTCAAGCACATATATGCTGAAAAGATAAATAATCACCAATATACGTATTTCATGCTAAACCAGCAATCATCAGTTGGTCCAGATTATCATCTCCCACACATATATACTATAAGTGCTCAGATATATATTAAGATAGACAATCTTCATACTTTAATGGACAGGCTCCAATCTACTACACACTCCAACTCTTCAACCGTCCATCCAATTGAAAATCTGATGATAGAATGCTCAAAGGTCTGTGCTCATATACCCTATATTACATATATAGACATAGGTATATAATAAGCCTGTGTTTCAGTTATTCAATTGTAGAGATGTCTGCCCATCCTTGCATATGTATTAAATGGATTATGTCCTGTACATGAGAGGTTCAGATTGACCTTAGGTCAAAATGGGTGTGACAAGAATCTCGGCCTCAGGGCAGCCTTCGAGCATTCTATCATCAGATTTTCAATTGGATGGAAAGTTGAAGAGTTGGAGTGTGTAGTAGATTGGAGCCTGTCCATTAAAGTATGAAGATTGTCTATCTTAATATATATCTGAGCACTTATAGTATATATGTGTGGGAGATGATAATCTGGACCAACTGATGATTGCTGGTTTAGCATGAAATATGTATATTGGTGATTATTTATCTTTTCAGCATATATGTGCTTGAGTGTATCAGTGTTATTAGATAGAGTGGAGAGTGATGGGCCATCTGAAAGTCTGTGCTCATATACCCTATATTACATATATAGACACAGGTATATAATAAGCCTGTGTTTCAGTTAACTCAGAATTGTTGTATATGTAATTAACTGATGTAAAAATGGTTGCCCAAATGCGCAATCCCGTGAGAGATTTATAATCTAGTTTTGTGATAATCTAAGTGATTGAAGATAGTAAAGTAAAAGAATTTGAGAAAAATGAGAGAAAGAATAATATTGATTAATTCGCTCATAAATGTCTGCAGGAATCATTTGTGAATTTGATCAGACACTTCTATATACGTGCCTAATAATAAAAAATTGTTCTATGAAGAGCACATTCGTTGTAGTAAAATTCTGCATGGCTTGAAGTCCAAAGATCATTACAGTTCTGTTAATTTGAATGCTTGAAATTCTTACACATTCCTAAAAAAAATAACGGACTTAATTATTCATTTACTCTAATAGAAATAATTAAAGCTTTAAATGATTCAAAAAGTTATAGATTTGATAGCAATTTATGTATTTTTATGGACATCTAACTCCAAAATTATGATAAATTTGAAATAATGCTTGACTGAAATTTTGTTCATCGCTAGCAATTACAATGCCTGATGTTAAAAAAAAAAACGAACAGTAAGATTGACAACCAAAATAAGTCACAGATCACATGACCCTATACTCTTAAGCTTGTAAGTTATAAACAATGAGGATTGCCAATTCCTCAACAAGCTTTGTGATAAATGCTTAGCTAGAGAAAGCATTTAAAATATCTCTGTTAGGAACCGCCCCCCCCCCCCAACCTCTGATAAAAATTCCCTCTAATCTTTTAATTTTTATTTTTTCCAATAAAATCATGTCATAAGTACGTCTTTTTTTTATGTAATTAAGTTGTATTTATTTAAATGCCATGTTAAGCATCAACTATTTTTTTGCTATGATAAATAAAATACGCCACTAATTTTGTATTATAATGTTTGAATACGAGTTGGGTATGGATACTAAAATTCAAAAATAAAAGCAAATCACATAATATAAATTTCTAATATTAGTCGGTATGCATATTTCACAAACTTGTTGAAGATTTATACGTCACATAACTATAAATATATATAATTGTAAGGAATTTGAACTCAGGTTTTCAAACTCCCCACAGCTATCCAATCCTTCTAATACAACTTGTACACATGACCCACATACATGTGAAAAATGTAAATGATCTCCAATATAATTTTGTGCTGAACCAGCACTTATCAGTTGGTCCAGATCACAATCTCCAACACATTCATACAATCACTGCTCAGTTTATATTAAGATCGCAAATCTTCAAACTTTAATGGACAAGCTTCAATCGTCTCCACTCTCCAACTCTTCAGCCATCCATGTCATTGCAAATCTGTGGATAAAATGTTCAAAGTCCTTAATTATGCCAATATTATTGTCATACACATGTTGACCTTAAGTCAGTTTTACCAACTGATGAGTGCTGGTTCAGCACAAAATATGTATATTGGAGATTATTTATCTTTTTCACAAGTGTGGTCATTTGTAATCAGTTGTATTAGATGAATTGGATAACTGGGGGAGTTTGGAAAATCTGATTCAAGTCCCTTATAATTACCTTGGGTTTAGTATAATCATTATACACATATTTAAGCAATACTATATATATACTATGAATTAAAACGTTAAAATATTAAAAAAAAAATTCTTTATTATTATTATTTTGATATTTCTTTAAATGACAGTTAACTAATTCCTGATACAAGAGATGTTGTTATAAAGACATTAGGATGGAAATATAATGGATGAAATTAATCATAGAATTAAACTTGGTTGGAATGCTTTTGGTATAAATAACTTGATACTAAAAGGAAATATGCCTATGTATTTGAAAAGGAAGGTTTTTAATAAATGTGTTTTGTCAGTTTTTATTTATGGATCTGAGACTTGGACATTTAATAGAAGAGCAATACAGAGACTTCAGACCACTCAAAGAAGTATGGAGAGATGCATGATGGGAGTAACAAGAAGGGATTGAAGTGTAATGTATGGGCAAGAGAACAAACAGTTGTTACTGACCTCATTGAAAAAATTAAAAGACTGAAGTGGTGTTGGGCTGGACATATTTTTAGAAGAGATGATAATAGATAAACAATTGAAATTTTAAACTGGAGTCCAAGAGATTGTAAAAGACCCAGAAAGAGACCACATGTGAGATGGGTGGGTGAAATAAGAAAGTGTGCAGAAGTGATGGGAGAAGAGAAGCTAAAGATAAGAAAAGATGGATTAAACTTGGAGAGACCTTCATCCTGCAGTGGATTGATAACGGTTGATGATGATGACATAAAATTTCAGTATATAAAATAAATTTTTAAAAATAAAAAAATTGCTTTATTAAAATTATAATTAAAAATTTTGAATATTATTTATTTATAGCTTAAATTCTATTAAAATACTTTTTTAAGAATAATATAAAAATTTATATTTTTCTATATATTTACATTATATTTTTTAATCATTTAGAACATTGAAAATGAATGTAGCTGAGATTACAATAGATATAGAAAGTATGAAAAAAAGAGAACTCAACAGAATATAAAAATAGAAACAAAAAATGAATAAAATTTTCTTAAAATTTTAAAAACAATTCAGAAATAATTGCAATGGGGGTAAAAAATCTACTAATCATAAAACAAATTTATATTGTCGACTTGGTTAAACTAATTATTTTCTCAACAAAGTTTTAATTACTGAAATTGAATTATGAATGTGACAAGAAAAAAATCATTCTTATCAAATTCACATATTGAATAAACCAACTGGTATCTTTGATCTTCAAATTCCCTATTAAATGATGAATTATTATAAGCAAAATAATGGCAATGGAGAAATCAAGATAACTAAAAATATTTCTGGCTATTTTCAAGAAATCAGCAAAGTGAACAAAATGCTCTAAGCAGCCTTATGATGTTTGGGGCATCACATTTTTTTAATGAGTTAATGGAAAAAAATTAAATAGTTTTAGTTTTTCTCAGGAGTTCATAGGAAATTTGAGGGCCTGAGATCCCATACTGGAATTGATCTAAGGACCTTATGCATCCTAGTCTGTCAACCAGCAACAGTAATAAATCACGTAGTTCAAGTTTGTTGGTAAACAAAACATTAAGGACTCCAACTTTCAATGTCTGAACATTATAATACTGAATTGTTATTTTTGAGTAATATCTTCTTTTTTGTCAATTTTTTCATACAGCAATACAATAAAAATTTTGCTAATTTTAGTCCCAGGCCTGATAGATTCTAGGGCTGGCACTAACTAACAACCTATCATTTTTTTTAGTGCTTGCGGCCAGAGTTGATATCAGTTCAACTATTTGTCACCCCACAATCAACAAAAAAAAAATCCCATTTTCGATTTTTAAGAATAAATATTTTGAAGAAAAATTACAAAGTACAAAATTGATTATCTTTTCCAAGAACATTCACTTTCTATAAAAGCTTACCTTTAAATATCAATCTATCTCTCACTGAGTGCTGCGGCCTTACTAGCTGCCTAGTTTGCCTGATTGTAGCGCTGGCATTACCTACAACTCTTCTTTTCCCAGTCAAATCGTTTATATTCTATTATATATTAAATCTTAATTTATTTCTTGATAACTTTTTTTTCTATTCTTATTCTCCTTTTATCCACATTTGCCTATCTTTTTCAGTTTCATGTTTCTGTATATTAGTATTAATATTTCCTCTTTTTTTTTCTTTCTACTATTTTATTAATCACTTCATTGTTAATCCAAAGCTTTTTACTCTTTTGTAATATATTATCAATAGCACGGATTCTTTTCATTTAAAAATAATTTCCACTTTTGGTTAAGTCTGCATTTAAGTCTTTTATATATTAGGGATTACGATTCTCTAAAATTAAAACCGTATGTAAATTCATATGAACACTTTTATAAGATGTTTTACAGATATGAATGTGTGTGTAGGTATATTGTCAGATTTATACCAATTTATTAACAAAGTAATTATTTTTTGAAATAATAAAGTACGTAAATTAGTATATAAAAATAAAAACTATTGAGAAAATAAAAAGGTAACAGTTAATAAAGGGTTAAAAATATTGTTTCATTCAGATTTTAACCGAAAGCAAATAAAATTTAAGCCATAATATATCTAACTTTTTTTTTTGGTTTATTGATTAGATTAAACCGCATTATAAATTGCTCAGTAGCAGACTTTAACAAAATATAACCGAGTCTTCGATTAATAAAATCTACATTTCGCTTTAAAACAAAACGTTTGAGAATTTTCTTTTAAGACTACTTTTTCTTACTTGGGGATTTTATAATGTTATTTCTTTATTTGAGTTTATAATAGTGCAAAGGTTTTATTTGCCAGTTTTAATCTTTTCCAATTGGTTTGAATCACTCGTGGCGCCTTTATTGAGCTACACTAGCAATTGTTAGCGTCGGCTCTAGGCTGGTTTTATGGACTCGCACTAAGTTAATTTTTATTACAGTATATACTTTGTGAAGTTCGCGTCGGGATCGTAGTAAACTCCTTGTTCATTACAACTACTGTTTGGTCAAAGGACATTTTTATTTGCGTATAGTGTGGCGAGAGGATTTCCGCAAATTTGGACTATTCTAGAGCGTCCATGTCAGGAAGTTCATGAACGTATTCTTTCCGTTTATCTTCTCATCGAATATTGTTTTATTTATTTATTTGTGAAAATTTTCATCTTCATAAGGATTATCTAATACACAAGGTAAGTGTTTTTATCTTTATCTTAACTATATTTAATGTCAGTAATTTTTTTTCTAGTAGTCTTTCAAATATTTTATTTAACTACCGTCAACGTTAGCTGAGGAAAAAACATGTGTATTCTTTTTTTCGAGCTTCGGTTGCTTATTGTGTGATAGAAATGGAGAGGCGGTTTGAGGAGAATAAATTCACAATGCAGTGCTACTCCAACAAAGATTAACAGTGATATAATAGAAACAGATTAGGTGCTGATTTTCATTATAAGTGTTGTCGTCGGAAAATGGGGGGAGAGGGGGGAAGCACTCCAAACCGGTTCTAAATGAAACTGATAAAGCGTGCCTTATTCTTTACGCCAAAATAAGTATTAACTACGTGTTTTTAAAATAAATTGGATAATTTAGTATTTTAAAATTACTTTGAAAATTTAATAGATATATATTGATTTAACATTTGCGTTAGCGTGAATTGATTTGAAATAAGCAATGTATGAAGCTATCTTCTATATTATCAAACAAGAGCTTTATTTCGTCTTTTGTTAAATACATTTAAAAGTATAAGGCCAATTTCGACATAGATTTCTTTTATCATCATAATTTTCTTTTTTTAAAAAAAAAAAAAAAAAAGCAAGATCCCCTAAAATTATCTCTATATTCAAGAAAATGTCATCCGTCTTTGACCGTCTATTAAATTTCTAAAATAAAATCGATAATGTCGATTTCGTATTTCAAAGCATGCAGGAAGACTTGTATGAAAATGGTTTAAAGCATAGTTTCGCTTTGGTGATTTTTTGAAGAGCGTTTAATTTATATAAATGAGAGTACTTTTTATAATGCTTGAGATTTCCCCCGCTTGGAAACTAACTGAGACTATAGAACTGAAGCTAAATGAACTTGAGATAATTAAGATGTGAAAGATGAGCAACTTCCATTAAAAAAAGAATCATCCAAACTCTAAAATGAGCGGAGTGAAAATACAAATTTCTGCTTATTTCAAGCATTTACTTTATGTAATACGAATAGTGAATTAATAAGTCGGTTAATTATTTATCCTTAAAAAAACAACAACATATATTTAATGATTTCCTTCTCCATTTATTTTTTGCTGTTTTATATACTGTATTTGACTTAGAAATAAAATCTGTTCTTTATGATAAACAGAAAAAATGACAAAAGAAATTATTAATTCGTTACTTGAACTCTAAAAGAGAGGTCACGTACGAAATAAAAAAAATAAATTGTTATTGTTTTTCGTTGGAAGGGGGGGGGGGTTCTAAACATTATTTAGAAGTGATTTATCCCCTTCACCTTCTCACGATTAAAATTATTTGTAAAACCTAATTTATCAATGTTTTTTTAAAATTGCATTTCTTACATTTTAAGAGCTCTAATTTTTCCCATTTTTATTTTGAAAATAATGGTTTATATATTATACATTAGCGTATATATGAAAAGGCATACGGAATTCTAATTACAGAATAATTAGATTATTATTAATTTTTAATTTTGTATTTATCAATGATTTCATCGCAAAGACAAGGTTTTGAAAACTATAGGATAAGTTTTATTAACTGATTTATAATCTTCACACCCTTAAAATATCTTGAAACAGCTTGCTTTATTGGAAAAGTTTACGAATCTGGACTATCACATAGTTCTCATAATTAATTTTTAGTTCTTTTTTTTTAAAAAAAAAAAAAACAACAACAATTGAATTAACCTCAAATGTAGACATATATTTTATTCACAAGGTTAAAAACCAAATTTGATAAATAATATGTTATAATATGAATATATCACTATTATTTTTAATTTAGCATTAAGTCAACACTGACTTCTAATAATCCTGTAAATAGAATTTCTCCAGAATAATCTGTCAAAGATCATTCGTTATGTAGAAGAGTACATCTATTGCATTACTAGTCAATTTTTTCTTTTATGAGTAATTTTAATATATTCTTCTAATGAATCCTTATGATTTGACCAAATAATACTTTTGCAACCTAATTGTTTGCAAAAGAAATGGTTTTATTCTAATTAGATCAAGTTTCCACTTGTACATTTTTTTTTTGCTATCCATGACATTCTCAACAATCTTTTAGATGCCTCACTTCCAGAGTATTCTTTTCCTTGCATTCTTCAGTGTTCATCTTTCATATACTTAAAGAATCAAAGAAAACACTGTAGCTCAAGCAATCCTTATTTTAATTTTTAGTGACATATCTCTATGTCTAAAAATACTTCAAATTTTTCTTTGCACTTCTACCCACTATGAATGTGTAATGAAACTTTTGACTTTTGGATTTTTTGTTAACACTTCAAGAAAACAAAACTGTTAAACACTTTGTATATCTTCATGTTAATTTTGAAGTTCAGCTGATGTCCTTAACACCACAATGTGTATAATTCTATTTTTCCACTTTAAGAACTCATATTTTTATCTATAAGTGCAATACTATCAGTATATCTAATGTTATTGAATTTTTTCCCTCCCATTTTCAAGTCATTTATCTTTATTTACTCTTGTATTTTTTCATTGTATTTTTAATATACAATGGGTTTTCCTGAAGGTTTGTGATGATGGTGTTTTAGTTGTATTTATATTTTCAATCATCTAATGTGAATATTGAATGTCTTTAAAAAATTTAATTTTATTTAAATATTTCAAATACATTCAACTGTTAGTAATAGCACATGGAAACAGCTTAGTATATGCACAATGTTTCAAGGGGTATTCTCCTCTCTTCTTCAGGTGTTGCTGAGCATTACCTTAAAATTCAACATTCAAGAATTAAGGTCCAGGTTTGATTTCCATGCTAGTACTGTCATTGGTCAGGCCAGCAACACCTGAAAAAGAGGGGAGAATAATACCTTTTGAAATGTTGAGCATATACTAACCTGTGTGGTATTACTAACAGGTGAATGTATTTGAAATATTAGTTGATGGAAATAGTCCAACATATAAATTCAATTTTAATATAAAAGTTCAATAGACTAGGATCAATTTCTTTACATGTTTTACTATATTCTTTAACTATAACTTAATCCCATATGAAAATAATGAGTAACCTAAAAACAATTAAATGGTCTGATATACTCATTTTTCTGTGATAATTCTGCAGACAACTGAGAGCTATAATAATTAAACTCTATATACTAAAATTATTTATATTATTTTCCAGCAACATGTATTGTTTATAAGCAGTTAAATATCTTTTTCTTTAATTTTTCCTGAAGCATAGTTGGCAGTTCTTTTATAAATTTAAAATTTTCAAGCTCTGTTAAATGATTTTTAGAATAATCTTAGATTTGTATGATGTAAGGGATATTGTGTCATAGTTTCCATGCTTAATCAAGATTTCTTTCTTTAGCATAGGAACATATATTTGTCCCAATCTATATACCATTGAATAATATTTTTAGATTAATTTGTATAATTTAATTAGAACTTTTACATGTTTCTCTTCAGTTTTCTGCAAAATTTTTGTTGTATTGCCATTAATTTCAGTAACCTTATATTTTAGCAATAATCTCAAACCTAATCAGATCTATGGTGAATTTTCACATTTGAAAGTTCTTTTCTGTAAATTGTCCCAACAAAAATTATATTAGTTGATAACCTAGAGATATTTTATCATAGTAATACAAAATCTAAAATATTTACATCTGAGTTTAAAGCATTTATGACTGATAGATTAACTACATTCATTAAAGTGTTTTGTTAGATTACTGAATATTTTAAAAATATTATTTTAAAAAGCAAAATTGGCAAATATACAAGATGACTGATTCCTTCTCCAAGATTCATACATTGCCATTTATGAACCAATGTATGTGTTATATAATGACATAGTTTAGCTATTTACTAAAAAAAATTAAGATACTAGTGTGTCGGAATCACGGTTTGCAACATAAGATGTGGTACTGTATTTTAGACCTTAAACCATAATGGAACAAATTGCTAACATTAAATTTTGTTTGAATTGGGCAAAACTATTACTGAAATGTTTGAAATAATTCAAATTGTGCATGGCAGCAAAGCCAAGAGGTGGAACATTGATGATTATACATTAAGGTATAAAATATGCTGTTGCATTTCATGTCATAATTTATGACTCACTCATGCTTACACCTTAAAATTTTTGTGGTGGAATTGAAGATGATCTATGAATGTATAAAACACACTGTCATATTTCATATCATAATTTATTATCAACACATGCTAGTATCTTAATTTTTTTTAGTAAATTACTATGCTATGTTGCTATGTTACACATGTGTTGAATCAAAGATGATGCTGTGAACAAGTTTGGAGAGAGAGCCAGTCACTTTTTTCATTATGATGTACGGTGTGTTTAAGATTGACATTTTATTGAGGACTATTTTTAACCTTTTATGATAATCATTTTGTTAATAATTCCATCCATTGTTTTTCACTGTTCTGCAATTTATATTATATTTAATATTAGTCTTTTTACTCGTGCAAACATTTTCATCAGGTGTTTGTAAAAATATTGTGAAAAAATACTGGAAAAGTAAATAAAGATTATTCAAATCAACCATAAAATCAAGTAGAAAGGAATACCCAAAAACTGTTGGAATATTGAATGAATTCTGCAAATAGAATCTTCTTCTATAAATAATTCTTATCAATGCATACAATCTGCATCTTCAATGAAAAATGTGGAGATGCTATCAATTAAAATGTTGTGATTCAAACTCCCCAAAACTAAAATATCATGTTAATATTTTATTTCTGCTTAAATATAATATAGGCATATTACCATTAATCCAAAATGACTCATTTCAGAGGGATTTTTTTTTGGATTTTGTAAATTTTTCTGGTGTTATTTTTTCCCCCTTTATTATAAAAGTAGATTCTGCTGCACAGCAAAGTGAATTTTAATTTTAATTATTTTTTTACTAAAGTTATATAAATTTATTTTATTGGTAATAAAAACATTGTAAATTAAAGAATATATTTATATTGTTATCAGTCCCAATTTTTTATATAGCAATAATTAAAACAATTAATACTTTGTAAATCTATCAATTGCTAGAAGTTTTAGAATTAGTAGTGTTGGGTTAATGTTTATCTATACAGATTATTTTAATCTTTTTAGACATTAATTTTGAGAATTAGTAGCTAGTATTTAAAAACATTAAAGTCACATGTTAAAGAATAAAATTACACTTGGATGTGACATTTTAGTATTATTATTATTTTAGAATTGTGAAATAAAAACATCTAGTGCTTGCTTTTATAAATGTATAAATTAATCAGTTTTTATTTATAAATTTTGTTTCCTATTTACTATGAACATCTTACAGATGTGAGAATGAACACTTTATTGTCTACAATTTTTTTAAACTCCAAAACAGTATATTTTCAATAATTTTCATATAGCTTTTAAATAGTAAGTAAATATGTTTTTATGTAATCACTGATATTTATTTTAAAAAAAATATTTCTGATTGTATACATAATTATTCTCTGTAGTTTCTCACAAATTTAATTTACCATGGTCTAAAAATTCCAATTTGCAGATCTTGCTAAAAAAAATTTTTTATAGTTAATTAATTACTCATTATTTATTCTATTTGAACTTGAATTGATTTTTTTTTTTTGGTTATTTAACTTACTTGCAATTTCTATTTTATTGCTAAATTCAACTGCATATAACATAATTATTAAATATATCACTATAAAACACTTTTACTATCAAATGCATTATGAAGTATTTTCTTTATCATGTGATACATCACCCAATCTAAGTAAATTATTCATTTCTTCTATTTCCATTCCATTTTCACAAGAAATATACAGCTTTTATAATTCTTTGAAATCATCCTATTAAAACTTAATATTGCTGATCATACTGCATGCCTTGAACTAATTAAAGATAGAATAATCTATATCAGAAATTATCCTAAGAATGGTCACAGTTTGAGATGATTTTATAGTTGCTTAAAATTTATTGAACTGGTTTTATTCTTTCCATCATCTAAGTTTTATATATATATCTCAAATCATTTCAAAACTTATCCTAGAGATTAATTACATAAAAATTTCTCCTTTGGGTTCTATCAACTAAAAAAACATCTGCTTGTGTGTGTTTATTCATCATCATCATCATTAACCATTATCAATCCACTGCAGGATGAAGGTTTCTCCAAATTCAATTCATCTTCTCCGATCTTTAGCTTCTCTTTCCACATCACCCCTGCACATTTTCTTATTTCATCCATCCATCTCACATGTAGTCTCTTTCTGGGTCTTTTACAATCTTTTGGAATCGAATTTAAGATTTCAATTGTCCATCTATTATCATCTCTTCTAGCAATATGTCCAACCCAACTCCACTTCAGTCTTTGAATTTTTTCAATGAAGTCAGTAACACCTGTTTGTTGTCTTACCCATATATTGCATTTTCAATCTCTTCTTGTTACTTTCAACATGCATCTCTCTATAATTCTTTGAATGGTCTGAAGTCTCTGTATTGCTCTTCTGTTAAGTGTCCAAGTCTCAGATCCATAAGTAAGAACTGGTAAAACATTTATTAAAAACCTTCCTTTTCAAACATATTGGCATATTTTCTTTTAGTATCAAATTATTTCTACCAAAAGCACCCCAACCAAGTTTAATTCTATGATTAATTTCATCCATTATGTTTCCATCTCTACAAATATCTTGGACAGATTATTAATACAGATGGAAACATAATGGTGTGTTTATTACATGAATGTAAATTATCTAATATTTAATAAAAACATGTTTCATTCTTTCTATTCCAAGGGCTTAGTAAACCTAGTAAAATTTTATATAGTTTTATTTAGATGTTTGCAATATTTTCAATCAAATAATGAATATTACTTAAATTTTCTAATCCCTAATTGGATTTGTTATTTAATTTAATAAGTTTTAGATTGAAACACAGTGCTGATGAGAATCCATTGGCCTATATATTTATTATTTTACTTTATTCAAATTAATTTTTTTTATCCAAAGAAATATTTGGATGTATATAAGATGTTGATTCAATATTTGTATGTTGTCTTACTACATAAAAGTTAAAGTTTAATTATGAATAATATGGAGAATATCCATCAAATGGTAATTTTTGTAGTTTTTAAGTATTTTCTAAATTTACTAAAAAATTTTATATATATATTTGATAATTACTGATCCAATTTCTGGAAGAAAAGTTCTGAATGATTTAAGGCAGTGGTAGAGTATCAGATACTGGAATATAAAGTCCTTGGGATGATTTTAGACTTGGAATTTCCAGAACTCAAACTTTTATGAACTCCTGAACAATAAAACTATTTGATTATTTTATTTTTATTTTTGGTGAAGATTATTATTTGTGGTAGGACATAATAATTCTGAAGATTATTAATCTTTGTCATATGATATTTCACTTTTAAAACAAAAGCGTCCCTTGTGATTATATCCATTAAACATCACATGATCATCATTCCCTATGCTTACACTATCATCCATTGATTACACTGGCTTGCACTGGGTGGCGCTATTGCATGGAAAGTTTTGCTTCTGTGACTATATCCACATATGTACATAAATATATGTAATAAAGGTTTTTTTTAAAAGAAAACTTGAGAAGCTTTAAAGATACCATTTTATTCTTATGCTATAATTTTTTTTTTTGATAAAGAAATGCTTTTCTATTTTGCATAATCGTTTTTCAGTCTCAAAAATTATATGGAGATACTGTAATATAGACAAATATATTATGTCTATTATATAAATGTATATAAGGCATTATCATTTACACTGAGGCCTCAAACATCAAAACTCAGTAAGGTTTATAAATAAGAGAGTTATGCTTAAGCTACATTAAAGGGTCGCAATCCTGAAAACTACCCAAAAAACTGTATCACTAATTTGATTATTGTACTCTTTTACCTTGATGAGCCAGTATTAGGGCAAAGACCTTTACATATGTTAATGCAATATAATATTAAAAATCTTAGTTTCATTAAATAATGTGTGGTCATCTAAATCGGAGGTTGAACACAAAATCATTACTCAATCAAATTTGATGTTACTTATTTTATTTTTCTCTGCTGGAAATTGATTCAAGTATCTTAAAAGATGTTTATTCTACCATTCTATCACTGTGATTAAACTGCATGTGACCTTGAATGCATTTATTACATGCTAATAGCCATATATATTAAGCAATTTTTCCCCATTCAACTGTTTATTATTAAAATTTCAATTTAAATGTTTTGGATTGCTCTTATTGTAAATATATTTCAGTATATAAAAGACATTTTTCATCTTATTATCCAGGGTAAAATTGAGATGATAGAATAAATTAATTTAAGCGAATGGCAAACAATAACAAAATATGACTTATAGTTTTGCAATCCGTCTTCAGGAAGATATCTTAATAAACATACATATAGAAAACATTACATATTGTACCTACCATCTTAGGTGCATCTAAATTAAGTGTATAATTTTAAAAACTGTTTATAAATATAAATAGTCAAAATAAGAGTCATAGATCACATGACCCTATACTCTTAAGCTTGTAATTTATAAACAATGAGGATTGCTAATTTCTCAACAAGCTTTGTGATAAATGCTTAGATAGAGAAAGCATTTAAAATATCTGTCAGAACCCCCCCCCCAACCTCTAACCATGGTTTCATGCTCTGGCACTCCTCAGAGAGGTGCTAGAGTAGGTTCAGACACTAGATATAAAAACACTAACCCAAAGCCAGCATTTAACTAAAAGTTATCTATTGAGTGGAAAATCTGAAATTTTCAGACACCTACATGTCTTCAAACCCAGCTATCCAACTCAAACAGCTATATGAGGCTGAGAGATCTTCAGCCATACCATATATTAGTAGTCTTAGCAATATAACATTGCATAAGACTTAAGGCATAAATTATAAATAGTCAAAATAAGAGTCATAGATCACATGACCTTATACTCTTAAGCTTGTAAGTTATAAACAATGAGGATTGCCAATTCTCTAGCTAAGCATTTATCACAAAGCTTGTTGAGGAATTGGCAATCCTCATTGTTTATAGATATATATTGTTTTCATTTTTCTTTATTATTTTTTTACATAATTATGACATAAATGCATTATTATAATTGGTTAAATTAATAATTCTTTTTATTATATTTATTGTTTTTTTCAAATAATATTTCATTTTTCATAAATGAATAAATATTATCTTCTACTTCAGCAGGTTGTAAATCTAAAATTTTATTTTAATATAAAAGTTCCTTTTTTTGTACTATGATGTGAAAAAAAGATTTTGAAAATTGTATTGTTTTTTGTCAGTCTGCTTCAATGCTTTTTACACCATATTTTACAAATTCTTTAATTTAATATATTTCATTTTAAAAATTTACTCCTATTCTTCCATTTAACTTTATTTTTTTAAAAAAATGAAATCATGGCTGTATTTGAAATTTCTATAGCAGCAGTACTTTCTGAGTTTTTTTCCCAATAAAATAAAATTTTCACTGTATAAATTCCTCATTGTATTATTAAAATATGTTAAACTCTAATAATTTACCATATTTCTAATTCAAACTCAGACTTTCACATGACCTACTACTCTCAGTGCCATCTCATATTGCTGATCCACCTGATCACACACATGTTGAAAAGATAAATAATCACCAATGTCAACATAAGTAGGATGACAACCTTGGCACTAACAAGGGCTTTGAACATTCCACCATCAGATTTTTAATGAAATGAAAGGCTGAAGAGTTGTGAGTTGAAATAGTTTGAAGCCTGTCCATTAAAGTATGAAGATTGGCTATCTTAATATAAAGCTGAGCACTGATTATATATGTGTGTGAGGATAGTAATCTAGACCAATTGATGATTGCTGGTTTAGCATGAAATATTGGTGATTATTTATCTTTTCAACATGTGTGTGATCAGGTGGATCAGCAATATGAGATGGCACTGAGAGTAGTGGGTCGTGTGAAAGTCTGAGTTCAAATTCCGCATATATTACATATATAAATGCAGGTTTAAGCCTGTACAATGTTCTAACATATTTCTAATTGTAAATATCCATGTTTATATGTTGTTGGTAATCATTATAATAAGAATACAATATGAATATTTCATGTTATAAGGAACTAGATTTAAAAAACAAAAACAGATTAAAGCATTACTTTTTATTTCTTTGTATTATTCCTTTTAATTTATTAATTTGTTAAATAAGTTTTGTATGTTGATTTTTTTTAATTCATTCTTTATATGAATTTTCTACTAGTCTAATTTAAATGCTAAAAAATTAATAATTTTTTTTTTCAAAAAATACTTAGAAAAATTAGCATTTGAAAGATATTTTAGAGTACAAAAATATAATTTAACTTGAAAAAAATTAATTTCAAACTATTTTTTTTTTGTTTCAAAAATTATTTCTCATGTCAATAATTAATTTAAAAATCTTGATGCTATGTCAAAGATATTTTTTATTATTAGTTAAATTAAAAATGTATGCATTAATGATAAAAATAATAATTATACATTGTAATGTTTGATTTTGTTTTTTGATTAAATTCATATTGTATATGCAAGTGTGGGATCATACTTCTAATTTAAGAAATGATGAAATAAATTTTATAGCTTTAAAAATGTTAAGCTGTTCAGTTTTTTAATTGTTATAAGAAAATAGAAATAATATAAAAATCATGACATCAAATTCATAATAGATTTAATGAGAGTTGTAACATTCAGTAGCAGTGATTTATTTATTTTTTTATTTGGAAGGCAATATATTTTTTATTTTCTGAAAAATTTTAATAGACAATGTAACTTTAAAATTGGAACGATTGAATAAATTATGACCTAAAGTAGTAATTATTGATTTAATACTGTTTTTTTTCTTTCATACTTAAAAGTCTAGTGTAAGAATTGTAATATGATATCCATACTTATTAATTATTGATATACTTTGTATTATTTTTATTTAATCACACATATTTGACAAAAACAAAATCGAGAAGATTCAGTATTTAAAATTTATGATGTTAATAATCATTATGTAAATAATTTTTAGATTTTTAAAAATTAGATTTAATTACATAATTATTTTACGCAGCAGTTTTAATAACGACAATTCATTCTACTTATTTATTAATTTAATGGGCATAAGTTTTGGAATCATTAATAAAATGCTGATTTTCTTTTATTATTATATGAATGGATAAAATACGTGTGGGGAGAAAGTGAATCAAAATAATAAATTCAGGATGGCAATACAGTACTTTGTTTTTAAGAAAATGTTTTATAATTATATAAGAAACATGATTAACATTTAGTGTATGTGTTACAGATATATAAATACCAAGGATGAAAAAAGTATATAATTTAGTTAGAAAAAAATAATTAAATTTATAGAAAATGAATAAAAAAAATAGTTTGGATTTACAGAATACAAAGAATTATTGATAACGCTAAAACGAATTTGTTGTTGTTTAATGCAAGGACAGGAAGAGAATGCAAGGAGTTAAATAAAGATTTGCATTTTAAATATAGTTTATATTCAGATGGGGAAAAGATTATTTCAGGGTAAGATGTTGAAAGATAATTATAATAAACTATGTAAAGAGTAAAACAAATTTAAAAATAATGAGAGTGAAAGAGATAGCTATTTAGTTTAATTGAGGAATAAAAGAAAATAATAGAGGAACTATTAAAAAAGCTTTTATTAAAATGGAGTAGGAGGATTAAAAAATAAACCCGAGCTAAAAAAAATAATTCAGTCATAAAGAGTAAGAAGTAGATGAATTTATTGAAGTAAGTAAGAGTTTTAGAGGAAGGATATGTTTAACTTAGCTAACAGTGTTTCTGGGCATATAGTCTATATGCAGAATCTTATGACTTTAAGGATAAGATATTTTACATACGTTACATTCCATCACAAAATCTGATAATAAATAATCTTAATTATTCTAAATAAAAATTGTTCATAAAAAGAGAGAATATTTTAATTTTTACTTAAAAGATACTTGGAGAATAGATTAAAATGCTGTTTTAATAGCAAAACTATACTATCTATAATCAATTATCATTTGATTTTCTTAATCAAAGTATTAATTATTGGATTTGACTTAAATTGTCTAAATAGTATACCTAATTCAATTTCAAATTGCATTGGTGGTCGAGAGGTCAGCGCGACTGCCTTGCACTTGCAGGTAGTTGCCCGGGTTGCGGGTTCGCGTCCCGGCCGATGCTATGACACTTAAAAAAAATATAAAAAAAATATGAATTTTTTTTACAGTACAGACTTTTTCATATCTGCACTGCTATATGTAATATATAGGAGGTTTAAACTCAGACTTTCATACGACCCTCAACAATCCATGCTATCTCATACTGCTGATAAACTTACTCACGCACATGTCGAAAAGATTATTCTTTTCGACATGTGTGTAGCATGGATAGTTGAGAGTCGTGTGAAAGTCTGAGTTCAAACCCCTTAATTCAATTTCTTATATTTTCTATTACTGTTAATTTATTTATTGAATTTTTTTAAAACAACTTAAAACACAGATTTTTGATACCAATTCTATGATTTATTATAATTGATATTTAATTATAAATGCATTTTTTAAAGATAATTTTATTTACATTGAGTTCAATTTAAACTTATTTAATTATACAGTAAATCTGTTAAATTATTTATAATATGTGAATAGACAACAGTTTATATACAAAATTTGTGAAAGTTATTCCCCCTCCCCCTTGTATCTGCAAACGTAATTTAAATTGTACCACTTTTATCAATGTTGAAAAATTTTAGTAAGCAGTATCTCGAAGAAATGTAACCGAGTATATGCATAAACGCATGTGAAATAAGCTTTAAATTTGTAAAGTTAGCAAAATTTGCCTAGAGCAGTTTTGACTAACTAATTGTATTAGTTTTAGTCATATCATTGATGGTAAAAAGAAAAGTGTGGGCTTATTAAAGAGATGAGAATAAGTAATTAGCATATTTGAATGGCAAATTATTTATTTAAATTGGCCGTTTTTTCGAAAGAGAAATGCAAATGTTAATTGTGTATTAATCACATGCCAGACTTCTTTTACCTTACATTTGGCATCGTTGCATTCAGAATAGACCACACTAGCAGATGTAAGCTCAAAGATGTGACCAGAGCTGGATTTGTGAACGTAAAAAAATGATCTGGCATCAGTTTGAGTTTTGGCGTAGTTATATACGTACTGGGGTTACACAATTTGAGTGGACAAGTTGTCATGTGATTCCCCATAATATACAGCATGGTAGTTAGTGTGGATGCATGCAATTTCGTATGCTATTTGTGACTTTTGGTTTAGGTGTGCAGAATATTTTTGTATTGTTGATAAAGTAATTAAGTGTGGGAGGGGTATGAAGGCCTATTTGATGATTAAATAATATGTTTATTTACAATAATCAGCATTTAATGGAGTATTAAAACTTAAATGTAATTCTTTTATGCATACATGTGAATATGAGTGTGTATGTATATTGTATTAAAGGAAATACTGTCAGAAACAATATATTTCTGGATATATTTTTTGCATTTCAAATTTATATGCTCCTCTTTAGAAATACATTTAAATTAAATATTTTTTTTAAAATATTCAATATAATTTTATATTTATTTTTTAACTAATTATTTTGTGATTATATATATAGAGAGAACAACATGTTAGTGGTTTGTCTATTATAATCTATGCCACTTTGTTTTATTTTATGTTATTTAAAACCATTAGTACTTTTGATTTACATTGGGTAAAATGTCTTTTAATAATAATAAATGTAGGAGATTTGAACACAGACTTTCAAGCACTCTTCAACTATCCACTCTATCTCATACTACTGATACACATGACCACATACATGTAAAAAATATAAATAATCACCAATATATGTATTTTGTGCTAAACCAGCACTCATCAGTTGATCTAGATTATCACCTTCCACCCATATATATAATCAGTGCTCAGTTTATATTAAGATAGCAAATCTTCATACTTTAATGGAAAGGCTTCAATCTACTCCAACCTCCAACTCTTCAGCCATCCATTAATAAAAAGAAATAACTAATGTTTAAAGTTTTCATATTTATAAAAAAAAAATCACAGAAATTAGATTTTGGTCATGTTATAAGAACTATTTGTTCATTGGAAAGAAATTAATGCTTGGTAAGGTCGAATGCAAAAAGGGTAGAATTAACACACTGTGAGGAATAAAGGAAAAGTCTTTATATGTAAAATCTCCAGTGGTAGTATTAATTCATTGGAGTATCTGACATAAAATGCATATCCAAAAAAAATCATTTTGGTCTCTATATTCTTTCCTGAGTTAGCATTACTTTTTTGCTTTTAAGGAAAGCATGTTAGGAAACAATATAATTTTAAAGGTTTTCCCTCCTACCATCGTTTTCATAACAACTAGTTTACTTGCATTATAACTTATGCTTTTGAGTTATTTTTTCAGATTAATGTTAAAAGAATACTAATAAATGAATCTTTCAGTTATTAATTGATATGAAGTAATTACAAAATTGTATCAAGTAATCAGATCTTTCAACTGAATCTCATAAAACAAGACACTATGATCATCAAATGAAGAAGCTGACGACTTCTACTCAGCTTTTGTTGACATTAAAATACCTTTGGGAATTACAATTAACATTCCCAGTTATAGATATCAAATATTTAACTCTAAGATTGACAGATGAAAAATTTTATTAGAATAAAATTATAAGCTTCATTTTTTACAGTACTTCTTTATCTTAAATCTAATACTACCAATAGATATTGATGAATTTGTTTTTTACTTTGTTAAACCAGAAATATTCTAAGAACAGATAACATACTTTCAGGATTTATATAAAAAATTAATCGAAAATTAAAACTAGAGCATGGGTGGCAAAGCTAAAGCAGTCTTAAAACCTAATAGACCTAATATTGATTATATATATATTATAATCTTATAAAATATTATGTTAGTAGTTGGCAACCATTTTATTTAAAACAGGCAAATTAAGGTGAGAACTAAGAATAAGTTTTATCTTTAACAACTAATGTTGGAAAAAGTTTTGAAAATGAAGATTGTGATACCTTTATTGATCTAACTTCTGCCTTTACTCTGGATTTATTCTAAAAGTCCTGAGGCTCTTTAATATAGCAAACCAAAAATTTATTTAGCAAGATATTCTAACCCCAAAATTTTCTAAATGATTCCCAATGGTAATCAACGAAAGTACAAAATGGTATAGAATAGTCTCCTATAAGATTAAGTTTAGATAATATTAATGTATCTAAACAAAACATCCTCTGGTGATTCTATATGAAAACCTGATATGGTATACTGAAAATGGTCATCATATTTCTAAATAATTTGTGTTATATGTTTTTTGTGTGTTTGAGCTTATGTATAGTAAAAATATTAGCCTCCAGATTTGTGATGGTTCTGTTTATGAAACAGTAAAATCATTTATCACATTATTTTACAATACTCAGTTGTAATTATAAATTTATTTAATGCACATTGATTACATAATTAATATTTACTAAAGCAATAAACCTAAAGCAGGTGTGGTTGAAAATGTGGAGAGAGGGACCTCTACAGGTCTTAACCACAAGCTTACGCATTGAATAGCTTCACACTCTCAGATCTAACCGCTTCAGCTTCATCTATTTATATAGAAAGTAGGTTGAAGTAAAGAAGGGGTTCCCCTTTTTTCTTCCAATTCATAAGCTTGTGATTAAGACCTGTAGAGGTCCCTACCTCACATTTTCAACTGCATGTGCTTTAGGTTTACCTTAGTAAATACTCAGTTATGATCATATAAAATCATGTTGAATGAATATTTCCTGTACATAAATTACTTTCCAGTGATAATGGTATTATTATTAAACATACTATATATTTATATGTTTTAAAAAGACTAATTTTAAGATGGAAATTTAAATTAACTTAACTTTTAACTTATATTTTTATTAATCTTTTTTGGATAACAATTTATGTCTGCACCCAGATGGAAACTCTGCTTGGTATATATTTAAATATTGTTTATTGATAATAATCAAATGGTGTACTACTCATAAATTCATAAGAAGTTCAAACATTGGAAGTAACAGAATTGGGCTTCATCCATGGACCTTCAGTTCTAGACTCTCCACCGACAAAGATTTAAATCATAAGCTTTCATGGTTAAGTAACTAGGTAATGCACATGAAATAATATAATGGCTACCATAACATGTTATATTTATTAGAACAAGATATTATTTTGATTAAAATAAGATTAAGAAGTTGTAGTTCTATGATAATGACTCTGTTTTAACAAATAAAAGATTTTAAAAAAACATACACAGTTTAAAATTAAAACAATCTTGCTCCTGAAGACTAAAACTTTAACATTTTTCAAAAAAGGAATTAAATAAGGTTTTACTTCAATGATATATATATAAATCTATAAGTGCTTTGTGCACAGACAATGAAACTTTAAATTTAATTGTATATTAAGCCAAGCACTTTCAGGAGATATGTACTCCCATATTCATGGCTAGGCGTGTAATGAGAAAATATCTATAATGCATATGATATGCAAATATATGTAAATTTGAGTGCGCCATTTATGACGTCCACTTTCTTAATATGAAGAAGCAAGCTTCTTTTCTGTTAATTGCTGCAGGATCACTTGCTATGTAGCAAGCCTCTTTAACCTTGTGTTTTGCATTGTTTCTCTCGGTACAAACAATACTCGCTGCTTGTGTTCAGTGAGTACTGAATTACCCAGTACCTTGGTTTTGGTCCTAGGTTTTTCCTTTTAATTTCTAGCTGAGAATAGCTAGATATCCATTGACCAATCAATATTAGATGATATTGAGATGAATTAGCTGATTTTTTTAAAAATTCTATTCATACTTAAAATTCATATCCTATATAGATTTTTAAAGCAGGAATGATCAAATTTGACAAATTAACAGATTTAATTTTTCACTAGAAATTCACAAAATATATTTTTCAGTTATAATAATAAGTGAATAATTTACATTTTCTTTCTTTATATATCTTTGAAATATAACTATAATGAATTTTACAAGCTCAAAAATATCCCAAAATGTAACACTGCTCCCATTTCATAAACCAGTCACTTTAGATGATGCTTGGAATTTGTAATGAAACAACCATGATGAATACAGCAGAAAGAATTACACAGAAAATTACAAGATAAATACAATATTAGCAACTTAATTAACAGTGTTTGTAATAATAAATATTCATCCTTTTTTAAAATTAAAGATTTGAAATAAAGAAGAGATAGTCAAGAATAGATCTGAGATTATTTAATTACTCAAAAAAAAAAAAAAAATACACGAGAAATTCTAATTAAATGAAGAAATCCCAAAATTAATAATTATAATGTAATGAATTGTTTTTTTTTTTTCTGTATTGGGCTGTAATCAACTGATTATAGGCATTTAGATATATGGTGTAGCTTTTATGAAGTATTATAACTTTATCTTTCTTATTGCATTGCCAAATCCATATAATATTAATATCATTTATGTTCTTTATTACTTTTTACAATGCTTTTTTACAACCCATTATTGACAGTTTCGATTGTCCCAGCAATCTTCTTCAGAACTTTTATTTAGATTTGGAAATTTTAGTCATTAGTGGGTTGTAAAAAAAGCATTTAAAAAATAATAAAGAACATAAATGATATTAATTTTTTACAGCAGTTTTTAATAATTCATGATTTATATATGTGTGAGTGTATATATAAGAATGATGAAAGTATTTTTTTAAATCATAATTATCTTTTTTTTACACTGACTTATCTTTTGCAAAGAACTTTTCAGAAGCAAAACTTATCATCAATTATTTAAGAGCTCTATTTTCACATAGCAAAACATTTTTATAGGTTTCTTAGTGACCTTATCAGTTAAAATTATTTTTAAAATTAATTATTTTCTTTTTTTATATTTTAATATATTTCTCTATTAAATTATTAACGCTAAAATATATATTCATTATGCACTTATTATTTTATATATAAAATATTAAATAGGATATTTTTAAACTTTGTAAAGTTCAAATAAAAAGTGAAAATACAGTTGATATGAAAAGTATTCTTATACTTTCTATAAAGACACAAATATTGAAAGTAAAAATGGAATGGGATTTACTATAAACATAAAATTGAAGAACAATATTGTGGAGTTTGATGGGATATTAGATACAATGGCAAGATGAGTTATTAAATATAACGGAAAACACCATGTGCCATTAATTTAAGTTTATATATTCAGAAATTCTCATTCTGATCAAGAATCGGGGGATTTTTATGTAGCTATACAAAATGATGTTGATAAGAAATGGAATAATTTAATACCAGAATTGTAAAATGATTGAAAAGACAAAAATGTTGTAAGTGAATTTGAATTGGAATCTGGAATTGATAGACACAATAGATTTGTAGAATTAACAGAAAAAGAAAATTTATACATTCCAATTATTTTTTTTAAAGAATCCAAAATAGAAATAGACATGAAAGCATCTTAACATAGATATATTATATTATCAGATTAATAATTTGACTATAGAAAATGTATATTTCAAGGCAATAATGAATTTAATAAATTCAACGCAGGAAATGGTCATAAATTAGTGACATACGATATTTATAAATGCACCCCCCCCCCAAACAAAAACTGTTAATGATGACAGCACATTCACAATTGACATTCCTAACCTTTGAAATAATTTAAGCTAGATTTAAAGGTCATCTTAAAGTATTAATAGAATTAAATGGAGAGTCAAATTTGAATGAATTTAATATGATGACAACTGATATATATCACATGATCAAAAATACGTACAAACGATGCACAAACTTCTTTATAAATCTTGATTTATTATAATAAGAATTATTATAATATGCAATAATATACATCAAATCAAGATTTATAAAGAGGTTTGTGCATGGATCATGGATTGCATACATTTTGAAACTAATGGGCTATTTTTAATATAGAAGACTGTGTTTGTTATTTTTTAATTGATTTGCATCACATGATAACCATTTCATATTGCTTACACAAACTGTTAAATCAGTAGTAAACTCTATTTACAGCAATGCCACCCAATCAATAGAGGCATGAAGATTTATGCATAAAATCCCTATCTAGTGCCTACTCATCCAATACTCCCAGACTAGTGTCTAGCTTGTGGCTTTCATCAGTGAGGAGCCTTGGATCTGAGAGATTTTAGAATCCAATGCAAACTTCAAGCAACCTTATTTTACTTATTTAGTTAACTATAAAGCTATGAGTTCAAGTTAAAGGCACAAATAATGTTTTTAATCCAAGCTTATTTGCTTGTATAGTCATATATATCTGAACACAATTCAGAATCCATACATTTTGGTATCTTTGATTTTTCAAAAAAACCACAGACACCATCATCATATGGGGGAAATGGTATTAAACTACTATAACATCACCTTATCATCATTTCCTATGCTTCTATAATTTTCTAAAATAGTAGGAAACTCCACCCAATGCAACTTTTATAGTTGTCCATATAGGTACAATGTGGCTGCTTGAGGGTTGCATTAGATCCTACGATTTGCATGAAGTGCTCTTAGACTCAACACTAATGAATCACAAGCTAGAAACTAGTTAGGGGATATTGGATGAATACACACTAGATAGGGATTTCATGCATGAATCTTTTTGCATCCACTGATTAGTAAGGCAAGCACTAAGTGGCACTACTGATGGAAAGTTTGCTACCATTTTGTAACTGATATTATATTAAAAACAAGTATATATGTAATGACATATAAAAGCAGCCATTCTCCAGTAAAGGTTTTGAGACAAGTTATTTTAAAAAATATTCATTTAAAAAAACTGGCTGTTTTCAATTTAAAAAATGGCATGGAGAACAATTAATGATGACATAAGAAAAAAAGTGTGATTTGGCAAGAGAAAAGAACAAAAGTCTTAAAAATACAATACATTCAGAATTGAAAGGGAATTTGTTACACCAAATAAAATAAAAATGGTGTTATTTTTAAAAGAAGTACTTTACAAAATATATGGAAGAATTTTATAAAAACTCTATAGTAAAAAAAAAAATTAGAGAACAACAAAAAAAAAAAAAACATCAAACAAATGTTGGAAGCGCAATATTGAAAAATAAGCATTTTAAATAAATGAGACTAAGCCTGCAATAAAATCTGTGAAAAATGAAAAAGCCCTATTATTATAATTCATAATTGAATTGTTATTAATATTTTAAAAGAAACATGTAAAGAAATAAAGAAAAATTTAACAGATGTATTTATCAAATATCTAAATAATAATGAATATCTAATGATTGGAAGAAAGCAGTGGTAATATTGATATTTAAGAAAGATTTGAAATACCAGGCACTCTTAAACCTGGAGCCTAATTGTAAATATAGGAGATTTAAACTCAGACTTTCAAGCAACTTCACTATCCACACTATCTCATACTACTGATACACATGATCACACACATGCAGAAAAGATAATTACCAATATTCGTACTTTGTGCTAAACCAGCATTTGTCAGTTGGTCCAGATTACCATCTCCCATACATATATATAATCAGTGCTCAGTTTATATTAAGATAGCAAATCCTTACACTTTAATGGACAGGCTTCAACCTATTCCAACCCCCAATATTGGCATCAGCATGGGATTTGAAAATTCTATCATCAGATTTTCAATAGTATGGATGGCTGAAGAGTTGGGGGGTTGGAGTAGGTTGAAGCCCATCCATTAAAGTGTAAGGATTTGCTATCTTAATATAAACTGAGCACTGATTATATATATATGTATGGGAGATGGTAATCTGGGCCAATTGATGAGTGCTGGTTTAGCACAATATATATATATATATATATTGGTGATTATTTATCTTTTCTGCATGTATGTGATCATGTGTATCAGTAATATGAGATAGTGTGGATAGTGAAGTGGCTTGAAAGTCTGAGTTCAAATCCCCTATATTTATATTTAAGAAAGATGAAAAATAAGATATTACACATTATCTTTGCTAATATCCTTACAACTTATCTACAGAGAACTTTAGACTTAGAATAACCAAAAAAATAAGCTAGTTTAAAAAATAATGATAGATTACATTCAAGTATTGAGAGAAGTTATCAAAAAGGACCAAAGAATATGCTTTGGGTGTGTAAATTACTAAAAAGCATTAGACTCTACAAATATTTTTTATGGTAATTAAAATTTAGAAACATAAAGATGGAACCAGGCTATTACCAAATTCTAAAGAATATTATCAAAATGCAGTAGAAGTAATTAAGATATAAGGCATCATTACTAAGATTAATATTGAAAATTGTGTATATTTGAATGATTTTTTCTCTCCAAAAATATTGTTCAATGGATTAATATTAATTTAGTTAAATTAAAATTTTCTACTCATTTCTTTTTTAAAAAAAACATATTTCTTCTATTTTAAATCTAATATGTGACTATTATTAATCAAGATTATTCAAATTCTATAATGTATGCTACTTAAGAATACCACTTTTGCTAAAAGTATTATTTTAGTGTTTTTGTTGGTTTATTTATATATTTATTAAATTAATAATATGCTATTGTCATTAATGTATAATTGTTTAATTAATAGTAGTAATTGTATGGTTAGTTGCTCAGAAGGTCATTTGATAATCGAGCAATCTAGTCGCAGAATGAATATTTGATAGTTCCATTTGGTTATCCCAAACCACACCATATTAATTGAAAATCAGTCATGGGGAATCTTCATCTCTTTCACTCTACTATTAGGTTAAATTGTAAAGAGAAGTTCAGGCTTTTGATCATCATCTTGATCCTTTGCTTTTATTAAATCAATTATATTACAAAATATAACAGTGATGTGTTATTTAAAACATCTATACGGCTTAGTTGCTCATACATTACCAAACATCACTGGGTTCATATCACATTCTTGATCATTGCATTTTTTCGTATGACAAAAATATAAAAACAAGTATTTTTACTGACCTAAAGTATTAGAAAGCACAAAACTATAAGTTCAAAAATAGCAATGTCCATAGAATTGCAATACTAAATATTTGGGATATTGTCTAGTTACTGGAAAATATGTCTTTAATGAGTAAAGTAGAGTAAATAATGTAAAATTATGCTTAGAAAGATGAATTTGGATGTGCAGAATAGTCAATTTACTCTTCTCAGGCACGTTCACAAATCTATATATTGTTTGCATTATTGAGAAAATGAGAATATTTTCAAATACATGTTATTCTTTAATGCTTTGACAAATCATAGTATATTTGAATAATCTTTCTACCAATTATTCTAATTATTAATCTATTTTAATTATTTTTATTTTATAAAATGATGCAGTTAACTTATATATATATAATAGCAAACAAAATAAATATAGTAATCAAAATATTCTAGAATATTTTGAATATATATATATCACATAATAACAACCAAAGCTTAATTATACCATAAAATCTACAATCTGTTGTCAAGGCAATCTCTATAAGTAAAAGATAATTATTGTGAATAATTATTTTCTAAAACAGACAGTTATAAATTTGTACACACTCACACACATATGACATTATTATATAAAATCTTCAGCTTCAAATTTGCTTTCCAGTATATACATTTAAAAATGCTTACAAATGTTTATCTTTTTTTTTTAATCTATGCATATTTTCTTAAATATAACTGTTTAAAAAAACTTGTTAAAGTTTGTAGTGCATAAAAACGATTGTGCCTTGGTTATTTAATGTAATATTTTTATATATAGTATTTTTTTTTACTAAATATCCTTTAGATATGTTTAAAAGTTACATTATTGAATTTAAACATCTACCTCAAAGTAGGATTAGAATTTTGAGAACTGATGGAAAAAAAATTAGAGCAACTATCTTTTCAATATCCATTAGATATCTTTACAGTGAAATATTAGTTCGTGAAGAAAAATGTATCCAAAATAGAATAAAATACATTCAGTATTATTTATGTATTTAATAATGATTATATGTTTAATAAGGTGTTTTTTCCAATTGATCTGTTCTAAAATGTAATTGTTTATATCTATTATTATAATACATATTGCAACTATTTAAGAGGTTCTGCTTTCAGTATTCATTGGTATATCAGTTATTAGTCAATCCAGTTATTTTACATTATTTATTTCTTTTAAAGAAAGGTATTCCATTATACATGACCCTGGCCACTCACTGATGATCCTAGAGATAAACTATTATTAAAAGAACTAATGAAGAAAAAAATAATTTTATTCTGATGATCATATATTTCAAATATTACCTACTACTTAGTTTTTTATTTTATTAAATACCTGCTTACATATATATTGTAAAATTACATATATGAGCATCCTTGAGTATCCTATTTATTATGGAACCATTGATCAACTTTGCTCTTTAAAAAAATGGAGAAATTAGGAGGAACCTCATAGATAAGTATATGAAATTTCTACTGGCTAATGCCTTTGGCAGAATGGCTGAGTTGGTTAGAGTATTATACTAAAATTCAATATTCAAGAATCTAATGTCCAAGTTTAATTCCCATGCTAGTACTGTCACTGTTCAGGCCAGCAATACCCAAATAAGAGAGTAGAATAATACATCTTATAATGTTATGCACGTACTAACCTGTATGCTATTACTAACAGTTGAATGTAATTGGAAAATTTTAATAAAGTTAAATTTCTCTAAAGACATTCAATACTTAACATTAAGCTATGGAAGTAGTCCAATTTATAAATACAACTAAAATACAATCATCACAAACCTTCAGGAAAACACTTTTAGTGTTTGGTGGTTTTAAAAAAAATATATCTGATTTCTCACAAAACATACCATTTATTTATTTACATTATATAAATACTAATCTATTAAACTCTTATCAAAAGGGATTTAGATCAACAACAAATATTAAGGTTCAAATATTTGAACCAATTAATTACATTTTAATCTCAATATATCAGCTATAAAATTCAAGCCAGTTTTTTTTACATAATATATATTGCATTATTTTTTTTAATCTGAATTAGTCACATTTAAATATAAGATTATTCCATTGTTATATAGATAGGAAAGTCATACTTAGTATAAAGTTTATTAATTGCAATAGTAAAACTCCCTTTTAATTTTCTAACCATTATTTGGCAATATTATGATTATTTTATTTTTTATTTTTTACTTTAGATTTGACTTATATACCATCTTATATCACTCAATATACATCACACAGTAATTATAATTATATATTGGATTATTTCTTCACAATCTAATATTAGTTGTTAAATGTTTTTAAAAAAATTCAAATTTTATTTAAACTTTTTAATATATAGAATATATGAGCACAGACTTTCAGATGATCCATCACTCTCCACTCTATCTAATAACACTGATACACTCAAGCACATATATGCTGAAAAGATAAATAATCACCAATAAACGTATTTCATACTAAACCAGCAATTATCAGTTGGTCCAGATTATCATCTCCCACACATATATACTATAAGTGCTCAGATATATATTAAGATAGACAATCTTTATACTTTAATGGACAGGCTCCAATCTACTACACACTCCAACTCTTCAACCGTCCATCCAATTGAAAATCTGATGATGGAATGCTCAAAGGCCACCCTGAGGCCGAGATTCTTGTCACACCCATGTTGACCTAAGGTCAATCTGAACCCCACATGTACAGGACATAATCCATTTAATACATATGCAAGGATGGGCAGACATCTCTACAATGTAATAACTGAAACATGGGCTTATTATATACCCTATATATTACATATATAGACACAGGTGTATAATAAACCTGTGTTTCAGTTATTAAACTTTTTAAATACATTCAACTGCTAGTAATAGCACACATTAGAATATAACAGTATGTTTCAAATGGTCATCTCTCATCTTCATAAGATGTTGCTGGCCAGAACAGTGACCATAATAGTGTAGGAATTGAAACAGGAATCTTTAAATTCATGAAGATTGAATTTAGAGGTAATTTATTTTACTTAAAATATAATCATTCTTATGTATCCTATAGCCATTCATATATTAATTAAAAATAGACTAAACACTTATTCAATATTCATACTTAATCAATAATCAAATATTTTATCAATTAAGAAATCATATGAAATTTGAGAACTGAGCATGATAAAGTTGAATTTTAATCCATACAACTTTGATTATTGGATTTATTTTTCCATCATTGCACTAAACTACACATAGCAATAAATATACTAATAATTTACATGTTTATGCAGCTGTTGAATAACTACAGTAATTTATCTGTTGAATAGAAGCTAAGAATTACATGTACACATTGAAAACACCAGAGATATTTAAAAAAAAGAGTTGTATATAGATGAAAAATCTCATTATGAATAATTTTTATATATTTATAAATAAAAACCTGCTTTTAGCTGCATATCCTAATGAAGAAAATATCTACATTACTGAAAAGAAAATCATCTTTTAGAAAAAATACCATATGTTTTCAGAAGTAGTTCTTATTATTCCATTCCAGAGCCATTAATTAGAAGCTTGGTTAATCAATATACAATAGATGATAATACTATTATATCCACTTTCATTGATAATTCAAGATTACAATAAATGGTTCTGGAGTTGAATGATCAGAACTGTAGCTGAAATCATGTTAAGTATAAAAAGAATATCATGTGATTTTTTTTTTATTAAAAAACAATCATAGTGGACACAGAAATCAAACAACCATCAAATATTCAAATGGATGATCTGTAAAAGGAGACATTTTATCTGGAGTGAAATTAATTAGGGAAGATAAACAGCTGAAGGCTTCTTAAAAAAGTTTTGAAAATTTCAGTAAGTAAGATTAATAACACATAAGTATTGAAAAGAGGATATTTATTTTAAAAAAATTAGGAATAGTTTTTTTCTTTTTTTTTTTTCTTTTTACCAAATTTTCAGTACTAATAGATACCAAATGTTAGTGCTCAATAAATCCTTATTCAATCTGTCCTAATCAATACCCCCAGACTAATTTAGCTTGATAATAAAACAGAGATGTAAATTAAAGAAAAATGTATTAAATCCTAAAAATCCAGGTACTGTTCCAAGAACCATAACTCTTCACTGATGAAAGCCATAAGCTAGAAACCAGCCTGGTATTATTGGATAGGACAGCACTGGATAGGAATTTATTAAGCATAATTATATGATAGCTTACATTATATGGTATAAAGTTGGTAAAAAAAAAAAATAACAGCATGCTATTGAAACAGTAATGTGTAATCTGAATCATGTGATGCAATCATGTGCTAATTTTTTGTTATAACAATGACGTTTGTGTGGTGTTTGTAACAGTAGTTGATTAATTACTTGACATAGAATAATTCCATAAAAATCTAACTTATGTATAATTTTATACAAATAATACAAAGGGCAGAAAATGAATTTTATATATATCTGTTTTTTTGTTGGCTGAGACATTTACTTTTTAAAACCTTATTGCTTTGAAAAGTATGTTTAAAGCAAACATATGAATGTATAGTGAGAAAAATTCTTTCATCTTATTTAACAATATATTTTTTTCATGTCAAGAGTTTTTATAGGAGGGATTTTTTTAAAGAACTATGGGAGGAATTAATCAAATAGATATAATGCAATCAATTTAGATTTTTCATGAGTATATTAATTAACAAGGAAATTAACAAAAAATATCGGACAGAATGATTTTGAGACAAAAAAAAGAGTTAAAATAACCTCTGACCTTATTTGTAACAGTATCATTAATTGCAAGGGAGAATAATATTTTACTAATGGAATTAATATTTTAAACATATAATAACAGATGTAGGATTCTTACTACAAATTATTAAGATTATATAGTGTGTATTATAGCATTATATTGTATAAATGGTTTCTGAATGATTGTATTTTAAATCATTGCAATACAATGTTTTATATAGAGTGTTATTATTTTTGGGTTAGCTGTTAATATGATGTTATTTTTTAGTTGTACAGTACTTGATTTGTTAAGTCTTAAAAACATTTGAGAATGAATGAATGTATTATAGTACTTGCATTAAACCTACAAATATTTGAGGATGAATTCATCAATAGGTATACTTATATGTATATATGAATTAGTTTATCACCATAATGAATTCTAGTAGTATATACCTTTTAAAGTGTGATTAAACTTAAATGAGCAGAAATAGATATGTATATGTTTGATAATTAAAAATTATTCTACACTAATAAAGCGTGATAAACAGAGCACAAAAACATTAATTATAAACAACAATTAGCCAAGCGCTTTTGGTATTGTATACCAGAATCATGGCAACATACTGGTTGATTATGGTTATATGGCATCATTGGATGTATGTAAGTTGTATGGATCAGTGGACCATAATAAATCGATAAGTGTAATTAATAAACTTTTGATGGATTGTAATATAGACTCTTGTAAAGCCAGATTTATTATGGATGTGTTGGAATGGATTAATGGGGATATTACTGCAAAATATGGAAAGGATCATTATCAAATGAAAAATGGTTGGCTAACGGGGTTAGCAGTGAGTGGTATTTTGTGTAGTTTATATGTTTCAGAAATGGAAAAATATATTGTGGAGCCGTTTATAAGGAGTTGTGATTTAATATATAGAAGATATGTGGATGATGTTTTTGTGTATGGTTCAAAAGATGTGATAGTGAATATGTTCAATGAATTAAATGAGAGGTCTGGTTTGTCATGGACTATTGAGTTTGAAAATGATGCTATCTTAAAATATTTAGATGTAAATGTATATAAATGCTGTAATATGTTTGGGTATAAAATGTTTGTTAAACCATTGAATGTAAGGGGTTTTATACATCCATCATCAAATGTTCCTTTAAATTATAAAATGGCTGGATTTAAATGTTTTTTATATTGTAATTTGCATCTTTGTAAATTTGAGGCAGATAGGAAAAATAATATTGATAAATATATGGATGATTTGATAGGGGTGGGATATAAAAATACTATATTACACAGACAATTGTGTTTGTTTTATCAGAATTTAAAGTTCAGATATAAAGTGGATATAAATAATAAAGCAGTCAAAAAGTGGTTTTCTTTAGCTTATGTGCCACCTATAAATAAGAAATTAAAAAATATTGTCAGTGAAGATTATAATGTAGAAATCCATTCCCCTTTGTGTTTGAATAGATTAATAAAAAATTCAAAGGATAATGTAGAAGAAATGAATAAGTATGAAGTGGTTTATTCCATTACTTGCAACAAAATTGATTGTAATGCTATTTATTTTGGGGAAACGAAAACCAATGTTTTAACACGTTTGCAACAGCATATTTATCAGCACAAAAATCTAAAAGTGATTTGCAGTTTTAATTCTGTTTTTTCAAATCATGAAAGTAATTGTGATCATGAGTTTTATCCTCCTAATATTACTACTGTGTGCAATGACTCAAATGATCGGAAAAGGAAGTTGAAAGAAGCTTGGTTTATTGTGAAGTCTAAAAACATTATTAATCTGCGTAACACTAGTGTTCCACTGAGCATGCCCTGGAATTTTAACTGTTCAGTTCCAGTATGTCGCCATGATTCTGGTATACAATATAGAAAGCGCTTGGCTAATTGTTGTTTATAATTAATGTTTTTGTGCTCTGTTTATCATGCTTTATTCATGTAGAATAATTTTCATTATCTGACAGAGTTTTTATATTATTATTTATATGTTTGATAATTATAATAAAATAAGAACAATACATTTATTTAAACAGAGCATGTTTGTTTCAAATGTTAGTTTGACTTAGTAATATATATATATATATATTTTTTAAGTTTCAACAATAGTAAACTTTATTGATCCTTTTAGTTACATAGTATTACAATGCCATAGCACGATACATGTTCAGTCTTATTATTGTCAGTTCAATTTCAAGTGCTACAATATTCATTTTTTTAAAAGTACATATCTATACGGGTAATTTTACATGATTCTATCCACTTTAGCAATGTTAATTAATCACATTATTGTCCAATAGGAGCATAATCTGGACCATGCTTTCTTTAATTTTTTGTTCTTTATAGTTTTGCTGTTTGTCTGAGCAGGGACCAAGTAGCTGCATAAATATCCGGGCTGGTGATCTGCTTGTCTCTAACTTTAATTTTATTCAACTTATTCTCAAATGTGGCTGGATGCCTTCTGGGGTTATTACCCAATACGAACACACGCCTAGTGCACCAAAGTACATATAGGACAAACATCGAGGGCCTTATGGCTGGTATAGACCTACTTTTGTAATTTGACATAATTTGCATCATTGTAGTATTTTTTTTTCTATATTTTCCCTGCAGAATGCATCTAGTCTGCTCCAAGCCCTTGCAGTTGAAAATTATATGCTGTAAAGTCTCCTCAGCCATATGACAAAGGCCACAGAATGGATCAACTGACCTGTACATTCTTCTGTGATGTAAAAAATATTTAGTAGGTAAAGCGTTCAAATTCATCTTGATTATAAAATCTAGGAACTTAGGTTCTAGTTGCCATTTTTTGTATTGCTTGATCAGATATTTGTTTCCTATTTCTAGTATTGATGGGATTTCTTCATCATAATTATTTTGATGTATAAACTTATATATTTCCCAATATTTATATTTTTGGTCCAATTAATCTGGAATTGTTCTCTCTCTCTCCTGCATTGGTAGACGGTGATTGCCAAAAAACAATCTTTTGAAGGAGGTCTATCTGTAGGTGTTATCTGCTCTAAGTTGTCTTAATTTAGGAAATTGAGTGAGTATAGAAATTACAGCATTCCCCGTTTTGAATGTTTGAAATGTTTGTAAGCTATGCAATCCCAGTCCATTTGCTATAAGAGGGCGATTCAGTTTTGCCATTGAAATTGCCATCGTCTTTTTCCCCCAGATGAGCTTAGTAATATATTTATTGTCTAATTATTATGCTTATGTTGATAATCTTCACTTTTAATTTTAATAATATGACTATACAGTTAATTACACATTTATAAGTGTTTTCCTATATATGGTGCTTTAATACATATTTTATTCCCATTATTCAGGAGTAAATAACTTTGTTCAACAGATGATTTACAACCTCTGATTTTTTTCTAAGTTGTGTGGAAATGTGTATATCTACTGTTCTACAATTTTGGATAACATTAAATTTAAAATGCTGCTGACTGTATCTTATCTGATCTTGCTTTAACTGGCTTTATATTAATAATTATTTTTTTCTTATAAGGTGTTTGAAAAGGCATAAATGGAATTTTACTACTGAATCAAAACTAGAAAAGCAAGGCAAAAGTAAATAAAAGTCAATTCATTCTGAAAAGAAAGCATTTGAAAGTGCGATAAGATTTATTGAACAGCGTAGTAATTAATCTGTCACTAATATACCATAAATGAATTTGTCAATAAAATATTTTTGTATGTGAAAAATCGAAAATATTTTTATTATTTAAAAATAGCCTTGACTTATTTAAAGTATGAAGGTGAAAAAAAAAAAAGTTTATTAAATGAAATTGTATAAGAAAATGGAATTTACTGGCCAACAGTTATGTCCTTGATTAGCTTTTTTTTTTAAATAAAAAATTAATTATAATAATTTAATTCACTTTTTTGCTTTATTTAATAATTATGGATCAATAAAGAATTGACAAAATTTTATATTTTCAAATGAAGTAGATTGTTTTTTTTTAAAAAAAAAAAAAAAGAAAAACTAATCTATTGTAAATTAAAATTTCTGATCAATTATTGTGCGTTTTCTTTTAAGTATAATGTCAATCAAATATCTAATTAATTACCTTAGTTGCAGTTATTCGTTAAGAAGAATGTATTTTTGTTCGTGCTACCAAAAATTTATTTAAAGCAAAAAGACAAATTTAGCCGACTTTTTGTTGTTATTACTTCTTTCTATATATATGTTTTTAAAATTTTAATTCACGACCTATAAATGTTTTTACTTTACCTACTATTATTAATTGGCTTGAATTTGATCTAAAGGAAACAGGTAATAAAGAATCTATATAATTTTGGAAAATAAGCACTAAATTTAAAATGATACAAAGTAAATTAATTTAATAAATAAGTAAGTCATTACTTACTTATTTGCAATTTTCTAAATAGGTAATTATTGTATATTGTTTGTCTTGCTTCTAACTAACTACCTGACAACTCTTTCTCATACATTTATTTACTCGGTTATCAAGAGCAAATCTCTTCAACTTACTCTAGGGTTTACTGCAAGCTTAAATAATCAATGGATCTCTAATATTCATAAAAGCAAAAATCAGAAACAGGTCTGGAGAAGAGATACTATATTGCCGTGTTATCTTGTGTCTATTTATTACGGTAGATGGCTTTATTAGATCTTAACCTTTTAGTATTCGGGACCCAACTTTCCATATCAGCTTTAATCGCACATACTTCCAAAGAGTTTTTGGAGTTCTATTTTATATATATTTATTTTTTCTTAGCTGCTGATATGTGGCAACAAGATTAAAATTCCACATTAATGCAAGACAGACCCAAGAAACCATCAATTTGTGAAATTTTAAGTAATTCATATCAAAATACCTTTTGTAATACTTATATGTATTTATATTAACAGAATGCATCTTTTCTCATTTTGGTTTCCATAATTAGTTTTTTTCAAAATTGTTTTCTAATTTTCATATCTTTGTATCCATCTTTTTATTATTTTGTGCCCCCCTTCCCAAGAGGCCCATCCCATAGGTTTGAAAATTGTTGCTCTAGCACAAGATGAAGAAATCTTTTGGGTTTTTTTTATATAAAATATTATTTTTATATTGTTTATATTATAACAGCAGTATTTTATTACCAAAGTGATGCAATTAGCAATGAAATTTATTATAAATAGAATTGATTATTGAACCATGTTTCCATTTTAATAAAAATCAGCAGACTGAAGATTATTGAACATTTCAATTTATGTAGTAAACCAATAATATTTTTAAATAAGTATACTATATCAACAATTAATTATAAAATAAAATATTAAAATCAAGCATTGTAAAAGTAGTAAAGTGATTGGACAATTAAGTATTATATGGTAACAATTAATTATATTGTAATTGAAAAAAAGTTTTCTATTTGTTTTTCATTTACTAGTATATTGGATGTTTCTACCAGGTTGCCAGACACAATACATGCCACATATTGATATAAATTTCTTCGACCTATTAGAATTGTCTGAATTAACAATCACTAAATAAGAGAGAGAGAGATGTGGCAATAAATAATTTTATTATGATTTATCTCTTTTGTTACTGAATGTAAAAAATAATTAAAATTATAGATTATTTAATGGACCTTTGTAGTTATTTTATTGGAAGAATTGTATATAATTTAAACCAATAAATATGAATTATAAATTATTTATAATTATATAAAACAATGAATTAACTATACAAGTACAAAACAAAGAAAGAAAGGTACTAGGCACTCGGAGACATTTTTGATACTTGGGGAAGTACCAAACAGTCTTCAAAAAGTACTGAAGAAACTAAGTGATAAATTTGATGCCTACTTTGAAAGATCTTGTTTTTCAGATTTTAACTAAACAGCAGTCAGAATAAAATCGTTTGTTTCTTTTCAATAAATTTGAAACATAGTTTTTGATTAAGATGTTGTCTTGTAGATTTTGGTGAAACAACAGTCAGAAAAAATAATTATCTCACACACCCCCCCCTCTGTTAATATCTTAAAAAAATAATCGCTATTATTTATTTATTCAGTGAAATGGTCTAAAAATTTTATTTAATTCACTTGCAGTATTTTAAAAACACCCACACACAAAATGATTATTTGATACCTACTTCAGAAGAAAGATATTATTGTTTTGCAGATTTTGATTAAACAATAGTCAAACACACATACATGAAACAATTTTAATGAACAAATAAGAGGAGTTTTTTTTTTTCTTGTTTGAATGTAAGTACAGATGATAAGGAGTAGCACTTACTTTTTTAGATTTATCATCACTTTCTGGTCAAGCTAGATTTTGTTAGTTTATAAAATTGCTCTTTTCTAGAAGTTCATTATTGCTATTTTTTGGTAAGGTCTCACATCTGTTAGATTAGTTTGTACAAATTTTCTATTTGATGTTTTAGCACCACTTTTCAGTCAAGAATTCACCTCACAGGCTTACATAGGTGATGATTATTGAAAATTGATATGTGGAATTTTTTATGTGATTAAGAGTGAGAGAGGAAGGAAAGAAAATGATCAATTTCTTTTCTGATTCAAATGAAATAAAAATAATAATTTTTGTGCGTGTTTCAATCTAAACAATACTACATAGGAGAGGTGGTAAAAAACTATTGACAATTTTAAAATGGGATTTTCTTGCCCATAAAAGGAATCTAAAAAAATAAATAATGTGAGTTAAATTTAGTTTTTCACAAATCATTATCATCAACCATTATCAATCCACTGCAGGATGAAGGTCTCTCCAGGTTTAATCTATCTTTTCTATCTTTAGCTTCTCTTCTCCACATCACCCCTGCACCCTTTCTTATTTCATCCATCCATCTCACATGTGGTCTCTTTCTGGGTTTGCTATTAACTAAAAGGAGACCCTTTGATTTCTCTTGGAGGCCTTAAAGGAACCGAGCAGGGCAAATTCCTAATGTCCACTCTATATGTTCTTGTCATTGCAGCTGTTATTACTATATGCTTATTTATATAGTATACAAACATGGATGGGCTGCTCACCAATACGCATTAGCCAGTGTGGTGAGTTTATTGGCTTTTTACCTCTGAGTTTAAGATCAAGAAACATCATGGTCTTTCTTCTCAGTGCCTGATAAGGCAGAATGAATGTTTTCACAAATAAATGCAGTGAAATCAATCACTTTTTGTATATGTTTTATTCGTGATAACTTATACAACGAAGGTGCACACCATTATATCAGTATGCACTACTTTAATTACACACTAATTCATCCCAAAATATAAATAAACAAAAAATAAAAATATTAATGAATGATTGTATTGCTTGAGAATTATAAGAAGTTTAAGCACAAGAACTGATTCAAAGAACCCACAATGAAGAGGCTGCCATTTTACAGTTATACTCCACAAAACAGTATATATACAATCATTTTTCTTACTTTGCAGTGCCCTTATTAATTTTATCATGATTTTTTTTGTTAAGTGCATTTTCTTCACATTTTTTTTCTTATAAAATTTATATAGCACAGTATTTTATTTAATAAAATATTTTCTAAGCATAACTTCTAAAAAAAATGTATTTTCCTTAATAAGCAATAAAACAAGTTATCAATTGTAATAAAAGAAAAAAATTGTCAAGTGTTGTTAGCTGAGAGGTCATCACAGCCGCCTTGCAAGCAAGTAATTGGTTGCAGACGGTTGTGGGTTCGCTTCCCGGCCGATGCTATGACACATGAAAAAAAAAATGAAAAAAAATCATGTTCCAAAATAAATCATGTGTTCAAAAACAATGAATCATCTATTAAAAAAATAATGAAAAGAAAAAAGCATATTTGTACTACATTTATGTCCCCCTGAAGTAGCTAAAATTATAACCACATGAAAAGATAATTCTAATCAAAGCATTAAATTTATGGATTGAAGATATGAATCACTAAAATATTTCTTGTAGATTTTATTGTATTGTGTTGTAAAGCTTAAGGTACAAAAAAAGAATATGATATTTTATTGTCCAATTTATTTAATTGCATATGTCTATATATAAGATACATTACAGTAAGTTTATTATTTTTATTATTTGAATAAATATGAATAAAAGAACACCCACGCTATAAATATAAGTACAAATGCACTCTCTTAATTTCTACATTATTTCTAAAAAAAAATTGTATATCCCATAAATTTAACCCTCAATGGCTACAAGTGATAAGTGATACCATTAGAAGTATTCATATACCATCATTTTATAGAATTTTATAAAATAAGCAGATATATATCTCGGTAATTTTATAGAGGTATCTGTATTTTGTAAAATTAGTTTGAATTTTGTTCATATAATATACATTTTGTGCCACTTTTTGGAGGTTTAATGATGTCTCATTCCAATTTTAATCTAAACATAAGTAATTTTATTTCTCTTTTGTAATCTATGGTTATTATTTTTCTACCTTTTTATGCAAATATTATATGTTGTATACAATTCTTACAATAAAAAAGTTAAATTTATTTCATTATAATAACATATTATAATTTTATTAAAAAAGAGCGATCAATATATCCAATTACAAATGGCATAAATGAAAGTAATTTTATTTCTCCATTGTTTATGATCTATGGCTTTATTTTTTATACTATTATTATAATACTTATTTAAATACTTTAGAGACAGGCTTTAACCTATATTATATGCATCTTAAATATTTACAATAGTTAAACAATATCTTTATTTGCTGATAGAGGGACCTCTCAAACCTCGACACAAGATAGTGACTTTTATAAAGATAAAAGCAGCATCTTATCATTAATCTAACTTTTCATTTATATAGGCTAATCTGAAGCATCTTGATTTGGGAGCATGAATCTGTTGTTCTCTCCACTGTTTAAGTCCACTATTTCCTTTACAAATTAACCTTTGTGAAATTGTGCAATTTACAATGAGTTAATATTACAATCTTTATACTGAAAATATATAAATTACTGTAAAGTTGTAATTATTTATTAAGCACACAGGAAGTATATGTAAATACTTTAGAGACAGGCTTTAACCTATATCATATGCACCTTGAATGTTATGTATCCTGAATGTTTATAAACTATTATAAACATATATTATAAACTATTATAAACATTCAAGGTGCATATGATATAGGTTAAAGTTTGTCTCTAAAGTATTTATTATATATTGCTTGTGTACTTAATAAATAATTACAATTTTATAATAATTATTGTAAACAATGCTTGTAATAAATAAAATAAAATTTATTTTATTATAATTTCTGTTGATAATTTTTCTAAAAGAAAACTGATTTCAATTAGATGCTCCATTTTTTGTATTTATGGTTATATTTTTTCTACTTTTTATACAAATATCATAGTACTTATTGCAAGTAAAATTTATAAAAAATAAAATATGGAATCTTAATTATATCATAAAACAACACTTTTCTCATGAATGACATCAGACATGTCTTTGTAGTGTTTACATTATAAAACTACATTGTAGCCATATACTAAACACAAAAAAGTATCTATCAGATATATGTGCATATTGAAAGGTAATAAGAACCTACAGTAGAATAAACATTACATATTCTGCTATAATCAAAGCCTATAAACAAAATATAAGTTACTATTCACTACATATGATAGAATTTTCTACTTCTTTTCCTATGTATTGATTTCTATTATAACATATCATACTATTAACCCCTTTTTAGACACTTTATCAATACTTTTATTTGTATTAAACTAACAGTTTTGACTGTCCTGCAGTCATCACCAGAGTTCTTGGTAATAGAATTAATAATAACTCTGATGATGACTGCAGGACAGTCGAAACTGTTAGTTTAATACAAATAAAAATATTGATAAAGTGTATAAAAAGGGGTTAATGTTATGATACACTACATATGATGTATTTGAGGGGAATTTGAAACAAAATATAATCAGATATCTTGGTTTCATTGCATATCAGAAAATAAACATAATTATTTTGAATCTTATAATTTAATTTAATTATTTTTTAAAATGGGGACTGAGAAACTAGCTTATTTGCACAAGTTAAAATTCAAGAAAATTATGTTCTTGTGCAAATAATTTATTTAAAAAATCATTTTTATTTAAACTTTACTTCTAGTAAATTACAATTATCATTTTTTCAAGTAAATACTATATAATTTATTTATTAATAGCTGATAAACTTTGAAAATCATATATAAACATAAAATATCAAGTTTTATAAATCTTGACATATAATTTTAAATTAATTTTTAAAGATTAAAACCCAATTCTGTATTGCAGGCATGAACTTCTTTTTAAACATGTGCCCATATATTAAAACAAGTCTCCAATTACTTTATACTTGAAGACTGACCTTTTTAAAAAACATTGTGATTTTGGTCTTTGGTAGAAGATTTGATTTAATGTTAATATTTAAAATTTACTATATAAAAAAATTTCAAGTTGATAATTGTCAAAATTAAATTTACCATTTTGCACTATGAATATACTAATTCAAAAAATTAAAAGTGGCAATAGCTGTTATCTAATCTATGAATTTAGGTAGATACATATATCATATGAAATTGATTATCTATATGTGTATTCTGGCTTCTTGTGATTCATAAAATGAGTAGTGTGTATATATGAATTTTTTTATTATTCACTTACAGTGCAATTTAAATAGATATGGTCTACTTTTCTATATTACTATTTATATAATATATAAGGTATATGAGCACAGACTTTCACATGACACACCACTCTCCACTCTATCTCATAACACTGATACACTTGAACACATATATATTGAAATAAATAATCACCAATATACATACTTCATGCTAAATCAACAATCATAAGTTGGTCCAGATTATCATATCTACCCATAATGCAATAAGTGCTCAGATATATATTAAGATAGCCAATCTTTATACTTAATGGACAGGCTTCAATCTACTCCACACTCCAACTCTTCAACCATCCATCCAATTGAGAATCTGATGATGGAACGCTCAAAGGCCACCCTGAGGCTGAGATTCTTGTCATACCCATGTGGACCTAAGGTCAATCTAACCCCTCATGTACAGAACATAATCCATTTAATACATATACAAGTGATGGGCAGACATCTCTACTATGTAATAACTGAAAACAGGCTTATTACATATAACTTAAACAAGGAATATTGATAAAAGTGATTGTTAGTTTTATGCAAAATAGAAATAAAACAATGGATAGATTGATGCTCTGATAGAGCATCAGACTCTGGCATGGTAAATCTTTTCACTGATTTCAGTTCTGACACTTCTGATGTTCAAACTTCTTACAAACTCTCAAGCTAATAAAGCCATTCCTTTTACTTCAACAAAAAAAAATCTTACAAAAGAACTACTATAGATTAATGAGAAACTTGTTTAACCTAGTGAAGATTGTCAGTTAGTAATAATTTATAGTTTCTGGTAACATCAAAAGGCAAATTTTATCTCTGTTTACATGGATATAATGTATTTCTATTCTTTATTATAATAACAATCCATGGAAATATTTAATTCAACACACACACATATATATAATTGGAGCACACATATTACTTTATTATTATTTTATTTAAAATATTTAATTCAACACACATATATATAATTGAAGCACACATATTGATTATTATTATTGTTATTTTATTTTTAGAATTGATGCTGTTAGTTCTATCAACATGTCTTCCCAATTTTTTATATTATTTAACATTATATTTTTAAAAAAATCTGATTAATAGTAATGGTATATTATTATTGTTAACACTATTTATTTATATTATGCATTTCAGTAATCCACATACTAAATAGTAAAGCTAAAATGACAATTTCTATTATGTTTAATATTATTAAACAATTTGAATTATAAATATATTAATCATAACCTTTTCCCCTGCAGCTTCAATTATGCTGATCAGGAAATCTACAGAAAATATAAAAATTTTCTAATATTATAGATCTACTAATTAATGAATTTTATAATCAGATTTATTCAGCTTGCATAATTGATACAAAAACTAAAGATGAAAAATTATTAATAGCTAAAATTAGAAGATATTAAAATGTAATCATTAGATTTTCAGTCAGTTTCTATTTGGAAATAAAAGTTTGTTGGCCAAAGGATCAGGTTAAAACAGAAAATATTTATTATCTAAAAAAATCTATCATTGAACATATTAGCAATCTGAACAAAACTATTAAACATCACATGATCACCATCTCTTATACTAGCACATAACTGTTATTAAACAGGCAAAACTCTCCATACAGTAGTGCCACCCTGTGCCAACCAGAGTAATCAATGGATGTCAGAAGGCTTAAACCAGAAACTAGTCTGGGGATATTGGATGAGTAGGTATTAGATGGGATTTTATGCATAAGCCTTCTGCCATCCATTGATTACTCTGTTTGGCACAGGGTGGCACTATTGTATGGAAAGTATTACCTGTTTAAAACTATTAAACAGATAGAAGTACATCTAGAAATTTTTTAAATAAAAATCAACTGCAGTGTTGCTTTTCTCTAACTATATGGTAATTGGTATTAAATTTACATACTTTAAAAATATCCTTTATTATAGTTAAATGAGAAAGATAGAAACCTGTCATTTCTAGACTATAAAGCATGTTTTCTAAAAGGAATATAATCATATCTATAACCAGTCATGTGACCAATAGCAACATAATCAAATGGTTTTATTGCTTAGGAGTTTAAGTTCAAGCATTGAAACTGGATGTAGTCTGTAGGTTTTAGATTCCAGTCTGCCACTTTATCACTCTTCTAAACCATGCAAACTGTGAGAAATTATTTTAACCTAGTATTTTTTTAAAAATATAGGTAAATCATAAACTATGAAGTGGAAGAATTTGTAAATTAAGTATACACTTTTTTTACAATGAACTTTTAAAAATGTTAATTTTCTGAAGATAATTTTGGTTTCAATGATCTTCAAACAAAATTCTTGTTCCTATTCATTATTACAGTATTACTTTAAAATAATGCAATTTTGTAAATATTTGTTATTCTTGTGCCCTTCTTGATATATTGCTGTGCCAGGGTAGAAGATTGTAGATTGTACATTTTATGGACTGCGGTTGAAGTCTAGCACTTTTAATGCTCAAACTTTGTATGAACTTGTCAAGCATCAGTAGCCAAGAGGTCACTGCAGCCACCTTGCAAGCAAGCAGTTGCTTGCAGATGGTTGTCACGGGTTCAGTTCCCGGCCGATGCTTTGACATATGAAAAACAAAAAACTTTGTATGAACTTCCAGGCAAAAAATTATTTGATTATTTATTTATTATTTTTGATTTTTGTATTAGAGGAGATTTGAATGCAATTTTTCAAGATTTCTTCAGTCATCTATTCCATTTTATACAACTGACACACATGACCACATACATGTGGAAAAGATAAATGATCTCCTATATACCTATTTCATGCTGAACCAGCACTCATCAGTTGGTCTGGATCATTATCTCCTACACGCTTATGATCAGTGCTCAATTTATATTAAGATAGCAAATCTTATGGATGGCTGAAGAGTTGGAGGGTAAAGTAGGTTGAAGCCTGTCCATTGAAGTATGAAGATTTGCTATTTACCCAAAACCAGATATACAAATGCTGAGAACGGTACTGATTTGCATGACATTTTCAAAGGTTATATATTTATTAAAGCCGGGAATTGTATATATGAGTCCAGATTGAGTTATAGTTTTAAAAATTATTATTTTGCAATATATTAAATATAAAGTATTTTTTTTAAAAATCTAAATAATTTTCATCAGAAATTAAATAAATATCGGCAATATAACTAACTGTTAATTACATGTGAAAACGGAATAAATTTCTGTTATGTTTTTTGACTGTTTCAAAATATAGTCATTATTAATTTATATAAAAAAAAATATGAAGATGGAGGTGAATTTTAGAATGTGACAGTTTGTTAATTTTTTTTTTTTTGATTCAAATTATGAGACAAATAATAATATTTATATTTTTTGATCATTAATTTTGAAATAATGTGTTTTAACTATTTTGTTATATACATGTGTTCTCCATTAAAATTATTTATTGTATAACATTATAATATTAAAAAAAAAGTCTCACTAATTTGGAAAAAAATAAATTGCATACAAATTATGGATGTCTATATATCTCTTAACACATTAATAAAAGATTAAAATTAAGTGAGCAGCAATGGGTTGTATTTCTGAATGTATTTTGTTTTAAATGTTTAAGTTCAGAAAATAAGAAAATTAATAGTCATCATTTAGATATTAAAACTAATATTATTTAATTGACTATTTTGATAAGGATTTGATATTTGACTAATAACTATATTATAGTTAGTCAAGCGTTGGTGGCCGAGTGGCTAGCACAGCCGCCTTACAAGCAGTTGTCCTGGGGTTCGATTCCCGGCCGACGCTTTGACACATTAAAAAAAAAACCAACTATATTATAGTTAAAATTTCTATTTTATTTCAAACTATAGTTTTCATTGTTAGATTAAGAACTGTTTGATAAACTTTAATAATTCTCACATTTTCAGTTAATGTTGACTATCTTATGCCTAAAAAACTTTATAGAACATTTCTTTTGAATATTCTGAACCTAATTAATCAACCGAGTATTTGTTCATTTATTGCTGTCTCTTAAAGCATTATTAAAAAGTCCTATCTGATATCATATATTTCTGAACATCACTAAAAATATTCAGATTCAAAATTTTTAATACAATTCTGACTTAAATTCTGATTCAATTTTTTTTAAAGATACAATTATTTACTAATATCTTAGCTTCAGATTTAATTTTAATTTTGATCCTATATATTTAAATATTTAAAGAATATGTTGCAGTCATTTCAGATGTATATACCTTACACATTGAAACAGTCCATTTTCCATACTCAGTCTGTAAATCTCAAATTATTTCTTTGCAAATTTATTAAACACATCAATTTGTATCTTTTCAAAATAATGTAGACAGCATATTATGCATTTTGATTTGATTATAGGTACAATGGAAGTTTCTAAAATTATAGAATTTGGATTGTGTCTAATCTACATAGCTATGCAAATGAGTTGGTTTGACTTCAAAACTTTTACCTTTTTTTTAAATTTCAGGCCATCATATTGAATAATATAAAAAAAAAAAGTAATTACTAGATTCCTTACTGATGAGAACAAATACAAAAACCATTCTGGGGATGTAGGACACTAGTCTGCAATACATTGATTACTCAGATTTGAGCTTGGGCATAAAATTTCTTGGTATGAATAATGTGTCTAAAAAACAAAATTGGTATGTGCTTAAATTATTTTTTAGAAATATCAGCCCTAAAGCAAGATATTACTCTTAAGCATTTGTAGTCTCTTTTCTATTTTCTTTAATGTTACCATATATGTGTCACTAATGCATTTACTAATATATTAAAGGTTTGCCCTGCCTAATGTTCGGAGTGTTTTTTCTTGTATTCAGATTATAACCCTAATTATGTTCTTTTCTATTTAGAGCTTAGATATCTCAAGAATTAATTATTTGTAAGTTTTTGACTATACTGTATATCTCTTAAAAATTTCAAATAAAAAAAGTCAATGTGTAAAAAATATTTGTTGGAAACAAATAATGGATTTGTTGTTCTTCATAGGAAATGAGACAGAAGGATGACGATATAGAATTTTCTTCTTACTATGCTAACAGTATAATCAAATAATATTGCTACTGTCACATGATCTCTCAGGTGGCAGACATTTAGTTAGTTTATCTTTTTTATTTTGCTTAGAAGTTACATATGAATAAAGTGGTATAAATAAAGGAGCATTTTTTTCTAGGGCTAATAGATGTTTTGCCAGGATCAGGTACAAACACTAGGTTGAAATAAATGAATGCACCAATCATTATTTCTTAAAGAATAGTGGTTATATAAATATTCCCATATATGTTTTGTATATATGATGAAATCTTCTAAAAGTTTTGATAATGAAGAAGCATGTAGATAATACGCTGTGTTGGGTGTGATTTAGCGCTTGGTAGACTTATATAGTAAAGAGCTAAAGATACTTGTACCAAAGGTCTTCCTGACACTTTTGATGCTCTAACAATATATGAGTTCCTAAGTGATTACCGTATGACTATTTTTTTAAAAAATATTTTAAATAGACAGAGTTATTGAAATAAAATAGATATAATAAAACAGCGTATTAATATTTTCAAAAATAAAGAAATTGTGTGACAAATTTACACAGTTCTTTGTGCTTACATATATATGAACGCATTTATATATACCATATAAGCTTCAGTGTTTAAATTAAATTTACTTGGCCTTGACCAAATATTTTTAGAATCTCTTTTCTCCTCTGATTATTAGTGAAGTGAATAAATCCCCAGTAGAATTACAAAACATTGTAACATTTGATATCTTTCCTTGATGGAATGCATTCTAAATAATATTACACTTGCAGCAACTGCTATTGGTTAGACCACTTGAGTCCACCAAGTGTGACCACATGTTCTGACTAGAAAGCTTTAGTTACAGGCAGGCGGAAGTAAAGCATTCAAAGAGATTCACTAGATAATTGCTATGACCAGATGGGTCTCAACACTAGAATCACTTTTGCGAGATTCAGTTTTTATTTTCCAAGTTTCCAATTTAATTTAATTTTAATGCATTTATATTAAATTATGTATTATACATCCAACAAAGTAAATTTGAATTGAATTTATTTTTAATTTAATTATCTGAGTTGTATTTTTCTCCCCTCATTCGCTCTCAAATGTACTCTTTTACATACACATCTGTCTTATTGAAGCTATTATTTATTTTACAAATATAAATGTTTGAAAAAATATAATATAAAATTTATAATCTATTGAATGATGAACGTATATATACATATATTCAATATTTGTTATATATGTGTATACATATCCCAAAAACGTAATATTATATCTTAATTTAAATATATAATATATTAATAGTCTGAAGATTAGATTAATAATATTTTTTAAAAAGTGTGGTTTGGTATTGTGGTAGATGGACAGTACCTGGAACCTAAAGTTCATAGGTCATGATCCAGCTTTGGCATTTCTGATGTTCGAATTTCTTATGAACTCCCAAACTATAAATCATTTAATTGTATATTTATTTTATATCAATGACTATACCCTTCTTACTAATTAAGTGAAAGTGAGAAGATATGCAAATGATTACAATTAGCAAGCAATGAATAAGCTATTCTTTATGTTAGATAAATATAATTCAAAGGAGATTACTGTTGTTATAGCATACTGGTTGTTACCAATCCTGTAAATATTTAAAATATATTTGGAAACACTTGATGGTAGGTCTGTCTACAATAGCTGGTTGATGAATGCCAGGATAGTTGGACATATTAAGCAACAGTGCTTGCATAAAAGTATCAGCAATTGTAGCAGATTTAGTAGTGCAATCTATGCCAGCTTGAACATATCAGGGTGTGTTCTCTTGAGCATTTATTGAGTGGAAATAAGGGAACATATTTTGACAGTTCTTGGTGGTATTTATGACAAAAGCACTTTCAAGGCTGGACAGTAGTGGGTAGAATTTGAATGTTTCATGTATTAGATTTTAAGTCACACTTTTTGTAGCCATAGTTAATCATCAAATCTGCCTCACTATGTGACCACCAAAATAATTTTACTATTTTTGAATTGAATTGGTACTGCTTCTATATTAAGTGGCTCAATAAAGTGTCAGAGTTACAATATATATATTGATGGTATATCATTAAAAAATGTTATGTAAGTGAAAATTTTCTGAATACAAAAATCTGCAGCCATTTTCAAGTAAATAAGATGTTGGTCAGACTTTATAATATTCCTAATGTTTCATTAAGAATTAGTTCATCAAAATGCATTATCCTGATGTTTTTTTATTGATCTGAATTTCAGATTTTATTTAAGGTAGCATCATCTTATTGACTGATAAGTGAAAATATCTACAAAGTATCACAGACCAGGTAAACATGGAATAAGTTTCCCCTATAGTTTTATCTTACATTAGTTATTCAATGTTAAATATTTATCTTTAATTTAGAAATAAATAACAATAGTGATCTACTTGTTTTATGGGGTTTCCTCCATTTTTTATTCCTGCAGTCAAAACAATTGATTTTGGTCTATGTTTTTGCAGAGAAAATCATTTCATTGGAATAACACTGAATATATTATTTACATGAAACAATTAAATCATTAACATTGAGAAGGTTAATATTACATAAATAAAGTGATATATAGGGTATATGAGCACAGACTTTTACATGACCCATCACTCACCACTCCATCTCATATTACTGATACACTTGAACACATATATGTCAAAAAGATAAATAGTCACCAATATACATATTTCATGCTAGACCAACAATCATCAGTTGGTCCAGATTATTATCTCTACACATATATGCAATAAGTGCTCAGATATATATTAAAATAGCCAATCTTCATATTTTAATGGACAGACTTCAATCCACTCCATACTCCAACTCTTCAAGCATCCATCTGAATGAAAATCTGATGATGGAATGCTCAAAGGCCACCCTGAGGTTGAGATTCTTGTCACACCCATATTGACCTAAAGTAAATCTGACCCCTACAAGGGTGTCACAATCAATGAGATTTCAGGAAATCATGACATACAATCATGAACATTACCATAACACATTCTGCATAGTATTATTAAAAGTAAGAAACTAGTTCAATTGAATAGGAGAAATTAGCTGCACTAAGAAACACTCTCCCACAAACAGGTAGTACCTTAATTTTTTTTTTTTTTGTAATGCTGCTTGTCGTTTACAAGATTTATATTAATCAAAAATTACTAATCGTTTTTCAACCAATAAGAAATAATATAGTTATATAGTATTTAAACTCATTTAAAAATAATTCTTTCGCTTATTTTCAAATTATAAAATTCAAGTAAATTATTAAACGTTTTTATAGATTTTCTATAATCAATTCAACGACAATTTTTCCCAGCAGTATTTGATTGTGAATTAATACCTCTCATTCTTCATATAATATTTAGCAAAGCTGAATACTTTTTTAATATTTTTTTTAAGTTGCTGTTATTATTAAATGAATTGTGTCTACTATATAAAGCTTTTTTTTCTTAAATCTTGATTATTAAATAAATTAATCAAAATATTAATTATATTCGTGATAATTATAATTATTATTCTTTTATCTTTTTTAAAAACATTAAATATATATGCATAATTGTGTGTGCTCATATATAAGTACGTGCAGAATAATTGCCTAGAGACCATAAGTGATGATAGATATTTGGGGTAAGCTAGACATTTATTTAGCAAATCAGAAAACTTGAAAAATTTAAATATTTTTTTTATTATACGAATGTGAATTTCAATTTGAACAGTTTGTATGTAAGTGTTTATAAGTAGAGAAGTTTCTACTTCAAAACCTTTTAATGTTTTGTTTTTTTATATGTCAAATGCGTTGACTAGGAAGTGAACCCGAGCCAGATGCTTAGAAGGCAGTTATGCTAACCTCTAGGCCACCAATGCGTGACAACCTTTTAATATTGCATATTTGATATGAATAAAATTCTGACAGTGAAATAGATGGCATATATTTTATGTTTTTTTTAAAACAGGGTAAATGTATAGAAGCAAATAATAGAAATATAAACAAAGGTAAAATTGATTGTAATTACTTTGAAATTTTATTACTTTTGAGTTTTCTCTTATTTGTTTATGTATTGTACTAAACAAGCCATTAAATTATTTTCATTCTTTACTTTCAATATCTACATTAGGAACAGATTCATCATATTTATTGCACTCCAGAGCCATCTATAATAAACTTGATAATCATTATGTCTTTTTCACTAAAGAAAGCCATTACCCATTAACTAATTTGGAGATTTGGATATGGCATTATAGTCTAGTTTTATAGAGCTACTTTAATAAAAATCTACAAGCATTCAAAATTAGATTCTTAAATACTGGAATAGTAAAAGTTTGTATTGGTGCATTATAGAAATTAGATATAGTGCAAAAATTCTGATTAAATTTAAAACTTCTTTAAAAGTTTGCATGGTTCTAAAATCTGGAAGAATATTAGATATCCAAATGCCTTTATGCTTACACAAACTATTAACATGGTTAACTAAAAAGATAAAAGGTGGCTGCTGAAAGATTGCATTAGATTCTAAGATCTAGAGCAGTGCTCTCAGATCCAAGGCTCATCATTGATAAAAGCCACCAGGTAGACACTAGTCTGGGGATGTTGGATGATTACCATTAGATAAGATTTTATGCACAAACCTTCCTGTATCCATTGATTATGAAGACATGCACTTGGTGGCACTATTGTTGGATAGCATTATGTTAAATAATGTAATAGTTGTTTTATATTTAAGAACTTTATAGGTTTTTTTAAAAAAATAATCTTTCTATCAATCATAAGCTGAAGTTAAACCAATAATAATAGCATCAATTTTTAATGCATTATAAAAACCTATTTTGCATGAGTTTTTGAAAATAAAACTTTTTATAGTGTCATCCTAATCCAGCCTCTTTATACAGTTACAGCTATTGGAATACTGTTTGTTAATATCATTTTAAAGATCTTTTAATGAACTTATTAAATGATATTAGCAATAATTTTATAACAATAATAACAGTACTAAACTTTTTATATGGTAGTTCCACCAAGTGTAAGCCTTCATAATCAATGGATGCAGGAAGGTTTGTGCATAAAATTCTATCTAGTGCCTACTCATCCAATATTGCCAGACTAGTTTTTAGCTTGTGGTTTTTATCAGTGAAGAGCCTTGGATCTGAGAGCACTGCACCTAGATCTTAGGATCTAATGCAACCCTCCAGAAGCTACCTTTTACCTTTAGTTAACATCTGTATTAAAAGCTTATGCAAGCATAAAGAACTGTGATCATGTGATGTTCAGTGGTTTAATATCTTTTATAAACTTTATTAATGTTTAATTGTTATTTTATATAAATTATAATACTTATTAAATAGTTAAAATTGTATACAGTTTGTTTTCTGCAAAAAGGATTATAAAGGTATTAACTAATTTATAAATTTATATATATATGCATAATTAAAATGGAAGAAACTTCCTTTCACTGAGTTGTGTGACATCAAAAAACCATATGATCATTAATAGAATTGATAAATAGTAATTATAATATAAAAAATATAGTTTATCTGAAGTTACAGGACTATAGCACATTACTTATGATAGTATGTCGGATTATATTTAATATGATATTTGAGCCTGGTGCGCTCACACATTTTTTCCTCAGCTAGTCAATTCACAACTAAAGTTTTATTTGTATTATGAGGATATTTCCCTTTTAAGTCAATATAGAATGCATCACTTTCAACTTCTTTATTTTTAATTTTTAATTTCCATTACAAAACATATGCTTACAGTATTTCTGAAAGGTTATTGAGGCACTTTAATTGATTGTGCAGAATAATAATGAATGGATTCTGCTTGCCCATGACATTTAAATATTATGAGAGATGATTTTCTTTGGAAAATTATTTTGATCGTTGGCATGACAATTATGATCATTACATTATAAAGAAACATAAAACAATAATTAGAGAAAATATATATATAAAGATGACTAAAATAACAGATTGTGAAGTATATTTTATTCAATTGGGAGAATTTAAGAATATTGAGCATATAGGAAAAAGTAAAAAGAAAAAAGTTAAGGAAACTGCTTATTAGACAAGAGCAAATAACTCCATAAATCAACTGCTGTGTTTTGTCTGGATTATATATATGATTTAATAATCACAGACTCAAAGTAAATACAAATGGGTGTAAATATGTTTCTAATATCATATTTATTACTGAAACATGAATACAAATATACACTCATATTTACAATATTTTTACAATGGCTATACTCTGCTTGCTACTGTTGGTGAGATGTAGCTCTTAGTTTTGGGGGTGAATTAAGAAAGAAAGAACTGCAATTGCCTTTATAAATTTTCTATCACTTCCAGCTGTATCTTGGCAGCCTACCTCATGAGTAGTCCAATGACACTTCTGGCTGTACTATGGCAGCTTGTCTCATGCCAAAGTTTGGTTCTAGCAGTTCCATCCTGAATATGGACTTGCCTCACTGCATCAATTGTTTAAATTAACTGGAGAATGAGGATTCTGTCTTTCAGATTTGTGACAGCAATTCTCTGATCCTACTTTAAAAAAACTGCCTATTTATTGCCAGATCCCCATCCTTGATAGAAACATCCAGATTCCATGAGCATCACCACCTACTGACCCATTCTCATCATTGGCCATGCATTATCTATCTATAAACACATAGGTTCATGGTGATAAATGCTCAATCCGTTCTAGATAAGAAGGAATCTGAGCTATTTTATTATTTGAAGGTAAGGTGAGATATGACATCAACTTAGTGTGATAATCCATTTTGTTGAAAAACCATTTATTGATCTTGCCTTGAAAAGAAAAAAATGGAGAAATCAGAAGGATTCTCTTAGATAAATATGAATATTGTTGATTGACTGCTGTTTTTGTAGTCTAGTGGAAAAATACCAATGTCTTCAGTAAGATTAGAGAGATAAGAAGAAATTCAATTTTTTTTGTAATTAAATATTTATTTAGAAGTTTTAAATTAGTTTACTTAAAATTCAAATCAATTCTTTTTTTGCTTAACAAATATTCATTTATATATATAAATATTTCCTTGCATTTATTAAGCAAACAGATTAATAAAAAAATTTCTATTGACATCAATGCTAATTTTCATAGATGGTTTCGCCCAATAGCATTTCAGGCATGACTTTTAATTCTATTTTTCTAGAAAAAGATATTTCTAAAGATACACCTGAAGAATCTAAATGATATAACACCAGTGCATCAATTTCTTAACAGTTTGCTTATTACCCATTTTTTTATGACTACAAAATGCTAATTCAAATTCTTATTAAATATTCTAATATTTTTCAATTTTTAAAATGTTTTTATTTTAAATTGAGTTACCTAAAGCTGTTTGTATATTTATTGACCAATCAATATGAATTTAACAAAATATTTTAAATGTAATCATCACTTTCATGCTTTAATGATGTCTTGTGTCTTTTTTAGGTTTGAAACAAATTGTTTAATTACCTTAATTAAAAACAATTGAATTATATATAGTTTATTTATTAAAAAAAGAAAGGTATGTTCAACAAAGCAAATTGTTTCTTTTTTTATATCTTATTAACCAAAATATTATATTGTAATAGCTAGTATTAAAATGTAAAATAGATTTTAATTTTCATATTTAAATATGTCATTTCTGATTTGGTTTTTTTTGATCAGTTATTATATTAATAACATTATGAATATAAATAATGTTATTAGAAATTAATTGTGCAACATTTATCAATAGATTTGCTTACTTCAAAATTACAATGTGTCTAAACATATAAATAATATGAGTCAAGGAGTAATTAAGTTTTTATCTTAGTGATATATTTTAATAAAAATGTTATTGATAATACCAAATTTGTAATATTACATAAATTCAGTCAGGATATAGACATTATTGTATAGATTATTATGAATATTTTGAACCCTTGTTATGCCATGCTATAAAATAATGGCATAACTCCATGTTACTACTTTTATTTAATATAAAGTTAATCATGGAACAAACAAGTTTTAATACTTTACTGAAATAATTTACAAGCTATGTTCCCAATGAATCATTTAAATGAACTTGTAAATAATGTCCATCTTTGAATATATCATTACCAATCTATTCCAGTTTGTCAGATTATGTCCTTTATCTGACAAAATTGATTGCCATGGATATATCAAAAGATGGCCACTATTTACAGCTTTATTTAAATGATTTTTGGGGGAATCTATTCAGATTATTGTTCTACATATCTATTTATATTCTCAGAGTGATATATTTGATAAGTCTTAAATTATGTATATGCTCATTAAAAATCATTAGAATTTTAATTTAACATTTATTTTCATGAGTTGAAATGCTGAATTACTTTCACACCACAATGATGAATAATGATACAACTTCATATTACAGCTTTCATTTATCATAAATTATAATTTAAGTACCAATGCTGGAAAATATTTTAAGAACATTTTATTCTGAATGTAATGAGTTTGTCATATTAAATAGATCAGCTAGGATAAATAACTGCTTGATTTATCATTATTTATAAAATAAAATAAAAAGTTAAAAAACTTATATAATAAATATGAAAATGTTATAAAAAAACAAAGTTGTAATTATATTAAGAAAATAGAGGAATCTATGGTTTCTTTATTTCCGTAGACCATAAGCCATAAGTTAGAATGTTAGCTAAAATTTGTATTCAATAATTTAAAGGTCTATACACATTTGCAACCCAATAAATATAAAAATGGTCTGACTTGAAAGAGATGACAGAAAACACAAAGTGAAAGAAACTTGGTTTATTGTTAACAATAATGCCATTAGTAAAAAAGAGAATAGTATGCAACTCTCCAAGAAATTGAATATGTAAATCATCAATTTTAATAAATTAATGTTGGCATATAAATACCACATATTCTCAGATGTCTACAAGTGCTATGAATCTGTATTCACCAGCCAAAAGCACACTCGTCAATCTTTATAAGGTTGAAAAACTAATTATTTAATATAAATACACTTTGAATTCTTCTAAAACATTAATAATATAACAAGATGATGGAAATGAGTCCAATATATAACTGCTAATAAAATGCTCCCACCACAAATTTTCAAATAATCATTAATTTCTTCTTAAAAATTCTAATAAATGTTTACTTTTAGTTCTGATATTAATACCTGAAAAAACTATACTTCATTTTTAAGATTTTTTTTTTAACAACCGAGTTTATAGTTGTTTTCAACAAGGCAGTACCAAATAATTCTTTGTTTCTGGTTATTGATATTTCTGAATAATCATTATCTTGTTGATATTTTTCCTTAACAAAATATTCATCATGATCATAAGAATTCAATAAGTATGGCCATTCCCAAAAGAAATAAAAACAAAGATAGAAAGACAAAGAATAAAAAAAAAGATAATATTGGCTCTTTAGTCTGTTATTTGACACCATTTTTGATGCTGTCTTTTAACCTTATCTATAGCAAAATTTTTGAATGCTTTCAATTTTTTGTTTAATTGTATCCTCATTATATTTTATGCTTATTTTTTGTAAAGGAAAGCAATCAATATTCCTCTTTTTTTTTACATTATCTTTAGGATATTAATAATAGAAACAGAGTATCTTTCCATAAAAGTCATAAAATACTTTTTAGGTAGTCTGCTAGTATTTATTAATTTAAATTCTTGCAATTTAAATATAAACAGGAGTTCATTCACCATTAACTAAGATTAAAGCTAGATTTATTTGAGTAATCAAATCCTAATGAAATTGCATTTCTTTTTAATTTTTCTCATCATTATATTTTTTTATTAATTGAATAATTAACTTATGTTTGTATAACTGTAGTTATGTTCCTCAAAATAATTATCAAGTTTTAATTATAGAAAAGACATAAAAATGTACTTTTTAAATGATCAAGTCAAGACATCATATTTATCTTTCATTATGTCATTTTGTTTGTTAATAAAATAAATTTGTTGCAAAGCATTGCACAAATGGAAACACATTTTGAGTTAGCATTGAAATTCAGTCTGAAGATAGAATATGGCTTTTTATTTTGCAAACTTATACAGAAGCAGTGATTAATAGAAAATGAAAACTTTCTTACTTAATAAAAATTCTAAATGCTTCTTTAGAGTTTATTTTATTAGCTTTCTTGTTCTACCACTAGATGGTGTTCTATCCGAATATTAGGTGTGAGTTAATATATGATAATAGTAAGGAAGTAGTTTATTGTTTAAGGCTCGAACAGGGTCTTTAGCAACAAGAGAATATACATGTAAATGGAAAAATATGGGTCATTTAGTCTGTAAATTATGTAAGGAAGGAATAGAAAATATTAGGCATCTGTTAAGTGAATGTAAATGCTTGAAAACGGAAAGGGCACATATAATGAAGTTATGGAAGAATAAATATGAAAAAAGTGATTATACAGAAGTGGATTATTGTTTTTTATGCTGAGTTTGGAAAAAGATAAGGGGGATTTAGATATAAAGGCTGTAGAATTGACAAAGATTATGTTGTGGAAATGGAATGGAGCAGAATATGGGGAAACTTAGATTGGGGAATGTAAAATTAAGTAGCTAACAGGTTTCTCTGGGCATAATTGCTGAGAGATTCTTGACTTCTTTTAAGAAGAAGCTACAGTACATCACATCACATCACCAAAGATTTCTAGTGATATATAATGTTAAATGAACACACTGAACTGGCATTTCTCTGGCAACATAATCTGGAAAGTGGTGTGAATAAACATTTAATTTGTTAATTTCACTTTTGAATGATTTCAAAATGGAAATCATAATTTAATTTCTTAATCATTATTGGTTTTTAATAATTATAATTGTTTTCAACATTACTTTTGGTGTTGTTGAAATTTATATAACAAATAATTATATTCCAATAACATATGCATTTTATTGAAACCATATGTGAATTGAGTGGAATGCTAAATATCAATGTGATAATATTACAATAATAAATAAATATTTGAAATACAAGCACTCTTTACATACCTGGAGCCTAATTGTAACTATAGGGGATTTGAATTCAGACTATCAAGCACCCGTTAACTATCTGAACTATCTCATACCACTGATACACATGACCACACACATGTAGAAAAGATAAATAATCACCAATATACATATTTCATGCTAAACCAGCACTCATCAGTTGGTCCAGATTATCATCTCCCACACACATATATAATCAGTGCTCAGTTTATATTAAGATAGAAAATCTTCATACTTTAATGGACAGGCTTCAATCTACTCCAACCTCCAACTCCCAGCCATCCATACCATTGAAAATCTGATGATAGAAAACCCAAATCCCATGCTGATGCCAATATTATTGCCATGCCCATGTTGACCTCAAGTCATTCTGATCCCTCATGTATGGAACCTTATCCATTTAAATATATAGAAAAGGTATGTTAAAGGGTTCTTCATAATTAAAATTTTTAAAAAATTGAGGAATTATTTATTGACTACAAAAAAAGAATGAGTTAAAAATTGTCATAAAATTTTGTTATCACAATAGTTTATTAAACGTTTAAAACTCTTATAATTACAACTCATTTCTTAGACTTATTAATTTAAGATATTTATTTTGTTTACTATTCATTGTTCAAGCACTATCATATTGATGAAGGCAAAAGTTAATCTAGAAGTATCTTCAGTATATTTCATGTATACATTATTTACATAAAATATATGAAGATTTGTTGTTGCTTGGGAGGTCAAATAACTTTGAACAACAAATTGGGTCACGGAGCATGTTATTCAATTCAATTGGTTGGTCTAAATTTTTTTGCTCGTGTTTCTTAGTCAAGACTTGATCCAGAAGTCTTGTGATTTACAGTTGGCAATAAAAAAATTAAACATTTTATCTTAAAAAGCAAATTATCTTTACATATTTCACCAAGTTAATAAATGCTGAATTATTTTTATAAAAATTAGATAGAATTATTTATACAAAATCTTTTTAAAAAAAATCTATATTCATTTATTTATATATTTCATTTGTGTCATTAGTATAGAAATTTATTTTTACATTTGACATTATTAAACAATCGATAATATAGCTCTGTATTACTTCCTAATAAAACTAATTCTTTCCTTTAAAAGTAGCAGTTTGTCTCCGTTATTGTTGATTTTGCATTACGCCTACAAAATCTGTTATATTATCAAACTTGTCGATGATTGATTTGTTTTTCCAAAACCAAGTTCTATTTTAAAATGTGAGTTTAAATATTAAATTCGTGTATTTATTTTTGACAATGTGATTAGCAGACTTTTTGCTTATTCCAAGGCATAGTAGAGCACAACTTTAGTCACTAGAATACATATCACCAGAATTGATGGATTTGGGGGTAAAAATGATTTTTTAAAAATATCAATTATGTAAAAAAGCTAACTAATCAAAATATTTTATTAGTATATTAATCCAAATATATATATATTTAAAATCTAAAGTGATGAAAAGATAATACAAACTAAATTTAATAAATATAATATAGTTTTTATAAATATCACTGGATTATTAAAAAAGAATTTTATAAAATTTTAAAAATGCCATTTATTCATATTAATTCAAATAACTGATATATAAAATCACTTTTTGATCAGCTGGCAAATGGGATTTTTTTTTATTTACTTCATTAAAAATATTGATGATAAATAATAGTGGTTACTTAATGAATTTTTTCCATGTTTATAACAAATATTGCTTTTATTCGTGGTTTTTTTTTTTCAAATATATTTAAATCATTCTAATAGGCAGTGTGAAGAAAAATCAAATTTGACATTACATATAATTTCAGTTTCTATCAGTCCACCCCAGAATGAAGATATATCTCTATTAATAATTTTTATTAGTTATTTATTAAACTAGAAATTATCCAATAATGAATAATATTTCTGAAGTGTAATTTTCACTACACCACTCTCATGTAATTTAGGGACTGGTTTCTATACACTTTTAAGACCTTGTGACACATCAAATAAATTGTATTAATTTGATATATATATATATTGACCAATGATAAAGATATGTGTAAGAGTTTATAGTCTGGGTCAACTGATGAGTATTGATTCAGCATTAAATGTGCATCTTGGGAATTACAGGTCTTTTTCACATATTTTTGTTCATGTTTATGATTACATTCCTCCACAAGGTGCTAAAAGTGGATAGAAACCAGTCCTTTCCTTGCATGAAAGTGGTGATCTGAAAATTACACTATAAAAATAAGATGTCTCTGTGATTTAATTTAATTTATCTAATCCATTACTTATTTTCTCTCTATCACTATAGAAACTTTCTTGTCTTATCCATTTATTTTATATGTAATCTGTTTCTAACTTTCAATTATCTGGGATTTAATTTAGAATTTGCCTTGGATAAGCTTATGTGTAAAGTTTTTAATTATATATTTTTTTTCTTGTAATTTAATTTTTAAAAACTTTTTTAGGTAGCATTTTTTTAAAAATTAATATTCTTCATTTTAAAAAAATCTCCGTCAACATACCCCCCCCCCCAGATTTATTTTATAATTAGACCAATTGCAAATCCTCAAAAAAAAAAACAAGAATATTGGACTGATAAAAAATAAGGCAAATTGTTTTATCTTTAACAAAAATAAAATTAAATTTTGTCATTTTTTTTTCTTAAAAAAGATTAATTGTAGATGCAAAACAACATATGTAATCAATAAATGAAATGATGTATGTTTTATAAAAGCTGAAACTAATTTGAATTACACATTTATGGTAATAAATGCCTTTAAATTTCAATAAAGTTGTGATGAACTTAAAAAAAAAAAAAATTCAACAAAATATTATTTTAATTCATTTTTGAGTAATATATGTAAATTCACTTTTTGGAATTGTTGAATACAAAACTGAAAATCTAAATTTATTTTTTTAACAAATACAAACAAAAATCTTGCAATTAAAAAGAAATACATAATTAATTAATATAACTCATTGTCTAATAAATAAGGCAGCAAAGAGCAATTTTAATGTCTTTAATTTAAAAATAAATTTCTTTAAATCTTTTTTCAAAACAAAGAGAGTAAATGCATAAAATCCACCAGAAACATTCTTATTATTGTAAGTATGATTATTCAAATAATAAAAGACAATGAGCTTTTTTTTACCATTGTAAATCAACCAGTTTAATAAGTTTACTCCTATATTTAAGACCAAGAAATATCATGGTCTTTCTTCTAAAATCATTGATAATTTTTGAAATCATTATTTGAGTTTTATGAAGGTAAGATCATTGAGTGAATGTGTGGATATTAATTTTGTGTACATTTATATTTATAACAGACAAAATTAAATTATGCTTTTATATCCTGGAGGTTTTAATGTCAGTAACTGAAGACAGAAGGCAGTAAGAATCATTGAGATGTAAATTTTTTCAGGGAGTTAGAAAAGAACATACAATCTTATATATAAACACAAAATGAAGACAAAAAATTTAGATAAATATATGGAATTTGGCTACATTGGCTAAACACAAACTATTAAACAGTTGTGACACAAATAGCTCTAACAGCTTGATACATGTATCCAACTTCTTCTGGTAAACAAAACTGTAACAAGCATGCAATGTTTTTCCAATTGCAGGTTTTATATCCCTCTGTGTTCTTTTGTTTTAATCTTATCCGGAAATTCTTTATCGCATGTTTTCCAAACCTTCGTTTTTGATTGTTCTTAACTTTTAATCTCTGTGGCTTTGTTTGGAATTATAATCATTTATCTTTAATTAGTTATTTTTATTTTTAATAAAAATAAATCTCTGCAGTTTTGTTTGAAATTATAATTATTTCCATTATAATTTTTTGACTTTACATTAGTTATTTTTATTTTCAAATAAAATAAAAGAAAACGTCTGGAGTAAATTGTCTCTTGTAACTTTGCTATTTATTTCTCAACAAATGAATACAACATTTCCTCTCCTCACTCCAGAAGTTAGAGTTTATTTATGTTACACATAATCATCTATTCTGCATGGTTTCCTTTTATCCCATACAGGTTTGGGTGGTTTCTTTTTTTCAGCTTGGAGAAACACTTAATTTTTCCAATTAATTGATGTAACATTGACATTTGTGTAAACTCTTCTTTTTCCTCACCACCTTGAATGCTTTTTCCCCCCGCTTGGAAAAACTCTGGGTTTTTCCTTGTTTTTCAGTTTTTGTCTCTGGCAGCTCACTCTCTACCGATTGCAGTTCTTCTAAAAAATCTTTGAAAGTGTCTATTTCATTTTCACTATCAGTCATCTTTTCTTGTAGTTCCATTTCATACTGCTGCCAACTCTCTACCTGTTCAGACACTTCTGCCATTGTGAGTTTACTTTTTAAATCTTCATTCGATCTTTCAAAACTCTGCCATTCTGAAAGTTTGGTTTATAATTTTCCACTAAGTTCTGAATTTTGTTGTTCAAGTTCTTCTTTTAATTATAAACATCCAGTTTTAATTTGTGCACTTCTTTTGATAGTTCTTTAGTTGTCTTTTCATATTGTCAACTAGAAATACTCGTATTGGTTACACTATGTTATAATTCTGTTACTTGTTGTCTAGAAGCCTTCAATCTTCCTTGAAATTCTTCCAGTTCATTTTGTAATTTGGAATTATAATTTTTTAGTTTTTGTAACTGCAAGTTGAGTTGTAGCTCAGATTGCATCTTTTTCTCAAGCATGATAGCTAATTCTTGATTCCTTGACTCCAATTCTTGTAGTTTAGTGATCTCTAATTTGTCCTTGTGAAATGGTCCTATCTCTCTCATGGCAATGCTTTGCCCCTTAGTTGATATATAGTTAATGCTATATATTCTACCATTTGTGCCTGCGTTACATTTTGTTTGTCATAGTTTTTTACATACAGCTGCTAAATAGCCTTTAAATCTGCAGTTAAAACAGCTTTCTCTCCTCCATTTGCAATTCTTAGACACATGGCCAGTTTTACCACAGCAGAAACATTTTATTGCTAACATTGTCTCTCTCTTTATATTTTCATTCTTCGGCTGCTGCCTTTGATCTATTTTATAAACTGCCATTTTGCTTGTCTCTTCTGAGTTGTTTCTAAAACCTAGGGCTTGCTCAATTATTGCTTCATACACTATTCCTTTTTTAACAGCCACTTTGTATGATAAGTCACTTTCCGTTAACAATGTCTGTCACAATCTTTCGTCATACATTCCCCACAATAATAGATCCAGCAAAACTTGATTTTAAAAATTCGCCATAATCACAGTTTCTTGCCAACTGGTTTAATACTGTATCATAGTTTTTAATTTTTTTCTCCCCGGCTTGTTTTCTATTTCTAAATGTTAATCTAGCTACATGTCTGGACAGCCTTGGGCTAAAATAGTCTGTTAATTTTTTAACTATATCTTCAAACTGTACTCCATCGGTTATTGGTCCGTTCCATAATTTATTTACAATTTCTATGACTTTACGTCCTGCTAAACATAAAAGTGCGGCCACTTTTTTTTCACTATCTTTTATCCCATTCAACTTTAAAAAATTTCCAATTGCATAATATAGAGAGGCCATTCCTCAGCATTTTCAATACTATATTTGGGAATACTGCTTTGTCCTAATGACCTTTTACCTGTTTCAAAAAGTATTGGTTGACTTTCTTGTCTGGACTATTTTTTCCAGCTTCACTAGGTTCAAAAATTTTGACTGTGCCAATCTTGTAATGTCTTTGCTCTTAAGTTTTTCAGAGAGGTAGAAAAAAACATACAATCTGATATATAAACACAAAATGAGGACAAGAAATTTAGGTAAATATATGGAACTTGGCTACACGGCTAATCACCAACTATTAAACAGTTGTGATGCAAATAGTTCTAACAGCTTGATACATGTATCCAACTTCTTCTGGTAAATAAAACTGTAACAAGTACACAATGTTTTCCACTTGCAGTTTTTATATCCCTCTGTGTTCTTTTGTTTTAATCTTATCGACTACATCTCTCCAAATTCTTTATCGCATGTTTTCCAAACCTTCATTTTTGATTGTTCTTAACTTTTAATCTCTGCGGCTTTGTTTGGAATTATAATTATTTCTATTATAATTACTTACCTTTAATTAGTTATTTTTATTTTTAATAAAAATAAATCTCTGCAGTTTTGTTGGAAATTATAATTATTTCCATTATAATTATTTGACTTTACATTAGTTATTTTTATTTTTAAATAAAATAAGAAAAAACTTCTGGGAGTAAATTGTCTCTTGCAACTTTTCTATTGGTCAAAAAGCAGCTGGGGGGCTCTCAGGACCTGGGGAATCTTAGGCCTATATCAATGATCCCTCTAATTATAAAGTCAGTTGAGGGCCTGATTAAGGTTGATATACAAGATAACATTTTAGCCCAGCTGTCTGCCTATCAGTTTAACATGAGGGGGAGTTCAATGGCTATGCAGTAAGGCAATTTTGCTTCCTGGTAGAACATGTATGCATGAAAAAGATGTCTCAGTCAGTCACAGTTCACTGCAGCCTTTGATTGTGTCAGAGTTGACATACTCTTGAGGGTTTTGGGGGAACTCAAAGTACCTCCACCATATCTCCATATGATAGAGAACCTTCTGCAAAATCATGAAGTGTTTCTGTCTCTGGATGGATGAGTCTCTCCAGGTTTTCAGCCCTATGTCTCCATTCTACAGGGCTCACCTCTGAATGCACTCTTATTTACAGCTTATATTAATCCCTTCCTGTTAAGCATTGAGGCATCTCTTAAAGGGATAACCATTACTTTGCTGAAGGAGAACATCCATCACATTTCCTATATGGATGATGAGATGATGTTTCTCTCTTCACTGGAGGAGTTTGCAAAACTGGAAGAGCTCTTGGACCAATTCGAATTAGAATTCAGTCTAAGGGTCAATAAGGAGAAATCAGCCATATGGTCAGTTAGGACTGGAAAGCAAATTCCTGGCAGGTTTAAGGCTGTCTTTCAGAAGTTCCTAGGATTTCATCTTGCTTTCCCCCCTTTTAAAATGAGGAAAGAAATCCAAGATGTTTTTATTAATTAAAATAGGAAAATTTGTCACCTCCCTGAGAAAGGTCTACTTGTCTCTATTCAGGAAAGTAGCATTGATGAATGCATTCATGCTTCCAAAAATAACACATTTCCTTGCGGGGTTTTCTCTAACGAAAGTATTCATAAGGAATGTTGAAACCCAATGTAGGAAATTATGTAGGGGGGAAGGCTCCTGTCATCAGCCTAAGCCTCCTGAAAAGACCTAGACAACAAAATGGATTAGGCCTACACTCAATTAGGACATTTTTAGTGCAAAGCATGCATAATATTTTATGCAAACTTTTTACTAATAATCCAGAGATGGAAGGTCCAATTCCGCCTCAAGAAATTATTCCTACAGATCAGCCTCCTCCCACAATGAGTAAACTCATCATCCAACAACAGGTGAAGCTGATACTTGATAGTTTCAAGACCAGTGTTGTCTCGACACTATTTCAAAATAAGATAAATTATTAGACCACATATAATGCTATAAATCCTAACAATCCAAATATTGAAAATATACTTCCAATAGGAATTCTATGGTTCTTGAGGTTGACTATGCGACTAAAATTGGAGCCTAGATTAGTTGATTTTCTCATCAAGGTCAACTTTGGGGCCTTGCCTATGGCTGCCTTCTTGCACTATTGATATAACTATGGTATGGACCCTATCTGTTCTATGTGTTGAAAATGAGAAGAAACAGTGGAACATATATTGAAAGAATATGAAACATGGGTTAATTTGCACAACATTTCAAAGTCTTTCATTGCAAACAAAGAGATTTCCTGTGTGGATTTAATTAAGGCATTCAAGAAAGGATTTTTTGGATGGATTAGACTTGCAATGTTTATTAATTTTAGTATTTGGATTCTCAGGAATAGACTGATTTTTGAAAAAGGTATGGGCATTGATCCATTAAAAATGATTTTGGAATCATTACACAAATTCAAAGCTGATGATAAGAAATTCTGCCAGAGATGGTTGACAGACCAAACAGGGTCATTAATAAGTGTTGTGGTTTGAAGTTACTCAGATATTACAAATAGGTTATATCTATGATTTAGTGCTGACAAACTGAATAGCCATGTTATAAGTGGAAGTAAAACTTCAATTTTGATAAGTTTAAAACAAATTATGTATAAATTGAAATTTGTTCATCTAGAGAGGAATATTATATGGATCAAAATTTAATTGAATGGTTTATAATAAAATTTCATCTAGACAGTTGATATGACCCATAGAGGAAAAACTGAATTTAATATGTTATTAACAGAGAAAACTGTAATTTAAAAAATGTAATAGAAATATTCAATGTTATTTTTATATAATTCTATCGATGTGTTATGTATTATGATTGAAATTTTGTAATTGATATGTATATTTTGCAAATCCGTTTGGGTGTGAATAAAGTCCAATTTTGAAAGTATCGAATACAACAATACATACAACCATGGATTACTTTCATCTGAAGAAAATTGCAAGAATTTTAAGATTAACTGTCCTATATTAAATGGAATATTTAGACTTTGTGATATTAAAAGGAAAGATGAAAAGACATTTAATTTAAAAAATAGATATATGAAGTAGGGATTTATTATAAATAAACACATTTGAGGAATAATATTATGGAGATTAATGATATATCTGATAGAGTGATAAGAATAGTTATGCAACTGTCCTATATTAAATGGAATATTTAGACTTTGTGATATTAAAAGGAAAGATGAAAAGACATTTAATTTAAAAAATAGATATATGAAGTAGGGATTTATTATAAATAAACACATTTGAGGAATAATATTATGGAGATTAATGATATATCTGATAGAGTGATAAGAATAGTTATGCAACTTAATAAGTATACTAAATATAAATAATTCAGATTATTTGTCAACAAGTTGTCATTGTGATAGAAATTGTCTTTATTTAGACAAAGAGATGATTTTCATCAGACAAACCATTTAAAATTGTTACGAAAAATTTTAACTGCAGATATAAAAAACAATTGAAAGATTTCTGTGGATAAATTTGGATATAGAAAAAAGGTATTTTCCATAAAAGTAAATCTATGTATTATGTTCTTTTTTGTTTTGAGGAAAAAAGGCATAGGCAGAAATAACATCTGTACTTCCAAATGAAGATACAGAAATTTGGACTATATTTAAAAATATATATATATTTCAAAATTGTATTGATGATTAGTGCTATATAAGGTATGTGTTAATGCAAGTCTAGAAAGACAACAACTATTAAGAAAGAAAATATTAATAGTCCTTACCGATATACCCATTATATTTAAATAGATCTTACAAATTATTTTAAGATATTAACTGACTTTACTAACAGATCAGACTTAATTGAGTTTAATAAAAAGATATTTGATAAATCATTAAGAACTGGTATAAAAAAGTAATAGAAATAATTCAGTAAAATTTTCAACTGGGACAGAAACCAAAGACAAATGTTATTGCTTGGGAATTCTTAAGATGTTTGAATACTTGAAGAGATAGAGCTGGGCATATTTTTATGTGCCTTAAGCTTGTAAAATCTGCTAAGCTATCATTGCTTCAAAATATGCTGGGCATTGTTTCAAATGCTTCATTTAGAAAAACAAATATCTTTGGGATTCAAACTCAGACTTTCACACGACCCACTACTCTCAGTGCCATCTCATATTGCTGACCCTCCTGATCACATACATGTTGAAAAGATAAATAATCACCAATATATGTATTTCATGCTAAACCAGCAATCATCAGTTGGTCTAGATTACTATCCTCACACGTATATACAATCAGTGCTCAGCTTTATATTTAAGTTAGCCAATCTTCATACTTTAATGGATAGGCTTCAAACTATTCCAACTCATAACTTTTCAGCCTTCCATTTCATTGAAAATCTGATGATGGAACATTCAAAGCCCTTGTTAGTGCCAAGGTTGTCATCCTACCCATGTTGACATATTAGTCATTCTGACCCCTCATGTACAGGAGAATAATCCATTTATACATACATATGTGAGGGATGGGCAGACCTTTTATACACTATTTATATAAATGATCAGGAGGGTCAGAAATATGAGATGGCACTGAGAGTAGTGGGTCATGTGAAAGTCTGAGTTCGAATCCCGCAAATATTACATATATAATGCAGGTTTAAACCTGTACAATATATTAAAAACAAATATCCTAAATTCTGTAAAATTATAATCAAAAGATTTAATAATTACATAAAAAATAAAAATGTGAATCAATGAAAAGAGTTATAGAAAAGGACAAAGTTTTAAAAATTTAATACAAAATCAAGCTATAGGAAGAAAAGTCGCTTCATTAAAAAGTTTGCACTGTTATTAAGAAATGGATATATATAAAAGAATTTTACAAAGAGCTAATAAATATAAAAGAACAAGAAAACAAAATAACTCCTACAATTGCAAATCTAAGTATTTTAAATGAAGACATAAGATATCCTATTAAATTGATGTTGAATAGAATGCTTCAGAAACGATAGAATTATTATAAATATTTTAAAAGAAAATGATGAAGTAAAAGCCAAAGTTCTCTACCAGATATTGTATTAGATGATTGCAAGAACAAAATAGTGATATTGATATTTTAAAAAATTGAAAGAGAAAATATAAAACATCCCCAGTCTTCTGATATTTATATACAACATCTGTAATAATAAAACACCACATGATCAGATCCAAGGCACCTCACTGATGAAGGCCACAAGCCAAAACTAGTCTGGAGATATTGGATGAGTGGGCACTAGATGGGGATTTTATGCACAAGCTTTCTGGTATCCATTTATTACTCTGGCTTGGAGTGAGTGGCAATACATATAAAGAGTTTTTCCTTTATTCTCTGTAATAATACCATTATAACTCATCAGTGGAAAACATTGGATTTCCCTATAAAAAGGGTAAATCTCAATAAGTTGTTATTTAATATTGATATTTCACATTGATTTGTAGATTTTAAAATGGCATTTCATTCTATAACATTTTTTATTTAAAAAAATAAGGCATATGGCATTATTGCTTGGGAGGTCATAAGAAGTTCAAGTGTCAGACTCGCAAGGGTCAGAATCGATCTTGAGATCTCTCAATCCCAAGTACCAACTATGCTGAACCATACGGGGGGGTGTAATGATTAATGTTTTAATATCCCAAGTCGCTGATGCAGAATATTATCAAATTCTAAAGAATTTTTTTTATCAAAATGCAACAGTGGTGATTAAATTATATAATGACCCAAAGAAGATTAACATTGATGAGAGTTTACAACAGAGTGACTCCATATCATTTAAATTGGTATCTTAAAATTGGTTCTGTGTTTGTTTTTGCAAATGATGCTTCTGAACTTCAAAAAATATTACAAAACCTATCAGATGAAGGCAGAAAAGTAGAGCTAAAGATAATTGCTAAAAATTTAATGTTCAGCAGGGTTTTTAAAAAGATGAAAGTAAAGATGGATGATAAGAAATTAACAATTGCAAATACATTAGTCAGATTATTAATGCAGATGGAAACATAATGAATGCAGTTAATTACAGAATTAAATTTTTAATGAAAATCTTTTAGTAGAAATAAATATTAAAAGAGAATGTATGAAAAGGTAAGTTTTTAATAAAATATGGACCTGGAATTGATTAATAGAAGAGCTCTATAAAAATTTCAAATTCCATAGTGTTGAATGTAGAGAAATATATGTTGAAAGTAATAAGGAGAGGAAATGTGTTTATTCACGCAGAAAATAAAACAAATGCTTTCTTTTTGTCTGTTATATTTTTAAGTAAAGTGCATCTTTCTGGTAATTATAGTTAAAAAAAAATGAAATCAAAATGTGTAGATGAGAAAGCAATCAGAGATCAATGATATTACTGAAAGAATTAAGAGATTGAAATGGAGTTGAGATTAACATGCTGGTAAAATGTATGTTAATATATGGTCATTTTAAGTCTCAAGCTGGATTTCCTTGATATTGTGAAAGATCTAGAAAGAGACCATATATGAGATGGGTGAGTATAATAATGAAGATTTTTGAAATGATATGCAGAATAAAATATATGGATAAAAAAACTGGATTAATAATGATAGTGGCTGAAAATGATAATTAAATTAAAAATATTAAAGAATAATCTATGTTTTAAAAAGCAAGGCTTTTAATTACTTTTTAAAAAAATAATTATTACATCTATGACTGTAGGAATAATTAAGTTGAGTTGCTTGTAGGAAATTTGGTCCTTAATATATATGAAACACTTCAATATTGTTTATTCTCTTATTCTATTTTTAAATAAATAGAAAAATTTAATTTCCATCAATAGCTTTAATAGCCCCCCCTTTTTTTTTTTTTTTTGTAAATACATATCATTAGCAACAGATTGTAATATCATGAATACATTTTTTAAATGACATTGTTAAATTTTACATTCAAATATATACATTTACAATTTGGTTATGATTATGTGAATGAGCAAACCATTAATGAAAAGGTTCAATTTTCTTTAAGGAGACTTCCTATTAAAACTTCATATAGAGAGATTTGATCTTTAGATCTTCTATATGTTCTTTGCCTTAAGCGTCTAGCATGAACATATTTCAATAACCAATCAATTAATCTCATACGGCTACTAGGCAATTGCCATTCAATGCGTCTGTTATTCTTCATATTTTCAACATGGACAGCATGGTATACATTTTTATTCAATGATCAATAATTCGTGTTAAAAAATAATCAATTTTAACTTAACACACACGCGCGCGCGTATATATATATTTACGTTCAGATTTTCTCAACAGAAAAAAAAAAATCATGTTTTAAATATTTCACCTACTGCGCAATTTCTTAAACTGTATGTATTTTAATTTTCCACTTTATCAATACATCTAGTACAATACCTCCATACTTCTTAATGATAATTTTTACTTACTGATACATTACTCTTTGCACCGAAGTTTTTATAATCTCACTACCAAATAATGGGTGGGGGTTTAATTTGTATTCTTTAGAAGGTTGCTTTCCCAATCTTCAAAACACCAACTGCAATGGCAAGAGAGATTCAAGATGCAATCCTCCATTCAACTGAAGCCATCACCACGTCACTCTCTAGAGTATACCTTTCATTATATGGAAAGGTTGGCCTCCTCAACATGATCATAATGCCAAAAATCTCATATTACCTTCCATTCGTAAAAATGTCTAAACAGTTTCAAAATAAAATCAACCGATTATGTACCAAACTTCTTTGGAGAGGAAGGACAGTTGCTGTTAGCTTGTGAGGCATCCAACGACCACGCAGGTTCAATGGACTGTCATTCCACTCAATACAAGCAATAATTTTACAGAAAACCCACAACACTCTACATAATCTGATCCTCTCCTGTGGATACTCCAACATTATTAAAAAAATTACACCAACAGATCATCCTCCGCCCTCTACCAGTTCATGGATAGCCTCCCTAATAGACCACCTACAATTTTATAACCCAATAATGCCCTTTAACCTTAACAAAAAAATCACCTTATGGGAAGCACACAATATAATCAACTATAATCAACAACCCATAAAAACCAGCCTAAAGGTAACCAACCAAAGACTCATTTCACACTTTAAAAGATGGAGTCTGGAACCCAAATTCCTTGACTTCATCATTAAAATAAATCTTAATGCGCTTCCCACGAATTGGTTCCTTTATCACCGAAGAGGTTTTACCAGCATTGACTCTATATGTGGTCTGTGTGCTCGTGAAGATGAAACCATAGACCATATTATACACCGGGGCCCAAGACTTAAAACACTGAACATATAATTATAATCAATTCCAACATAAGACCTGATATGATTTTCTCACTTGAAAATGCCATTCATAATGGGTTTTTTTCAATAATAAGGCTTTCTACCTTTTTCCTTTATTCCATATGGATAATGAGATGCAAAAGTCTCATGGAATTACCCCCGCCACAAATCATACCATTATTTTATCAAACACTCAAAAAAATCAAGAAACGTGACCAGCTCCTGGCCTCCAGTAAAGTCTTTGATGACACCTGGTCTTTAACTGCTCTTTCCTTTTCCTGATTATCAACTCCCACCTACCCAGCATTATAGAATAGGAAATTCTAATAGAAAATATTCATGTTTATATAAAAAATGCTTATTCCATTAATCAAGTTATTAGAATCTCATCACTATACCTAACCACATAAGAGTATAACAATTGTATTCTCATAACAAAATCTAGCCAGATAACAAATAGAACATTATACAATCATATTATTGTACAATTTATTCATTTATCTATCCTTTATTAGTATGTAATCACTATTTATTGTTAATAAAATTTTTGTTGAAATGAACAGTTTGAAATTGTTTTTAACATTGGGATTAAATCTAAGTGTTGACTGTTTTTTTATGATTCTTTAGGATTTATATATACTTCATAACAATGGATTTTTTTTTTAGTTTACTTATTTTAATCAAGCTTGTGTAAATAATAGTTGTATCTATTTTTAAAATTTAGGTATTTTGAAGTAACCATTTTTAAAGTTATTTCCCTGATTTTAATTTTTGAAAATACTTCGTACTTTTTAAGTAAATAAAAAAGTTTTCTAGGTTTATTTTAACTCTGCTAAAGAAAACAATTAAAACTAACTTGTTCAACAGAAGTTATGTAAAAAGAATGATTAAAGAGAAAGAGATTACAAAAAAGAGAGTGAAATGAATGTAAGTAATTAAGGATCAAAGTAGTAATTTATAATAGCAATTATTCATTTCCTTTTACAATAAGATTATAACTTCGTTACATAAGATATGAATATTTAAAACAAATTTAAAATTTACAATTTGACTCATCTTTGTGTTGGTATTGTTATTCAAATTAATTTATTTACTCATTGTGGGCAGTTTCTAAGAAAATCAAGGGATATTCAAGCACCAAAATGTTACCAAGCTGTGATTCCCCTCCTCTTTTTTCAGTGATATTTTTTTCTTATATGTCTAAGCGTTGACCGGGAAGTGAACTCGGGCCGGCTGCTTAAAAAGCAGCTATGCTAATTGCTAGGCCACCAACGCTTTAGAAATCCTTCAATCTTACAGCAGTACACTCTTGGTTAAAACTAAATGAAACAAGCACACACACAAAAAAGTTGAAATATTAAGTTTTATTACTTGGGCAACTGAGCTAAACAAAATAACAGAACCCTACTCAAATATCTATGTGTTCAGGTTCAAATCCCATACTAGTACTGTCACTGGTCAGGCCAGCAACACCTGAAGAAGAGTGGACAATAATACTTCTCGAAAAATGGATATACTAACCTGTTTGATGCGCTATTACTAACAGTTGAATGTATTTGAAATATTTAAATAAAGTTAAATTTTTCTAAAGACATTTAATACACGTATTAGATGATGGAAATAGTCCAATATAAAAATACAACTAGAACACAATCATCACAAACCTTCAGGAAAACATTTAGCATGTTAGTACTATATGCATTACAAGAATGAAAATAGACACCAATGTATATTTTTTACAGAACAAATACTAGGGAGTTAGGAATATTATCTGACTGGAAGTTAACAAAAAAAATATCAATTTTGATGAGTTTAAAAGAGATTCAAACTATTGTTGTCGATTACTGGAGCAGTAGGAACTAAAACTGCCGAGTCCTTTTATGCTCCAAAATAACAATCTCGTATTGATGTCTATAATAACTAAGATTGGAAGTATGGAGCTTATTAGAATTATCTATGATCATAAGCCAATGCTTATTAAAATAAACCAATGGAGAATTAGGAAAGATTACAGCTAACATAATAAACAACAGCAGACAATTATGTGTGAACTCTCTATAGCCTGGCAACATGAGCTTTACAAATAAGAGCATTTACACATAATTATTCAAAACCATTGCTTTTTGATATGAAAAATATTGTAATGTAAAAATAATAATTTAACAAGTATAAAACTTTGATATAAATGACTGGAAGCATATTTTGTATCTTATTACTATAAAGATCATGAAAAGAAACCTATTAGCTAGACTTCTTTTTTCTCATGAAGCATAATAAAGGTGCTACTTTCATGATTTGGACCACCATTTTAGGAAGTTTTTTGGTACACACTTTTCATTCATATATGACAGCAATAATACCTTATTTTAATATTTAAGAAGATAATTTGATGCCATTCCATAAACAATGTTTCCAGATAACAGCCATTTTGATTGCAATCCAATTCATGTTTTTCAGAACAATATTGGTTTCAAGAACATGATACTAATGAACTATATTTTTATAACCTACACAAGGATGTTATTTAAATATTATTGAGTGCCTATAAATGACTTTTATCAATAAGTGAGAAGTTAATACATATACACCAATATTTTTCTGAGATCTTAATAGCTTTTTTTATAATGACTGATATGATATTCTTGTAAGTAATAATTAAATATTATATAATTGTATTCAGTATGTATTATGAATTATAAATCTTTTTTGAAGATGGAGTCATTTTTAAGTAATATTTGGCCCCTGAATAATGTTTAAGTAATCTATGGCTATAATGCAGCCTTGTAGAAAACTGATGGTTCCAAAAATTATTATTAAATTTTTATCTCTATGTTTTACTTTTCTATGAAGACTGTTTGTTTGGAAGGCTTTTAATTATCTTTCCAATGATAGAAAAAATATAAATGATAATTGATTTGATCATTCTGATATTCTAGAAAGAAAAAAAACTTTAATTTTGAAATGGAATATTTTGGTAAACATAGATTGGTTTCAGGTGGATAATACCTCTAGGATTAATTTATTTTAATCTATTTTTGTACATTAGTTAGCTACACTTTCATAAGGTTATTTTCAATGCTCTCTCTGCCATCACAAAATTTTGCAAATGCTTCTTAAAATTCATGACCTTAATTTCCATCCATCGTTTGAATCATTTCAAACATTTCAATAATAGTTTTTTCCATGTTAAAACAAAATTTGATGTTGTGACATTATTATATTGTGATTCACTGTATAAAACATAAATAACCTACTACCAGCACATTTAGTAGTTTAAAATTTTGTTGGTGTTACTGTATAAAACATGTCTTGATTTATAGATGGCGCTGGAGGCAGTTTTGGAAGGAGAACCAATCACTTTTTAACTGGAATATATTATATTTTGATAATGCAGCTTATAAATAGTTGTATATATATATTACATTCAGCTAAATGATGTAGATTACAATTTTATCCACTGCTTTATCTGCAATTAAGAGATTATAATTTGTCATTTAAAAATATTATCCTCTTAATATTATTAATAATAATACTATTCTTAATACATACATATTTACCACCATCTTTACACATAAATATTTTTATTTAACTTTACAAATAATTGTATATATTTATATAGCTAAATGATGTAAACCACATTCTTCCTGAAGTAAGAAATTAAAATTTATTCAAAAAATATTATCCTCTTAATATTTTCTACCATTTTTACACATAATTAATTAAGCACTTCAATGATCCAAATGTATTTATTGATTAGTCAATGTTTTCGCATTAATCATAAACAAAAGAGATATTAGCAATGCGGAACAGTAGTTTCAGTAATAAAATTATGTCCTTAGATTAATGAAGTAGTGAGAAATAAATGTGTCTGAAAAATTTACCTTTTTTAAATAACAAGTAACCCGAATCTCAAATTTCATTCGGAAACCCTGCATATTTTTTAGAAAAGGAAATAAATTTTTAAAATATTTACTTAAGACTGAAATTTTATTTTCTGATATTCATATTTCCACTATATCTTTTTTGCTTATAATTATTATTTCAATATTATTAACAATAAATCGCAATTTTTATGCTGTTAAATATAGTTTTTTTGTGATATAATAAAATGTGACAATAAGATATGTAAATTGACTTTTCTTTAGACAAAGTCTGAAGTTTTTGTGTATAGGCCAAACGACTAAAAATCCTGTTATTTAAATTTTTCCTCCTGGATATAAAATCAAATCATTTTGCAACTATAATTCATTTCTTTTGCTTTTCTTTCTCCATTTTTTTATATCTCATATTTCTCATTTTTGCTACTAAGACCTAATTTTTAAAAATCATAAAATTTCTACCCCTTTCCTTCCTCTTATCTTTAAATTTTTCCCAATGTCCATCAAATTTTCTCTGATTTTTTTTCCAACATCCTACAACCAAAAAAGAAATATTCAATACTTTTTTTCACATTTCTCCATAAACTATATTTATTTTCTAATTTTTATTTTATTTTTCTGATATCCAATAATCTACTATTTCTCTTATAATATCATATATCTTTACTTCTTTTATATATTATTTATTTTTATGTAAATCCAAATTATTTTTTTATCCATACTCATTTTCCATACCTCTAGTTTTTTTTTCCTCTAACCAATTTAACCTGTCATATATTCTTTATATATTTATTACATTTTGTTACATAAAAATTTTAAAATAAATTATCTATATCTTAGTAGATTAAAACAGGCAAAACTCTATACATATTGCCACTCAGTGCAAGTCAGAGTAATCAATGGATGTCAAAAGGCTTGTGCATAAAATCCCCATCTAGTGCCTACTCATCCAATATCCACAGACTAGTTTCTGGCTTGTGGCCTTCATCAGTGAGAAACTAGTCTGGGGATATTGGATGAGTAGGCACTAGATGGGGATTTTATACACAAGCCTTCTGGCATCCATTGATTACTCTGGCTCGCACTGAGTGGCAATACATATAAAGGGTTTTGCCTGTTTTAATAACAGATTATAAGCAAGTGTAAGAAATGGTGATCATGTGATGTTTATTATCTTAGTAGATATTATAAAACATATTATAAAACTTCTTGCACAATATAGTTGTCCTTTTCACATAATTTATTTAAACATTATTTTTTTCTAGTTTGTTTTTATTCATATACTATATATAATCTTAAAAACATTTAAAATTTACTTTCAATTTCCCACATTTAAAAAAAAAATCTATCCCATTTTTTCTTGAATAGACTCATTTGATGTCCACAGTCCAGCACTCATTGCATATGTCTTTTTTGTATTTTTATTTCAATTTTTGAGTTCCCTGGCTTATGTAAAGAACCTTGTTTCCAAATGTCAAAACAGTAAGCAACACAAATATCTCATTTTTTATCCTTCAGTTTTATTCTTTTTATTAAATATTAACATCTTAAATTTTTTGTATCTGAATTTAATTTTTATACTTCACTCTAAATACTTGATTTTTTTTAACAGTTCTATACCTTTTATATGCCATTTCATCTGTAAAAATAATAGAATTATCATATGTGTTTCATTTGTTGTGACTATAGAAATCCCCATTTCTATTCCTAATATTTCAGTTTCAGTTTCCTGTTTTCTTAGAAACAAAATAAATAATAAAGATGGTAATGGTTTTTACTATCACAGCCATGATCTCACATTTAAATTCTACTGTAGAAATCCTTATATCAATTCAATTACTTTATATTTATAACAATCATTTTTGCAAAGATTTTTAAACCTTCTAACAATTTAAATCTATTTTCATACTTTGAAGACTTCTCCCTAATCAGTTCCTATTTATCTTATTATGAATATTTTCTTGATCTAAAATCTCTACAAATAATGATTTATTTTTCTTGCAATACATCTCAATCAATTGAGCTAAGAATGAATATATTATCCTCTACTCGGCTCTCTGGATGAAATCAATTTTGAGTCTACCATTTGATTATTATGCTAATGATACTAATTCCTTAGATATATTATCATCATATAAGAATTATGATATATATATTTGTATGTTGTATTCATAAAATTAGCACATTTTTGAGTCATTATGCATCTTTTTTACAACTGATTTATAAGTGCCAAATTTCTGCACCCATACTTTTGATATTATCCTCTTGAGTTAAATACCTTAATGATTATTATGAAATATTATTTAAACTAAAGATTATTCCATTTTTTAACCAGATATAAACTTTAAACTTTATGATTTATCTTATTTTTATTAAATGCAACCATACATTTTACTATGTATCTAGCACTCTTTTTGTGTAAGTTACATAGGCTGTCAGATGTATATGACATTTATGTAAAGTTTTTTATTAAAATGATTTATGTTAACAAGTATAACTCTATGTATGTGTGGACATATTGCTAGAAGAGATGATAATAGATGGACAATTGAAATTTTAAACTGGATTCCAAGAGATTGTAAAAGACCCAGAATGAGACCACATGTAAGATGGATGAATGAAATAAGAAAATGTGTAGGGGTGATGTGGAGAAGAGAAGCTAAAGATCGGAGAAGATGGATTAAACTTGGAGAGACCTTCATCCTGCAGTGGATTGATAATGGTTGATAATGATGATGATGATGATGTGTGTTTAATTAAAAAATCAGTTATATTATTCTTTAACTGAGGTTTAAAGTTTATATCAGGGTTAAAAATAATCTCTAGTTTAATCAATAATGTATAATTATTATTATATTTATTTAAAGTGGATAGTGTCAAAGTTGTGGGTGAAATGACTATGATGCTTGTAAATCAAAATGTAACAATTTACTAATAATATTGTATGTATGATAAAGATATATATGAGAGGTAGTGAACCAGGCCAACTGATGCAGGTTTAGCATGAAATATATCTTGGGAGTCGTTTGTCTTTTACTGTGCCATTATTCATATGTTCTCAAAAGAATGTGCGATAGTGTGGAGATTATTTTCTACATTTATAAAACAATTATATGCTAAAGAATTGAGGCATTCCATTTATATGAAATATTTATAATAAAAAAATTAAATCATAATGAGTATTTATTTATAGTCAACTAATATCATTAAATTTAATCTTACATTAAATAAAATGCCATTATTAAATGTGTATGTAATTGGATTATGTCCTGTACATGAGGAGTCAGAGTGACTTATGGTCAACATGGGTAGGTTGAGAAGGTTGGCACCAATGTAGTCTTTGAGCATTCCATCATCAGATTTTCAATGAAATGAACAGCTGAAGAGTTGTGGGGTGAAGTGGATTGAAGGCTGTCCAATAAAGTATGAAGCTTGGCTATCTTAATATAAGCTGAGCATTGATTGTATATATGTGTGGAGATGATAATCTGGACCAACTGATGAGTGCTGGTTTAGCATGAAATACCTATGTTGATTATTTATCTTTTTAACATGTGTGTGATCAAGTGTGTCAGCAGTATGAGATAGCGTGGATAGTTGAGAGTTGTGCGAAAGTCTGAATTCAAACCCCCTATATATTACATATTGGAGTGCAGGCATAAAAAAGCTTGTACTGTAGAAAAAAATTCATATATTAAATGTTTTAAGATAAACTGATAGCAAAGAATATCTATGCCAATATCCAAAAATATTTTTGATGCATGAATAATATTTTAATAATGACGATAATTTATTTTTATTTTATATTTTCGTTTGGAAAATTTATTCTACCACTTTCAGTTTCAAGCTATAATGCCCAATAGTAAGTAATGAAATTAAGACATTTGTGCTACTACAGACATAGTGCATACATACACATGTGGATATAACCTTTTTTTAACATTAATTTGAAGATAAATTATGTCATTGCGACTGTCATGAACTTGTCATTTTCAGTTTAATGAATAATATCTTGCTGCCAATTTTTCAAAAAATTTATTTGAAGTTTGGCATTGCATCACCCAAGAACTAACTAGTTACTTCCTAATTTAAAGCAATTTGATTCTCTCTTTTTTTAATCGTATAAAGTTCAAAGATTACTGAAGTAAAGAGAGAAAAAAAGAATAGTATAATAAGAAAAATACTTCAGTTAAAATTGTCAAATTTTGACTAAAAATCATGTTCTCATTTGCTACATTTTTTGATTTGTTAACATGACATTATGTTTTTAAAGAAATTTATGAAAATATTAAAAATCTCCATACTTTTTGTTTTCTCCCTTTGTATAAAAGTTTACATGCAAGTAAATATATCTTATTAAAACAGGCAAAACTCTCTATATGTATTGCCACTCAGTGCAAGCCAGAGTAATCAATGGATGCCAGAAGGCTTGTGCATAAAATCCCCATCTAGTGCATACTCATCCAATATCCCCAGACTAGTTTTTGCCTTGTGGTCTTCATCAGTGAGGAGCCTTGGATCTGAGAACATTGCACTGCTGAGTGGCAATATGTATAGAAAGTTTTGCCTGTTTTAATTACAATTATGATCAAGCATAAGAAGTGGTGATCATGTGATGTTTATTAAATGTACCTTACATATATATAAAATGTTTATGTTCAATATTCAGTTTTAACTACTTTTTGTTGTGTGTATTGAACCCTATGACTTGTGATTTTTAGCAATGAGCATTGCGATCAAGCAATGGAAAACACTTTGTTGCAACTCAACTCTTAACTACATTTATTATGAAGGTTTCATTGCAAAACAGCAATGCTGATGTCATGAGACATGCAGAATAATTTAATTTGAATATAAATTTGTCAAAATTTTGTTTGCTTTAAAATCTTTATTGTCATCTGTATATGTACCCACAAAACACCATGTATACATCAAATGATGTTGCTCCCATATTCATATCCCTAATCTGTTTTTGTATGTTTGTCATCATCAATGTTCAGAGTTGAAACTATTGAATCTAGCATTGTCCTTTGACTTATTACTAAAAAAATTTAAAGTCTTTAATCCCACCAACATGCATAATTATACATCTGACATAATTCACTTACTACATATTTTAATAGTAAGCTTTTTCTACTGTTTGTGTTGGAAGATTAAAGTCAACAAAACATCATATGACTTTTTCAGCTTAAACTTAATATGTACTTCAAAGATCAGTTCCTTTCATCCAAACATAAACTCTGCTTAGGAAAATTAATACCAATACACACATCCATAGGACTTTCTCAACTCTTAGCATTTGCTTCTAAGAGCAATTATCTTTACCCCACCCTAAGATCCATCTACAGGAAGTTTGAATAATTAGTGGCCACCAGTTACTATAGCTGTAAAACATTTAGAAACAAATAAAGAAGTGTGCTTTCACATACCCTTTTATAACTTTATTACCCATAATTCAATATATCAAGTATTACACATTGTGTTTGGTTACTTGCTATGCAAAATTGGATTTCATAAATAAAAACAATGTTTATTTTTGCAAAAGAAAGCATAAAAGTATATTTCCTGTAATTTTATTTAAATGCCAATTTGAAGCTGAATTATTTCTTTAGAAAATACATAATGATATACTATAATTTACCATTATTATACTTTAGTGACAGCTGTTATTGTTTTTCAAAAATTAAAACTAAAAGAGTGAGTTGAGAAAATAAATTGCTATATAGGAATTTGACATAAATTTAAAATGTCTTATTAAAGCTTTTGTTTTAGTATTCTATATATAAATAATAACAAGGATATGAACATCATTTTAATGTCTATTATATTACTTTATATAAATACACGAATTTAATTTTATATCACCTTTAATAAAAAAAAAAAAAAAGAACTTCAGCAAAGCATTTTATCCATTGTTACCACATACGTCACATGATTATTTTTTCAAGCCTGGAATTTACACCACATAAATAGGGTTTTTTAAATCGATTATTTCTTAATTATCATTTTATTGCATAATTGCCTATGGTTATACTCCATTGAGCACACTTGTTCTTGTTTGATCACTAAAGTTAAGAAAATTTAATCTCAGTTAGTATTTGAATGGATGACTGCCTGTTAACCCTAAGTACTATAACCCTATTTGTTTGACTTTCATGATTTTATTCAGTGGCAGAGTATTTGACTTTGGATCCTAAGATCCTCAGGTTGATATGCCTACCATCAAGTGCACAATATCCTTTATCAAAAACAAATTCACTATGCAATAAATTGACTGGGAACAAAAAAAACAGCATTAATCACTATCAAATCAATGTACAAAAACATAATGGGCTCTCATTACATTGCATCTCAATACACTGTCTTCAAAGAGCAATAAATGAGATCACTGTGTTTATTAATTTGTATCCCAAGGCTCTAAGTTTTATATTAATCACTCCATCAGGTACACCACCACCAATCAAAAATCATTACATTAAAGGATTAATCATATCCATAGTTAAATTACACTACACCAGATCAAAAATTATTTGCAAGAAAAATTAAATTCTGGGATGCATATGTAATAATATATAAAGAAGAACTAATTAACCCAACACAATTATAAACTTTAATTTGCTAATAAACAGATAATTCAAAGATTTAAATTTTGTTATTTGGAGTGAAAATATTTGGATTTTTTAATTGAAATCAATCTTGGGGCTCATCCTACTAATATCTTTCTAGTCTAAAATCTAGGTGCAGTGTTCTCAGATCCAAGGCTCCTCACTGACAAAGACCACAAGTCAGAAACTAGTCTGGATATTGGATGAGTAGGCACTGAATAGGGATTTCATGCACAAGCCTTCTGGCATCCATTGATTGCTCTGGTTGGCACAGGGTGGCACTACTGTATGGAGAGTTTTGCCTTGTTTGACAACAATTATGTGCTAGTGTAAGAGATGGTGATCATGTGATGTGTATGAGTTTAACACCAATCCTGCCTAATAGGATAGTGGTGGCTATGGTTGTTAAAGAGCCAAAGACACCAAAATGTATGGATGCTGAACCATGACTATATAAGCTATTGAGCTTACATTGAAAATATTATTGTGTTTTCAATTACATTCTCATAGTTTTGTAGTTAAGTAGAGATAAAAGATGGCTGCTGGTGGGTTGCATTAGATCCTGAGATTTAGGTGCAGTGCTCTCAGATCCAAGGCTCCTCACTGATGAAGGCCGCAAGCCAGAAACTAGTCTGGGGATATTGAATGAGTAGGCACTGGATAGGGATTTTATGCACAAGCCTTCTGGCATCCATAGATTACTCTGTTTGGCATAGGATGGCACTACTGTATGGAGAGTTTTACCATGTTATTTTTATTAATGTTGTTATTACTATTATTGATGTTGTTATTAATATAATTGTTATTATTATTATTGCTGCACCAATTGGCAAATCACCCCTAACATAATACTTTTGATATAGATTGTTGTTGTATTTTAAATTTTTGAAACGATTCTTACTTTTTTTTATCTTTTATACTAAAGAAAAATCATTTATTGCTGTTATCGAATGTCACCTTTACCACCAGACAAATACAAGCTTTTAAGTCTTTGGAAGTAGTTTTATTACATTTGTGTGCTTTATAATTTCGTTGCTGAAACTATAAACAACAACTGAAGTAAATATTTATTACTATTTTTATTTACTGTATTAAAAAATTATAGAACAAAAATCATGCAGTATTAATATATGATTAATATTTAGAAATAATTCAGATTGAATATCAATATTTAAAATAATTTTCACAATTTTCCAAAATTATTTTTATGATTTCAATATCTTTTATTCTTTTGTTTCAATTTCTTTTATTCTGTTAAAAAATAGCCAATTGAAGTTTGGTCAAACATTAATTGTAGTATTATCCTTTTTAAAACCAAACTAATCTGTCTGCAGCTAATATTTCTCTTCTCTCCCCACCTAAACTAATAAGGTTTTAATTATTTAAATTAGTACGAGACCACTTTCTATTAAATCAGCTTGAAGAAAGTGAAGATGTTAGAGAATAATTTTAGAGAGAAAATTATCAATACTACCTATTGAATTATTAACTACACCGTATATTTTGAGTTGAAGTAGGATTGTTTTCCAAAACAATACAAGTGAGAGATTGTTACTTTTTTAAATGTGTTGTAAAATTGTTATTAACTGAGAGGATTTGAACCCAGACTTTCAAGCTCCCTTTAGGCATCCACACCATCTTATACAACTGATACACATGACGGCATACATGTGAAAAATATAAATGATCTTAATATACGTATTTCGTGCTGAATCAATTGATCTGGATCATCTACCACACACACATATATATAATTAACTTTTGTCAAGCATTGGTGGTCGAGAGGTCAGTGACAGCTGCTTTACAAGCAGTTATCCCAGGTTAGCTTCCTGGCTAATGCTATGACCCATGAGAAAAAAAAAAAACTTCAAACTTTAATGGACATGCTTCAATCTTCTTCACTCTCCAATTCTTCAGCTATCCTTATCATTTATCTTTTTTACATGTATGTAGTCAGGTGTATTTGTTATATAAGATGGAATGAATGATTAAAGGGAACTTGAAAGTTTGGGTCCAAATCTCCTTTAATTACATCTATCTTAAGTATGTATACTATACTTATATTTAAAAAAATATTACAGATTCAGCCTGCATTCTTCTCATGCCACTTCTGTGTATTTAAATGGTCTTAAGGTTCTATATATGATCAGCATGGGTGTGACAACAAAATTGGCGAGCGATGGCTTTAAACATGCCATTATCAGATTTTTAATGATGTAGATGACTGAAGAGTTGGAAAGTGGAAAATATTGAAGCCTGTCCATTAAACTTTGAAGATTTTCTATCTTGATATAAACTGAGCACTGATTATATATGTGTGGGGGAGATGATCCAGACCAACTGATAAGTGCTGGTTTAGCAAGAAATATGTACATTGGAGATTATTTATCCCCATCACATGTATGTGGTCATATATATCAGTTGTATAAAATGGAGTGGAAGATTGAACAGGGCTTGAAAGTCTGGGTTCAAATCCCCTTTTAATTACTCCTAGCTTAAGTATATACACCATACTTTTTTTCTCTCATATGTCATAGCATCGGCCGGGACGCGAATCCACAACCGTCTGCAACCAACTACTTGCTTGCAAAGCGGCTGCGATGACCTCTCGGCTAACAAAGCTTGACATATACACCATACTTGTATTTAAAAAATATAACATATTGTTAGTGGATCTAATTACTGCAATTAATATTAGCCATGATTTTTTTAATCATGCAATTATTATGATATTAAAATTATGTGTTTTCTCTACATAATATATACACAGTATTTTAAAAATAATGGATTTGAAATGTTTTGAATTATGACATCTAAATTGTATTTAAAGATAATGGTTGTTTTACTTTTAGGGCATTCAAATAATGAATAATAGTCATAAATTGTTATTATCTATAATAATTTTTAAAGGGTTTCTGATACTATTATTTCTCACTCTCTATTGTTTATTTTCTCCATATCCTTGATATATAAATGGAATGAAATGGGTTTTTTTTTTTTACTTGGGTGTTTCAAACCAAAACATATCTATTGTAAGCTACTATTATTCATTCTTTATAAACACTTAGATTAGTTCGTGAATTTTACAGACTTTAGAAATGAAACAATTTGAACGCTATTGTCAATAAGAAATAAAAATTGTTTAAATATTTAATTAGAATGAATATTTAATCTAAATATGTTACTTTCTGCATGCTATTTTTAAGTTTTAAAAGCAGATCTTTATTTAATAATTGTGTAAAATCTAAATTGTATTACTATTTTAAAAAATCAAACTTTACGGCTTTTATAAAACAGCAAGACATTTGTTTCTACTTCACTAAGCATGATTGGCTTTTGACCTCAGCTATCACCAACCCACATCAGCTGAACAGCTCAAACCTATCCCACAGACTCATCTAAGCTTGAAATTGTGTGACAAAAGTCTAGAATATTGTATTTCAATTTTTAATTAATAAAGTTTACAGTTGATTTATCAAACAAAAGTTAAATTTATAATTAATTATATTACAATTAATTTTTTTTCAATTATAATATAACTAATATTAATTACCAGGCAATATATATATGCGCGAGTACACATTTCATAATATTGTTTGCATAGAAGGATTTTAGGATTTTCTTAATATAATGATTGAAATGAAATTCAAATTTAAGCACACTTATAAATAAATATACGGAACATAAATAATTGTCACTTACATTTCCCTGCACAGTTTACCATTGTGATGAAGTTGCAAACATAATTAAAGATCCAATTAAAGGGGATTTTAAAACAGGTTCTCAAGCTTCCTTCAGCTATCCTCTTTATTTTATATAACCGATACATATGACCACATACATGTGAAAAGGATAAATGATCTTCAACATATATTTTTTATGCTGAACCAGAACTCATCTGTTGGTTCAGACTATCATCTCATACATATATATAATCAGTGCTCAGTTTATATCAAGGTAGAAAATCTTCAAACTTTAATGGACAGACTTCAATTTTCTTCACCCTCCAACTCTTTAGCCATACATATTATAGAAAATCTGTTGAGGGAATGCTCAAACCTTTGTTGATGCCAGGATTGTTGTCATACTCATGTAGGCATTAAATCATGTGAACCCTCATATATATGACCTTAATATGTCCACTTAAATACACAGAGAAATGGGCAAAATTTAGGCTAAATCCATAATAAATCAATACTAGTATATTGTAAATACCAACCTTTAAGATGTAATTAAAGGGAATTTGAACACAGACTTTCAAACTTCCTTCAGCTATTTCTCCATCTTATCTAACCCTTTTTATTACATTTTAAAGTTTGGTATTTACAATATACTAGTATTGATTTATTATGGATTCAGCTTGAATTCAGCCTGAATTCTACCCATCCCTCTGTGTATTTAAATAGACATATTATGTTCACATATGTGAAAGGGCAGAGTGACTTAAGATCAAAGGTTTGAGCATTCCATCATCAGATTTTCAATAATATGGATGGCTGAAGAGTTGGAGCATGGAGAAGAATGAAGTCTGTCCATTAAAATTTGAAAGTTTTCTATCTTAATATAAAGTGAGCACTGATTATATGTGTGTGGGAGATGATGATCCAAATCAACTGATGAGTGTTGGTTCAGCACAATATATATATATATTGGAGATCTTCTTTTTTTTCACATGTATGTGGTCATGCATATCAGATCTACCATATTTTAATAGCCTCAGCATAGCCAAAGTCTTAAAAAGTGTTCTGGATAGAGATTTTAAATATTTTCTCATACTTCACTTATTAATTAAAAGCTTGTTTGAGCTATTGGTATGCTCTCTGTATTGCATTTTTGTAAATACAAGCTTATAAAAGTAATGTCAAGTTATATATGACTTGCTTTTTTGACTATTATAATTTTACCTTTAAGTCTTTGGCTATGCTGAGGCTATTAAAATATAGTAGATCTGAATTTAGTTCAGTCCCATATAGCTATTTAAGTTAGATAGCTGGATTTAAAGACATTTTTATGTCCGAAAATTTAAGAGTTTCTACTTAAATATACATTTGAAATAAATGCTGGGTTTTGAGTTGATATTTTGGATCTAGTGTCCGAATATTCTAGCTCTCCACTGACATGAGCCATAAGCTCGAAACCAGTTGTTCTGGAGATAAGAGTATTCTGGATAGAGATTTTAAATATTTTCTCATACTGCACTTATTAATTAAGAGCTTGTTTGAGCTATTGATAAGCTCTCTGTATTGCATTTTTGTAAATACAAGCTTATAAAAATAATGTCACGTTATATATGACTTGGGTTTTTTTGGACTCTAATAAGGAATGATGGTTAAATGCCAAAGTTCAGAAAAATTAACTTTTAAAGGAACTAAAGAATCAAATTGTTGAAAATGAGCCACTTTTAAAGAATGGGTTCAAAGTAGTAGTTACTCCCAAGTTTCTGCTCTAATTAAATCTCTGGTGTTTATACAGATGAACATGCATGTGAAATGTTTGAATTCAAATTTATGATTAATTAATTTTGTATTTAACATTTTTATAAAATATAGATAACTGAAATATTGTTTAGTAAATACACGGATGCAGAAATTACAATATTTATATATGTATCATTTTCCCATATAAATAATTCAAAAATTAAGATATGGAATAGTTTTCAAAGCATAAAACAATTAAGTACTATTCTCTAACTTTATTAATATTACCCACCAAAATACAAAATAATGTTTTGCTTAACCCATGAGCTGAAAGGGTTCATTTCATAAAATTTTTAATCACATTCAACATTTTGTAAAATGAAAGTAAACTTATAAAAACAGTACAAATGAAATCTGTTTTAAAAAATTCAAATAATAATAAAACTCTGATTTTAATTGTTAACAAATAAATAATAAATCAAATCGTAGGAGATTTCATTAATTTATGACTTCATTAAATAAATCGAAAAACGTAGTCATGATAATAACATTCTTGCATGACTAAAAATGTATCAATTAAAGTTAAATAAGATCGTAAAAAGAAAAAAATGCTTTGAAGTTTACTCTTTTTCTTTGTTTAAATAAATGCAGCTAATAAAACCTTCACTGAAAGAAGCAATCATAAGGGATTTATCGTGACAGGCTAGCATATCATTGGCTGATATAAATTGTATTCTTAAATACATTATTTTAAACAAACACTGCAATTACAAGATAGACCAGATTTACAAGACATCAGATCATTTATTATTCCAAGGATGCCAACCCACTTCATTAAATCATTATTAAACAGCTGGGAAAGATTAAACACCAACTCTTAAATAAACAACATGAATATCAAAGATATAATAATAAATTCTTGATAATTAATAATACAGAATTATAAACTTTTAGAATTATCTAAGCAAGTAAATTAAAAAACTGAAAAAAGAAAAACATATCCAACTTATTGTTAATAAATATAACCAGCACTAAATTATTTTGACAAATTTAAGAAGATATACTTATAATAAAGATTTATTTCCATTTTATCTTTAATAAAAAAAGGCAAATAATATAAGACAAAATAATAGATATTTCTATACTCATATCAAATGTAACTGACTCTTAAATAATTAAACTGCCACCCCAAAAACTTAAAAGAAAAATTTGAACACAAAAAAAAAAAGTCTGAAGTGGAGTTGGGCTGGACATATTGCTAGAAGAGATAATAATAGATGGACAATTGATATCTTAAACTGGATTCCAAGAGATTGTAAAAGATCCAGAAAGAGACCACAAGTAAGATGGATGGATGAAATAAGAAAGTGTGCAGCGGTAGTGTGGAGAAGATAAACTAAAAATTGAAGAAGATGGTTTGAATTTGGAGAGACCTTCATCCTGCAGTGGACTGATAGTGATTGATGATGATAATGATGACTCTTAAAGAGTACATATGTTGACTCAATTAACTAATTTTCAAGGCTGGTCATTTCTCAGGATTAATTTCTACTTTAATTTGAAAGGAAGCAGAATTATATTATAATGTGGCCTGCATACTCTGTTCCAATGTCATTTGTATATCATCTAAACTATTAGGAATTTTGAACTTCTCTCTCGATATTATAATATATAAAATTAGAAGCGTGTGAAGCGCTTGAAAGAGAAGCTATAGAGAATACAAAAAATATTAAACGCTAAGCGCTTTCGAGGCCGTTTGCCTCATATTCATAGCGATAATGCGAAATGCAGTATATCATCTAAAAAAAAAGTAGTAAACAAACAATAAAATTCCCAAATTAATAAGACAGATAGACATTTTACTCTTATTTTTTAATATGGAAACCATTTTTTATCTTACAGTCGATCTTCTAAATCTCATGCTATCAAATTTTACATTTTCGTTTAAAAATATAAGCTCATTAAATCATAATTATTTTTATTTTTTTTACAATCTAAGAAAAAGTACCCCCCCACACACACACACACAAAATGTTTTTTTTTTAAAAAAATTTCATTTAAAATAGCTTGAAAGCATAAAAATAATGATTATAGCAATTTTACCAAGCTAGGAGATTCATGAGGTGTAAATGTTAATTACAAATAATAAAAAAATTCTGTTCTAAAATTGACGATTTGTTTAAGAAAACAAATCATTCATTTGAGAAATAATGAATATATATATATAACAATATATATTGTATATATGTAGGGGAGATGATAATCTGGACCAACTGATGAGTGCTGGTTCAGTATGAAATACGTTTATTGGTGATAATTTATTTTTTCTGCATGTGTGAGGTCATGTATATCAATAGTATGAGATAGTGTGGATGGTTGAAGTGGCTTGAAAGTCTGAATTCAAATCCCCTATATTTATAACAATAAAGAGAAATATGTTTTATTGTTTTTTTTATTGTAGTTTAAATTTGAGTGAAAATATAACCACACACTAGAACATAAATATATGAACTCTTTGTGTTAATCAACTTTTTAAAAAATTATTTTTATTTATAATTCAAACTTTATCATAGGTATTATGTATATAAGTGTTTATATTTTATATGTTAGTATGTATGTTGAAAAATATTGTAAAAACATAAGACATTTCAATACAATAGCACTCTCTCCATATAATAGCGGTACCCAGTGCAAACCTTAGTAATCAATGGATGCAAAAAGGTTTATCATGTGACATTACAATAAATAGTACTGCAATTAAAAAATTAGCTGCAGTATTCTAATTTATGTCAGCCATTAAAGTCCTGGAGTAAAATATAATATAAATAACAGCTCTTTTAATTAGTTATATATCCAGAAGTTTTGTCATGCATTTTGTAGTAATCGTGATTATTTTTAAAATATTATAAAATAATATCACCAATGATTTCTCAAATCTTTTTATTATAATATATCAAATATAGATAGTGCTTAATAATAAACAATCTGTTCCATAATTTTCACTTTAATATATTTTTATCAGATTTATATTTGTTTATATAATCATGGTACAGATTATATATTATATCATGAAAAATATTTACATAATTGAGGCAAACAAGAATTAAAACCAGGGCTGGCTTATATATCACATTATTTATTTATTTATTTGCACTTTATGTATGCGAGGAGTTATTTACTTAAATCCAGATTTATTTAAACAGATTTGCATAAGTAGAGGATTATTTTTTAATTTTTCTTTAAACAAAACCTGCTGACATTCTAATAAGTTAATGGTACATTCAATTCTTATTCTCAAATTGTTTTCCGATCCTCTTGATCTTTTTTAAAATAATGTCAAAGATTCTCAACTTTTTTTCTGATAACAAAAAAAATATCAATATAATTAGGCTAGTAAATCAATTATTTTCAAATACACATTTATCAAATATATTTAAAACTAGCAAATACTATTCCACAAAAAACGAATTATTTATTTTTATTCAGGAAGAATGAACTTTCTAGAGAACTGTATTTTTTATTCTTTGGGTATTAATTAAAATCAAACTTGTATATTCAAATGTCTTGGGAATTTTAAGGCAGACATAATCTTTGTATCTACTCATATATATATAAATACAGGAAAACATTCAACACTTAAACAATGCCAATATCATAACAATTAACAATCTCAATCTGTTGTCAAGGCAACCTTCTTTAACTAGTTAAGTGTCAGGCGCCATATTGAATTTTTAAAAAAACTGACCTGAGACACAATTTTCACAATAACTTCAGTTTTAATCATGTTAGAACAAAAACTAAAGAAAACAATATGGCTGAGACAAATAGTGATTATTAATTAAAAAAATAATGTAACAAAGAAATTTCCACATCCGAAATAATTATTACTTTATTGTTTGTTCATAATTGCTACTTTATCATTAACTAAGTTTAAATTACATCTTCAGTGGTAATTTCTTTCTATTCCTCACAAAATTTCTTTTGAAATGATATATAAAACATCTTACCTGAGATAATCCATAGCATCAGAACTTACGGTAATAGGAAGATAAGAATTCTTCATTTTTTTTTTGCACCCCAAAGTTGAAAAAAAGAAAAAACGTTCTCCCTAATAAAAGATTTTTAAAAAAATTAGAATTCTATTAGAATGTAAAAATAATGAAACAAGTATAGATATTATTACTTACCTCTATAAATTATTTTGATTTTAGACTTTGGATAAACCAACCTCATACTGAATAATCATTGCCAATACAGAAAACAATTTACAAATTTAGAATATGAGAAGTCAAAGATTACTAAAAAGGTTCTAAATGCACATATTTATATATTAAAAAAATGTTTATATTCTACCTCTTTCAGGATATGTCTTCCAGAGAAGCATACCTGTTCATATTATCTAATATAAATATGCAAAATATTAAATATTTCATATTATCCAATATTTTATTAATAAAAGATAAATCATTCCAGATCTTGTTTACCAATTGGCAAAAGTAATCAGTAAAACAAAAACAATAAAAACTAAGTAAAACAAAAATAATAAAAACTAAGTTAGTAAAACAAAAATAATAAAAACTAAGTTAGTAAAACAAAAACAATAAAAACTGCAATCTCTCTGTGCATCTGGTATGCAGCTTTGAAATTAACATTGCATTTTTCTATAATAGGTCAAATTTTATAAATACGGTCAAATTTTGCACTTTCCCCAGGACTGGCAGGCACCCGCTATACTAGGAATAACAAATTTGTTTTCAAAACTACTAGGTTAATTACCCTCTGAAAAGTAAGGAGGGTTTTCTTTCATTAAAAGAGATAGCGTAAGCATTTGCGATTCTGGGGGAAAATTATCGACATATAATTTAGTATCTGAAAGTATAAAACATAATAATAAGAATAAAATATTGCCGCATAGATGTGACATTAAGTACTAATAATTATTCAGGAGAGGTTTAATGTAGGAGAGATTACAGCTAAGTTATATAGAGAGAAGAAAGTACAATTGACAAAAGGTAAGAATTCATAAATTGATTCATAACTAATATTAAATTTTACAAATGAAAGCTTTACAAAATGTTTAAAGAAATAGATAGGTGAGAGTTAAAATTATTCACGCTAACTTTAAGAGTCTAGCAGCATTTGAAATTGTTACCTCTGTACAAACTTGGCTGTTCTTTTGATGATTTCGGATTCCCTCGGAAAACTAGATCTAGTTTGTTAAGCAGTTATTCAGGCAGGTAGTAATTTTATGATTTAACGAACAGGCATATCAGTATAGTCTATGAGTATCGGGATCCAGGGCACAGATTTCAGGGAAAGCCATCTCGAATGGCGAGAAAGGCGATTTAGATTTACTCAGTACACATTGAAAATAACCAATGCAAATTTTCTTGGTCTGCTATCATTGACTGTCTTACTTTTTATATTTCTTCGTTAATTCACTTTTATTTTTCTTTTGAAAGATAGTCAATTTTAAATGTCTCTGTGAAATATATTTTAATATTTTGATTTAGACTTATTATCACTTCTAATTATTTGAAAATTAAGGCTTGTTTCTTTCTTTTATTTTATACAGGATATACACCTCTCTCTCCCTCCTCTCTTCAACTGTCTTCCTTTTGCCATTTTTTTTTTTTTTTGCTGCCGACTGCTGCTGATAACAGGAAAAAATATTTGATCATCACCTGTATGTGTATGATCTGAATTCAAACTGCCTTGCTGCTTGACTTTTGGTTGTTTTTCTGCACCTATAATAGACTCTTACAAAAAAAAATTTAGTGATTTGTTTCTATTATATAATGTTCTGCTCATGATAATTATACATAGCAAAATAGTGGACAATAATTAAACTCTCTCAACCCCTAACATCCTGGTTTGAACTCATTTTGACATGTAGTTGTTATATTACTGTTGGCACATTTATATGGCGCCCAGCCAACAGGATATAACAAAAAAAAAAACAATTCCAAATACATCTGGGCTACTCAACTAGTAAATATAACTAAGTATTTGTTACACATTATAAACTCTATTACATATATAATGTACAGAAAATACACTAAATATGACATATACCTTGTTATAATCTCAAGGTTTATCATTTACGGTTGCAAGTACATGGGTTTTATTTATAAACATTTTCATTTTTGCATATATAACTTAAGAAACATATTTTATATATTTGTAAAACCAGATACAGGAAAAATCACTTATGGGTGAAACACATGGGTATCGAAAATTTTTTCATTTTTAAGACAAGATTTTTACATATGTGGCTGTAAACATAGAATACAATATTTTTCTATAGTTGCCCAACCAGAGTACCACAAAAACCATTTACATTTATGGTTGCAACACATGGACATTGGTTTTCATACAAATTTTTCACATTTTATATATATAAAATCGGAAAACAAACTCGGGTAGGAAGGAAATATACATATCTATCATCAATGATCTCTTACAACCCTTTTTTTTTTTTTTTAAAACATACATATAAACAGAATTCAGTACTCAGGGTATGTGGGTGTTTATTTCGAAGCCCCACTTGGGCAGCCAAGCCCGGAAAAAAAAAAATCCACTGTACCGGTCAAAACAGTATGCTCACTTAACAAGGTTCCAAATCCTAAGCAAAAGTACCTCGAATCCGATCATGCTCGAGATACACAGGTCTGGAACAATCCTGAATTCTAACCTATTTGCCTATTCTTCGAATCTCTGACCCAATGAACAACAATTCTGATGACACAGTAAAATTACTTTAAATCCGTGCCCATAAGCAGAGCGGTAGAGCATAAGATCAGAATGATGATGATGATCGAGGACGGAGTAGCCCAGTTATTACATTATCAGAGTTATTTATTAATGCTAAGCTCTTAGCTAAAGAAAATAATTCTAAATATTAACTAGAAACTAATAATTCAACACAAACCAGGATTAACACGAAAATATATATATTTAATAAATGCAGAAAACGCATATATATGTTACAAAATTGTTTCACGCTTGGAGTGATTTTATACATTTTGAAAACTTGGGATTTGTTTTATAAAATCCCCATTACATCAATTATTTAATAAATACCATTTTATAGAATGTGTTATAAGTTGTGCGGGGTTAATATGCCAAAATGTGGATGTACAAAATAATCTACAAGATCGGAACAGATTCGGATTACAGAAAGATACACGATAATTTAACGTTAATCATTTGGACAAATAAATATAAATTTACGGTCTCAATCATTTATTTACAACCTTGAAATCATTATATAGGTTTGATAGGCATTGTTTGGACCTAGCGTCCTTTGAATAAGTATACATAAAAAACAAACAATGCGCATTCTTTACGAGAATAAATTATACAAATTGATTTACGTCTCTGGGAATCGATAAAGCTTTTTTTTAAAGGAAAGCAGTTTAAATCAATGGACTAAAAGTATTTTTACGAAATGAAACATTGTTTTTAACACATCATTGCGACTTACTAAAGGTTAGGCGGACGGTGATTAAATTAAAGACAAAAGTAACGGTATTAGCATACATTAAAGGAATCTGACCTTCATGGCGATTGTGGATATTTTATCATTTAAAGGAATACTTGGAAACAAACTTAAAGTGGATATATCCGCGCATTTCTGGCGGAACGATATCAAAGTAGAGGCTGAGAATGAGACCTCAGATCATTATGTACTGCCATCCGCAGCACATAATCCTCTTAAACTTTATAATTTAACAGAGAGCGTTGTCTCTGGTTAAGAAGGACGGGAGCTTCATGCTTTCGATGTCCCCAATAATTAAACAATCAAAAAATGGAAAGATAAAATATCAGAAAGGAAATGTATGCCAGCAACCTTACTGGACATGAATATAAATTTTATAATATAATTTTCAAACTTGGAAATTGCCTAAACTCTTGCGCAATAATCTGTTTCCAATTCTGAGTCATTTAACTGATCATAATGAATAATAACGTTACTATTTACAATATTATTAAACTAACAACACTTATATTTACAGAATCGATTCCCAAATACGTATTAACTGGTAGGATTTTCCCTTCAGGCACCAGCAAAAAGGAATGAATTAATTATATGAAAGTTGAAAGTTCACGATCTTTTTGAAAATAGAAAATTAAAGCAAGATTCATCCACAGTAAAAGTTTTTAATTTACTTTAAGAATCATGAATTTAAAATGAAACCAAATTCGCGAGCAATTGCTATTTAATATAACCAAAACTTTATTGATAAGTTTTTTAAATAAAGCCCCCCCCCCCCTTTTCCAAGTAAAACAATTGCTTCTGGCATCCATTGATTGCTCTTGTTAGCACAAGATGGCACTACTATATGGAGAGTGTTGTTTTGTTTTGAATTGTTTAATAACAATTATTGTGCTAGTATGAGATAGTGATCATGTGATGAATCTG